>JBBBDQ010001439.1:2612500-2972500 GCA_037127315.1 Ascarosepion bandense | reverse complement strand
AAATATGGATAAAATGCATCACGTTTCCCTTCTTTGATGCACTTTTATTTCCGAACAACCCCCTACCACAAAAAAGAAATACAAAAAGTTAATTATTTGTACCGTTTATGAAGATGGTACCGTAGCTGATAGTAATTTTAGAAAATGTTTTGCTAAATACAGAAATGTAAAAACATTGTTCTAAAAAAAAAAAAACAGAGAACGTTGCGACAGACTTGTAGCTGTTAATGATAAGTAAATCAAAATACAGATTAAAAATAAGACAAAAGAAATCGCAGCGATATTCCACATATCTCGTTCGAGAATTGTAAGAAAATTTTAAAACACATGAATACTTCAATGAGTATGATGCTTGGATACTTCATAATTTAATGGAAAGCAATTAAAGGTGCACCATTTTTTATTTCTGTTGAAAAACAACAAGATAACTCACATTTTTAAAATACCATCCATATCCGATGGAAAAAAAAAACGAAATGTACTCCAAACATCGGTCTCTCTAATTTTGTCTGGTGAGACAAAAACGGAATGGTATGTTATTAGCCATTTCAGACAAATACAGTTCCGAATTGGACTGATTAAATTCGGGATTTTCATGGAAAGTGCCCACAATTTGTTACTTTAAATTAAGTCGTTTTTAATCCGAATAAGACAAAACCTCACTTATTTTGTAGCCTCGAGAGAAACTGGTACTCTTTGACGAGGATGTTCTAATACACTTGTTTTATTCCTCATTTGGTTACTAAATATTTCTATTATTGCAAAATTTTCCTTATACGAAAAAGTTGAATTATTTCTAAGGCTGTAAAAACACTCATACAAGTTCCTCATATAATATGCAATGATCTGTGATGGTAGATTCATGTTACGCATGACAAAGATGGTGAAATTTATGGGAACAATATGTTAGGTATATGGTTTAATAAATCTAGGTACAATATGTGAAAAAGTCTTTTTAAAAATGTGATGAAAAAACGTTACAGATCTTTGTTCGGGCCAATGATTTTGCACGTTATCTTTATAAAATCGACGCAGATCTTCCTCTGAAATTTGAAAACAAGATATTCACACGTATTGATTAGTTTGGATCTCTGCTCATCCTCAAGTTGCACTGCATGAACTTGTTAAAAAATCACACGATAGTCAGTCTCGATAATTTTTTTTTATTGTGAACTCTTATTTTTTAACTGGTGAGACAATTACAACATAATTTTTGTTTTAAGCTTATCTAGTTTTATTTGTTTGTTTTTGAGGCTTAACGACCTATCAATCCTTAAGGGAATCATTTAAGGTCATAAATGACCAGTGATTTTGGGTAAGGTTATTTTATTTTTACAACATTTTACTTTTCACGATTCACTGGGATTTGTCTTTAAGAGCAGGGTCCCCAAGTCCTACCCTTGTTATTTAACCCAGAACTGGAGGGAAGTGACGGATTAATACCTTTCCCAATGGTACCACTGCTTAAATGAATGCAGGGTATTCAACTGGAATTCGAACTCGGCTCACCGATTTCTCTTTCCGAGCCGATATCCACTGCACCACAACGCACAACGCACAACGCACAACGCACATCCGTCACTATACGCTTACAGCACCTGGTATTCCCAAGCAGTCACCCATCTAAGTACTGACCAGGCTCAACGTTGCTTAACTTCGGTGATCGAGCGAGAACCGGAGTATTCAACGTGATAGGCCGTAAGCCTCTAGTTTTATGCATTTACTACTAAATAAATATTATTTTCAAGTACTGTCCGTATAACAATAAAATAAGATATATTAGTGATAGAATTTGATACTAATTAGGCACCTCGATTAAATTGTGAGTTCGATCCACACTTGGCGTCTCATACTTTCAGTCACATCTAAGGCATGCTTAGAAAATTGCCATTTATAACAATGCTTACTATATGTCAATTTGACCTAAAAACAAAATAAAGTCAAAATTATGAATAATGATTTTTTAAAAGAGATACTGATTTGTTTCCTGGACCTACACAATCTATATAAATGCTTCTTAAGCTACTTCGGACATTATAATCATATTTGTTTTAGATTTCCAGAAATATTCGACAGTTGGCAGTTTAAACACCATGAAAAGAAGAGGGGTGAAAATGAATTCAAAGAAATCATATAGAAAGCATATTCGTTGTTTACATTAGAATTAATATCCTCATCTTTCGGCTGTTGATCCTTGCATTTATTGGGGTATAATAGATTTAACATAAGTGGTAAAAATAATAAGACGGAGTATACCTAAAGATAAACAGCGGAATGAAATAGATCTATCTCCGTATATTAAATTAAAGGTTCAGCTGGAAATGTCCTCAATGATTCCTGGAACAACAGTCACCTCAAATAGTTCAGGTTGAACAACAAATAATAACAACGATGAAGAAACTCATCGGTATGTTATTGAGGATAAATATTCATATCAGAACTTCAAATCAGAAATTGTAATCATATACATATATATTAATTAAGAGATATCGCTAATCACATGTCAATTTTAAAATGTTTCCGTTATATAATCCGTGAAAATGAATTCAAAGAAACCAATTAAACTAATTCTTAAATTTTCGGTTGTAAAGAGCAAGTATCACTTCTTAAATTATATGGTGAAGCAAAAACTCCTTGTCTGGTTTAACATACGAAAACTCAAGCCAAATAAATGGTTCTAAAACAAAACTGCTATCTATTAACCATCACAAACAGTCGCTTCTGCTTCCCATTAGCATGGATCAGGCTAGTCTCCCTGAAAGTAAAACAATGAACCTCCTCGGTTTAATTCTCACAACAGACCTCAAGTGGAATGTCTACATTGAATCCATAACTAAGTGCGCTGCTAAGACGGTCGGTTCTCTGTGCAAAGCCAGGAAGTTTTTTCCCTGCTGAAACAATCCTGCACATATGCAAATCTACCACCCGGCCGTGCATTGAATACTGCTGCCATATCTGGTCGGATGTTCCTGCTATTCACCTGAGGGTCCTTGACAAAATTTAACGAAGAATCTGCAATGCGATCGATTCAGACTTGGCAGCTAGGATACAGTCATTTTTCACCGGCGCAATGTGGCTTCTACAAATACTTTCACGGCTTCTGCTCTGATGAACTTAGCTTACTGGTGCACACTATATATGAATTTACTCGAACCACAAAATTAACAACTAGATCCCACTTTTTACTGCGAAACCGATAAGATGTAAATGCAAATTTTACTCCATCAGCTTCTTTTCTTGCTTTTCCCGCCTGTGGAATTCCTTTCCATTTACTTGTTTCCCCGACAGCTACAATCTCCAAGAATTTAAATGTAAAGTTAATAGTCATCTCCTATCTCACTAACTTGCATCCTCTCTCTCTCTCTCTCTATTATGCTCACATCTCATTTCTGTAGTATTCTCATCCCTGTACTATCCACTTCCTGAGACACCCTTTATTCTGTCACTCCTTCTCATAATTTTCCTCCTAGGTAATCCCCTGCACAGCAGTGGCAGTATAATACCTTGGTTGGGGTGATACGATTTAAAAAAAAAAGTACCAACTAGAATAATCCGGTTAGTTGTCGAAAGTTTGATAATAAATTATTTTAAAAATGGCGAAAAGTCTGAAAGACTATAAAATCAATTCACGAGATTCAAGTCTTTACTACAATGCATAGTTTACATTCAACTGTTAACCTTAAACGTCAACTTTTACAATAAAGCAGACATTGGGCATAATCGAAACTTGGGTTTCGTCCAATTGGAAGTGCAATGGTCAGACGCGCAGGAATACATCACAAAAGCAAAACATTTCAACGATTATAAAATCAAAGTTAAGAAAAGAAAGGAAATCAATAACAATAAATATATGACCTGCTTTGTATTAGTGATGATGTCTTACAGAAATCGTATGCAATAACTTGTGTAATTTCAATGTTTTCATTGGAATTATCTTTCTATCAAAGAAGTTTTTTTTTATTTCGTTAATTCCCTTGTTATTTATCAAATACGATATTCGGATTAACTTGAATATCTAGCTTAGAAGATTTCAGAAATGTCTATATTGGCATAATTTTCTGATAAATTCGTATCATCAGAAACACATTAACACACAAATTTTCCGAAATTTCTTATATATTTACCATTCCGCAGGATTCTTATCCAAATTTAGTTATATCTTCATACACAACCTACGCATATATACTCACGCGAAGACTGTTGATAATTCATATATATATATATATATACTCACGCGAAGACTGTTGATAACTTATATATATATATATATTTCTGAATTTCTTGGGGAATATTTTATTTTAACGCTCTCCGGCTAATTATTTACACGTGAATTCCCCTCTCCTCGTTATAAGTATATACATTTATATGTATATTTGTTTTATCGTGTTTCCCTCTTTTTGTTCCTCATTTTTGTCTTTACTGTTTTCTCGTTTAATTATTTTCCAAAGATTTTTCTCCTGATAAGATGTTGGACGAAACGGGCCTTAAAAACTAACAATAACAGAGATAAAGTAGCGAAAGTATAGTGACGCTGTATTTATAAGAAAGGGTTGTAGCGAGGAAATAATATATTAATTGAAATTAATAAGAAAGTATGCCTGCCACCAGGTAATGATCCCGATTGGCAGGAGATTTTTCTGAAGTTTCGAGTGTCTGAAGAAATCGAAGTATATATATATATTATTGATTTTCTGCACTATTGTAAGAACTGCAACCTTAAAACTTCTGAATCTCGTTTCTTATGTCTTTGTCTATGAGTGTATCAAATTTGAATAAAATCGGACCACTCCTTCCCGATTTTTTCGATTATCGATTTTTGATATTTATCAGGGGTACCTCGACAAAAAACCTAGCTAAGAACACTCGCAGACGCTTATAGTAGAACTGTGTAAATTTTCAAGAAAATCGGTTCAGCCATTTCTGAGTCTATAGTTAACGGACACACACACACAGGCAAACACACACATACACACACAAAGTTCCATTTATAAATAAGTTTAGATTAGTTCAGATAGTTTTTTGTTTTACATCAGGAGTTTTATTCGAAATCGATGTTAGATAAAATTTTCTTACGTTCGAAAAATTGTGCCAAAATAAAATAAACACTCATTCGAGAAACTCATTGAATCAGATGAAATGGTTAAAAGGTAAACATCTGCTAAAACATTTTTATCGATTGAAATATTAAAATTTGTTACCGCCATGTTTTTGGTCATCTGCTAAAGCTTTTAAATGGGACTTGAATTTCTGCTCATATTTCAGACAATAATAGCGCATAGTTATATACAGAGCGGCTTGTAAAGGCGCACATACGTCTACTAAATACCGTAACATTTCCTTTCAGTTGGAAACTAACTTGTGTTTAATGCTATTTCTAAACCGGTATAGACATATAACAGCATACAGTACCCTCTGTTTTGTTAAGTGTTTTTTTTATTACACCCTTTTGCAAATTAACTCAAACAACTGTGTTAGTTTCTTTTCTTTTAGCCTACGATCAGTTTTAGATCCACTAGTGTTGCTTTGTGTAATCGATTTCTATTTTTTCTCGGATTAGTTTATTTGCAGTGGTGTGCAGTAATATGAATCAATTTTCGTGGTGTATAATAAAATTTTTTTGACTTTGAATAATATTGCGTCATCCGTGATTGAATCGACTTTTAATCACGCGCAGACACTATTGTCTCGACTGATGTTAGTTGTCCTACGGCCATTGTCTGCGATCAAAGACAGCTTACGATAATTGTAACGCTGCGCGAACACACTGGCAATCCTTACAGAGAGATCGTGAATATTGTTGGTGCCAGCCTTTCAACTGTCAGTAGTATTATGAAAGCGAAGAAACAAACTGGACCCATCAATCCAAAACTAGAAGGAAAATCTGACCGGAAGATAAAAATGCCATAAGACGGAGTATATGTGATCAGGATAAGTGTGAAAGATCTTAAGAAGACATTATTCATTTTGTCTCAATTAATTTGCACGAGATTATATATTGTCTGTTCGGGTGTCATTTAGTT
This sequence comes from Ascarosepion bandense, assembly GCA_037127315.1. NCBI lineage: Eukaryota > Metazoa > Mollusca > Cephalopoda > Sepiida > Sepiidae > Ascarosepion > Ascarosepion bandense. Next base: position 2,966,480 of record JBBBDQ010001439.1, on the reverse strand, counting down.
TGGCCTATTCTGCCGAGAATCAAATCTAAAACAGTGATGCTGAAGAGAAATATCCGTCACCGTTTGTAAAATAATTCACATTGATTGAATGAGAATTTCCTATTTCAATAAAGACGAACAAACAAATGATATAAGAACGCAGCAATCTAATTGTAAAGAAGAATTCGGATTGTTGAATGAAAATCTAAGAAAACTTTCCAGATCATCTTCTGATTTGCAGATATCTATTGATATCAGATACAGAATTGGCATGTGCTGTCACGGTGGCTACTGAGAAGAATTTAAATAATATTAGAAACAATTTCTTGTACAATTTTTGTCTTTGTGTTAATGCTCGACACTTCCTTTTTGGTTACTATCTGACATAAAAAAATGAGTGTATTTTCGTATTACTATTTTTTTTACTATTAGCTCTTGTCATGCTATCTTTCTACATGATGTTGTTTCTTTATCATTTACACATGTCACCTATGACGACTAGAACCATGAAAGTTGCCTCATCATCATTATCATTTGTTTTAAGAACTAAAGCCTACAATGATTGAAAACTCTACATGAAGCTCCTATGCTAGACAGAAAACATGTAAAGGATGATAGACAGCGACAAATTAGAAAGAGAGAGAGAGAGAGAGAGAGAGAGAGAGAGAGTAAAAGAGATAATGACAAGTACCTGTTCACTCCTTATACATTAGACTAAACGAGGGAGAGAGAGTGATAGAAAGATAGACAGAGATAGAGCGAGATAGAGAGAGAGAGAGTAAAAGAGAGAATGACAAGTAAATGTTCACTCCTTATACATTAGACTAGACGAGAGAAATAGAGAGAGAGAGATTGATAGATAGAGAGCGAGATAGAGAAAGTAAAAGAGAGAATGACAAGTACCTGTTCACTCCTTATACATTAGACTTGACGAGAGAGAGTGACAGATAGATAGCTAGCTAGCTAGATAGAGAGAGAGAGAGAGAGAGGGAGTAAAAGAGAGAATGGCAAGTACCTGTTCACTCCTTATACATTAGACTAGACGAGAGAGAATGAGAGAGAGTAACAAGTACTTCTTCACTCTATATGCATTAGAGTTGACGAAAGAGAGAGCGAGAATAAGAGAGAGAACCAGAAGTTCCTCTTTACTCCTTATACATTGGACTAGACGAGAGAGAGAGAACCACAAGTACCTCTTCCCTTCTTATGCATTATCAATCAGTTAAGTGCCATACGTCATACACGTTAGGCGATCATGTCTCGAAAGAGATATGACTGAATGGGCAGAAGATTATCTCGAAATTTGCCATTGCTTTCTGTGGTAGATTGGTTGCATTCAAAGCTATAGAACCCAAACTATCCTGTTATTTAACCCATAACTGGAGGGAAGAGAGGCATTAACACCTTTCCCAAGGGTATATGCGCATTATAAGGTGCCGATATAATATGTAGCCTAACTTAAAAAGCGTATTATAAAGAAAGTATTATAACTGTTTGGTAAGGTTTAGGGTTAGATTTAGGGTTAAGTTTAGGGTCAAGAAAATAATTAGTTTCAATAAATACCCGAATACTTATATCTATAAATATACACTTACTGAAGTAGGATACATTCAAACCAGGTAGACAGAGATTGAAAAGTGCGAAACGGAGATCCAAATACGCATTGGCATGGCCATGGACGCATTTCAGAATCTAACCAGAGTACTGAAAGATAGGAAAATCTCATTGGAAACAACAAGAAAAAAGATTGCTGGATTGCTATGTGATATGTTTTTTTTTTTAAAATCATTTCACCCCGAGCAAGGCGGAAACACCACTGATGTGCAGGGGGTTACATAAATGTAACAAGATTAATTAGAAAAGAGTGAGGAGTACAAACTAGTTAGAAAGGAACAATAGAAACCTGAGAAAGCAGGTGCGATGACAGATACATAGGTGGAGAGAAAGGGAAGGTTATACAGGGGAGGGGAGAGAGCTAGAGGCCAGTGGTTAGTAGATGAGTATTGACTTTGCATTTAAATTTCTGGAGGTTGTAGCCGTCAGGAAAGCAAGAATACGGGAGTGAGTTCCACAGGCGGGAAGTGCGAGAGAAGAAGCTGCAGGAGTGCCCTTCTGCGTGAAAATGAATGTTAGACGAACTCATCAAAGGCTTTAGACAAAAGAAATGTGGTTTTAGAGAAGGATGATGAGGATACCATTGACAGAGCACGTGTACTGAAAGACTGGAAAATCTCATTAGAAACAAAGAAAAGATTGCTGGATTGCTATGTGATATAGGCCCTTCTGCGTGAAAATGAATGTTAGACGAACTCATCAAAGATATTGGAAAGGCTTTAGACAAAAGAAATGTGGTTTTAGAGAAGGATGATGAGGATACCATTGACAGAGCACGTGTGCAACAATGAGCTGTTGGAAAGTATGCAAACGAGAAGAATAATCATACTTAATATCAGGAAAAGACAAGTGAGGTCTCTGGGACACCTAATAAGGAAGCAGGTCCTGGAGAATTTAATATTCACAGGTCGGATAAATAGAAGGAGAGATGGGGGAAAGCAGCGCGAGACGTTCTTGTTAGGTCTGAGCAAATGGATGGCGGAGTGGGATTTATAAGGGATACCAAGAGAAAAATAGTGAGAGCGACAAGTGACAGAGCCAACTTGATGATTGCCTACGTCCTGAAGAAACACGGCACATGAAAAAGAACAAAGGCACATACTATGCTAGTATAAAAGAGGTAGTCCACATATTATACCAGCACCAATTAGACTGTCTCGATATAGTCAGTCAGTTAAGTGCCATACGTGATACACACTTGGGCGATCATGTCTTGAATAAGACATGACTGACCTGGAAAACGACTATCCCGCAGTAGGTTGCCATTACTTTTTGCAGTAGACTGGTTGCCAGCCAATTCTATAGAATCTACCTGTCTTGTTATTTGACCCATAACTGAAGGGAAGAGATGGATTAATACCTTTTCCAAGGCGATTTGTGCATAAGTGAAAGCAGCAAATTCAACTAGAATTCGAACTCGGCTCCCCGATTTCACGTTCCGAGCCGATATCCACTGCACCACAACGCACATCCACTCAATGCAGTAATAGCATCAAACAAGCACTTTTTAAAATCAATTAACTTTCGAACAGATCAATTTCATCGGAACCAATGAAGATTATTCAATATTGAATCTTTACAAGTTTTTTGTTTATTCAGGTTAGCTTTCAAAACAACACTTTTCGTATGTGATGTGATATAATACGATAGTGGATCAGTTGAAGAAATATTCAGTATAATTTTGAGATTTTTCGTAGAGAACTATTTGGTAAGCATTTTGCTACCGCAGAAGGAATATTATGTGTGTTAGATTAAACCTTACACTATAGATGGTTTAGTATAGCATAAAATGGTAAGACAGCTATCAAGTAAATTCGAAATCGGTAGGTCACCGTGAATGTTAGAACGGAAAATGTTTCTGGGTTCTTCTATACTAAAATGGAAGAAAAATAAGAGATTAGATTATAAGACGACAATAGTGCGTTGGGACGTCTGTAATAGTGATTTTTAAAGGATGTTAGATGTGCCACAAGGCCAAAAGTATGGGGCATGAATTGAGGATCGAAACTACTATTCAGTATTAACTGAATTTGCGGGACAATCTTGCTAAACTTCTAGGTGTAGCACATAACCATGTTTGGAACACCCGGTGAGGATTGAACTCACTAGACAGTCGTAATTGATCTCGAAAGACAAGCTTGACAACCATTTCATCACTTTGAAGTACCCAAATTGATTTTATAATCTTGGCTTAGATGTGGTACAAGGCGGAAAGTGTGGATCACCCAGTGACGACCGAACTCATTTCTCATTCGTAATTGATTTAGCATGACAAGCTAACCATTACACTACATCGAAGTGATCATGGTAACCTGTGTAATTTTTAAAGCTGGCGAATTAGTGATATAGTGACATGGTAAAATAGAAAATAGAATATGTAAAAAAGAATATGTCATATGATTCAAGCAGCTACTTGAAAATTTGCAACTGATCTTTGTTACAAAAATTTAAGTAATATTATGTAATTGCATGTATTTAGTGTTGCATGGAGACGTGTAAAGAACACTTATAGTTAGAATGCTTTTTATATTGTAATAATTATTCTTATTAGTGCACTAGCAGTATAGCCCGGCGTTGCTCGAGTATAATGAAAAATTTAGAACTAATCCATGGTCCTGGAGCTCAAACACTTTCGACGTTGGCACGAAAGACTAAAAAGCAGTAGTTGTTTTCAGTTAAAGCGAAACCGTAGACTGAAAGAAATGAATGGATGTAAGTCAAATTTTGAAGTTTGGTGAGAATCGGATAAAAATTGTGGATTTGTATAAAGGACATACAGAGAGATAAACAGACACACACACACAAACATCTTGCCTTATATATATATATATATATATATATATATATATATATATATATATATATATTATCGATTTATTGTAAGAACTGCAACATTGAAACTTCTGAATATCGTTTCTTATGTCTTTGTCTATGAGTGTATCAAATTTGATTAAAATCGGACCACTCCTTCTATAACCCGATTTTTTCGATTATCGATTTTCGATATTTATCGGGGGTACCTCGACACAAAAACTAGCTAAGAACACTCTTAGACGCTTATAGTACAACTATGTAAATTTTCAAGAAAATCGATTCAGCCGTTTCGGAGTTTATAGTTAATGGACACACACACACACACACACACACACACACACACACACACACACAGAGGCAAAGTTCCATTTATAAAATGAGTTTAGATAAAAGAGTTTTTTATTATTTTACTTTAAGGTCATATTTTCTACTAAGAAATTTCTGGAAGAAATGTGAAAGATTTTTTAAATGTATGCATTTTACTGATTTGCTGGGCTTTGTTAATTTGCTGTCTGTTATGTGTTGTCGTTTCTGATTGGTTGTAATTTCAACAATCGACCATCAGCAGCTAATATTTTCCCAAACCCGTGCTATTACGCAGTGAGCAGAGTAGAGATTTAAACAACATGAAAGAGAAAAATATCCTAAAGATTAAATGATAAACCGTGTGGTAGTATCAATGAACGAATTGTAATGAGTTCATCTAAGGTAAACAAGTATAGAAAATCCGTTTCAAAAATCATTACGAAGATTACATTGATGTCAGAAAAAACGTGTGAAAACAGGTGTTGAAATATCTAAAAGTGATGATGTTATCGATTGCGTCAATATAAGCTACACATCGGATTCCAATCGGAAAGATGTGATAAGTTGAAGAAAAAAAAATATTGCCGTTTTAGACTGAAAAAAAAGCATGCAAACAAGGTACCAAATTGAAAGTATTCATGCGCGATATTTGAAATTATTTGTTCACAGTTTGAGTTTAAATTCGCTAACAAACCACGTCATTAAAAAAATCTCAAACTTCACTATATCGGAAAAATCGAGGTCTGATTAAAAGTTAATCGGCAAAAATTAAAACCAGGTTATTATTACACAGTTCAATTATCATTCGACAATCAATAACCTGTCAAATCTTGATTGTTTCTTTATATCACCCAGATTCAATCTAAACTAATATCCTTTAAAGTATCGATAAAAAGTCGAAAGCCGCTACTGTTATGGAGATACCAGTAGCAGCACTATAACAATGATTGTAAATGGATGGAATAAATACCTTAGATGAAAAAGTAATGAGAGAAGCGAAGGGCTTTAATGTTGAGAGATTAAGTTGAGACATAACTTGTTAAACAACACTAATAAACTTAGTTTCTCATTAAAAAATACATAATTACATTCTGAACTATGAATTATAGAAAAGTACGCTTTAGGATGTGCGTTGTGGTACAGTGGATATCGGCTCGGAACGAGAAACCGGGGAGCCGAGTTCGAATTCCAGCTGAATCCATTGTATTCACTTACGCGCAAATACCCTTGGGAAAGGTATTAATCCGTCTCTTCCTTCCAGTTATGGGTTAAATAGCAGGACAGATTGGGTTCTATAGCCTTGGTCGGCAACCGGTCTACCGCAGAAAGCAATGGCAACCTACTGCGGGATAATCTTCTGCCCAGTCAGTCATGTCTCTTTCGAGACATGATCGCCCAAGCGTGTATCACGTATGGCACCTAAACTGACTGACGCTTTAGCAATGCAATGTTGATTAAAGAGGTTCAAAAAGCGATCAGTTTTCACATGATTGATATACAAATTCAAACAGCTACAGACAGAAAAATTAGAAGAGGACTGGATTCTTCCATCGGAGTGATCTAAACATTTCTTCAGAAAAAATCACACTTACTTCAATACTATCAAGAAATCTTTAAACGACAGCAGTGGATCTTGCGTGTTGTTCTCACACATGCTTACAAAAAACAGCGTAGTTATTTTCTAGTTATTTTATTTTTTAGGTAATGACTTTTTGGAAGCTATTCAGTCGAATATTATTCACATTCTAAACTCAATATTCCAACGCTATCATTTTGTTAGCTGATGATGCTTTTTTATTTCTTGAAAAATGAAAATAATCTTGAATATTTTAACTTCATTTTCCTTCCAATAAATTATAATCTTTTATGCGTAGTTAGAAATCTATAAAACGATGAAAAAAACGTACTCACAAATGTATAAAACAACGAAAACCTACTTACAAAATCTATAAAACAATGCAAAAATGTACAAATCTATAAAACAACAAAAAACCATACTCACAAATATCAAAATCAAGGAAAACATACTCACAAATCTTTATATCAACGAAAAACATACTCACAATAATAAAAAAACAACGAAAAATCATACTAAAAATACAGAAAACAACAAAAACATATAAATCTGTAAAATAAAAAAAAACGTAAAAATTTATAAACCAACGTAAGAACAATCAGAATACAATAGAAATAAATACACCACATATATATATATATATATATATATATATATATATATATAATGCAAATAAATTCTCCACGATATTCATATTTCACTCCTGTCCCAGGGATTATTATATGTCTTTTCAGAATGTAGGCAATCTTTTTCCTCTAAATACTTTTGCCTTGTTATTTCTCTCAAGCCCTTGCCTTTGCTCATCAAGTATATCATGCGTTGTTTTCCCCCCCTCTCTTTTTTTCTCCATCCGCGGTGTGAGTATCAGATTCTCCACGCCTTTCTTCCTCATTACGTTTCCTCATTATGTTTCCCAGAAACTTCAGCTGATGTTAAGTATAAGCTTTCTTTTAGTTTCCATTCTCTACAAATCTTCGTTGTTTCTCACATGTTTGGTTCATAATATCCTCAATATCCTTCTGTAAACCATATTTCAATCTCTTTAATTCTTTTCTTCAAAAGAATACTGTCATCAAACCGACTGCATACGGACAGGAAATGAGTTCTGCTGATATACAAAAATAGAAAGTGGTGTAAAACAAGGATGTATCTTTTCACCGGATTTATTTACCTACACAGCGTGGCAATCCTGAGAGAACTAGAAGCTATGCAAGGATTCATCACTGGTGGCCACAATTATAAGATACGCAGATGACACAGTGCTGATAGCAGAAACAGAAAGAAAATATAAGACCGACTACAGAATGTAATAAAGGAAAACAAGAAGAAAGAAGTAAACATAAACTACAAGAAAACTGAATGCATGGTCATCAGCAAAAAGAGGAGCCCAAAATGACAATTACAGGCTGGGAGTACTTAAATCAAAAAGGTAAGAAATTTAAATATTTGGGATGTGTTCTAACAGTGGACGGGAAGTGCGACACTGAGATCCGAAGGCGTATTGTCTTGGCCAACGACGCATTTTAAAAGATGAGTTGTGTATTGAAAGAGGAAACTGTTGTTGAAAAAAAAAGAAAAGAGTATTGGATTGCTATGTAATATCTGTCCACATTATGATGTCAGCGAATTTCCAAAGCAGTGCTTTAATCCACTGTTAGACATTATTTTTTATTACATTCATTTAATTAATTTTCTCATCTTTGTGGTTATTTTCTGAAAGTTTCTACAGGTGTCCTACACATACCTCATCGTTTTGCATGGTATGATAGTTTAGTTTAATAGATTATAGCGTTGATGTGTAAATTTGGTAGACTAATAGTTGTTAGTTCAATCTCTGGGTCTGATAATACACTTGTATTCAGTACTAATAGGAATTACAATTCAATCATGGCTCTCAAAAAACTAACCGTTCTTTGCTATTCGTAATAAAATTCGTATTTCGGTTACTTCTCCTGTTCCACCATCCATTTACTCAATCTCACAAAGTATGTTACGCATTTTTCTTTCTAACTCCTCTTGTACTCTATCTGTCCTGTAAGTATTAGATTTTCCATGTCCTTCTTCCTCGTTATGTACCCCAGAAACATCAACTCTCTCTCCATTGTTAGTTTCCTTTTTGTTACAACTTTCTCTAAGTCTTTGTCATTGCTCACGGGTTCAGTCTACGGTATCCTCAGTATCCTCCTGTAAAACTTAATTTTTATTGCTTTAAATCCCTTCATATTTCAAGAGATCGACCAGCAATCACTGTCATAGAGAAGGACTAATATTAAATAGCATTTTCTTTGTTTTAGAATGGGTAAAATAATAAGAGGGATCTATTCTACTCGATTAAATAAAATTATCCAAACGCAGAGAAATTTATCCAAACGCAGAGACATGAAAAAAGCTGGGGGGCACACAACGGCTGAAATATTGTGATAATAACAAAAACGATGAAGATATTAGTAAAAATGTAAGTAAATAATGTATATTTATAAAAATGAATGTGTTTGTGTGTGGGTGGGTGGGTGGTGTTTGTATGTCTCCATTCTAACGCACCCTACTCCTCCGAAACACATAGTTTGATTTCAACCAAAATTGGGTCAATTGTCAATCATGATATGAAAATTTGATGTACGCAAAAATGTTTCGAATCAGCAGAAATCACAGAAACGCTTAAAATTTAAGAATTCTACTCCTCTGATACACTTTATGCGAATTCAACCAAAATCGGGTATCTTGTAGATTACGATCCGAACATTTGATGTACACAAAACATTTTCGAGTCAATGAACATGGTTTGTCAAAAGTTAGCCACAAACAATTTGGGGTAGTCTATTGCACACTTGTATGCATTTTTCCAAGACGTTTTACTCAAAGTTAAACAAAATCGAGTCACTGGTAGATCAATGCCTTGATATATGAACAAAGATTTCAATTGACACACAGGATGTAGCAAAAATTAATACAAAATATTGCTTTTCGTGATCCGAAACGCTTAGTTGTATTCCAACAAAAATCGGATCTTTTTTTAACTTCTACCTTATCATATGCCACAACAATTTCAAGTTTTCTACAAGGTGCCAACGCCTCCGACATTACAGGGAAAATTGATTCACGTCACAACGTCATCGCATCAAATTACAGGCTCCCGTAACGCCCGCCCCGGTTCTTCCAATTGTACATAGATCATTGCTGTTTATTGGCATAATTTACCAAGCATGATTCCCGTTTTACAAACAGAAAAAACAATATTTACTTCGCATTTTTTAACTTAGGTATCACAGTAACCTCATACTAGAGCCCTTTGAATAAGTATTTCAACATAACATTTAAAAACCCCAAACAACGCCGGTCTATATAGCCAGTCTTTTCATAAACGGGACAATAACTTTTAGAGCAATAGTATTTAAAGCTTAGCTTAGATATGGAAGAAAGCCGAAATTTTGTGCAATAAGAGTCGACCAAATTACTATAAATTGTTTTAAAAGTTTAAGTGTCTATTTTTTGTATGGTTCACCTTATATAAAAACCAGGGACCACTCGAAGAAGAAAATTACAAAATAAGACGTACAGTTTATGCGGATATATGGAAATGATAAAGTTTGACCTTGAAATCTCTTCTTCGGCCCCACAGATGTGTGATTCACATAAAGAAGATGGTCGAGTGGAATTTATTTCTCACCAATGTCATACGGAGGGAATGAGGATGCTCTGCTATAATGTGCGTGGTATGGCGGGGACTGTTCATAAAGGTTAGAATTGGCGGAAACTATTCAACTGCTGGGGGATATCTGCAATGATTCTTGTATGAATATTTTATTACCTTTTGAAAATTAAATGGGTATCTCCATCGGAAAACCACATATATTTATTACGAGTGCACCCCTGCCGTCAAAAATGATGCCAAAATATCTATATCGATATGCCGTTTAAAATGAAGATTTTGTTTTTTATAATCGTGTCGCCCCAAGCAAGGCATGTTACTGCCACTGTTGTGCACTGGGTTACATAGGAGGAATATTGGGGAGTGAGAGGTTGCAGGGGACGTCAGGAAGAGAGTAAGAGAGTACTGATGAGAGTGGGGTGGATGTAGAAAAGCATGAGAGAGAGGATGTAATTTAGTGAGACAGGAGATGACTATTAATTTGCTGGAGCTACATGAAGAAGAAAAAATAGAAGAAAATAATAATCCCAACCGCTGCGCGGAACAGGCGGAAAATATATAACTATAAAATATATTATATGATATAAATACCGTTGTGAATTTATTTGCATTATATATATATATATATATATATATATATATATATATGGTGTAGATATAGTAGAATCCAAAGAAGTCTCCTGTACATAAAGTGGGAAGATAACTCTTTAGAAGAGCTACAAATATATATTTTTATAAATAAATACACATTTCACATATATATATCTATACATATCTGTTGCAGAAATATAATAATGTATTTATTTGTATTATATATATATATATATATATATATATATATATATATACATACACACATTACAAATAAACCACAATGGTATTTATTATAATTAAGACGATGTATATATTCTTCCTACTCGACGACACAATTATTGCAAAAAACAAAGAATCCAAAACCGTTAAGAGCAAACACTGAGGCAAGAGCTTTCATAACTGGTCATAAAGTTTAATAGCTGGGAGTAAAAAGGAATGGACTGGGCCGAGCCTATCTCGCTATTCTCTCTCTCTCTCTCTCTCTCTCTCTCTCTCTCTCTCCATGAGTGTCAGAGGAGGGAAATATATATATATATATAGTCATCCGCAGAGAGATCTGTTTCGCTGTATCACAGCTCGTAAGTACGATTAAACATCCGAGTTCTTTTTACTCAGGATTGAAACCCGACCGAATTGGCATCAGATTCTACCTCTGAGCTATGGGCACTCGGTAGAAAGAGGCATGCTTTTATCGTATCATATACCATGTATCCATACGCCAGTAGTGAGAGTGTTCTAATTCATTACTGAATTAACGATGCGTAGATGCTAGAGTAGCTGCTGTTTTTTCAAAGTCTACCATTCTTGCAGAGTACTCAATTAGGGTGAGAGATATAACGGTCTTTATTATAGTAGACAGGATTTTAACATTTACCATCATGATAGTCTGTAGTAAATAACATATAATCTTTAACTTCATTAGGACATCACAGTGGGTTCTGCATCATTCACTTTTTATCATGTTCGTAAGACACTGATAGAGCATTCATTATCGTTAAGCGAATCTTGACAAATTTGTCTCTTACGTGACACATATTCATTTTAATGTAAGCACTTAAGAAAAAACAACAATAACAACAAGAAAATGACTAAAAATTGTAAACTTGTTTATTCATTGATATGCCATATAAATCTGCCGTTAAGTTTCGGATTTTCTGCTAATTCAAGTTATTTTATAACAATAATAAAAAAAAATTGGATTTGAAAGTCATGCATTTTCAGGTTGTGGAGAAACGCAGCTCTCCACAACGTTTTATCTTTTGCAGTATTAATTTAATATTGATTTATAATTTTCCTTCATTCATCTATTTTCTTAAACTGGTTAAACAGGTTACTCGCCGTTTCATTTTTCATTAGGTCTTCTGAGTGTTAAATTCTCTCAGCCTTATTTCCTCTTTATGTTTCGCAGCAGAATTTTATGGCTGTCCCTTTTTGATTAAAAGTATTAGTTTCCTATTTCCTAAAAACTTTCTCTTTTCTCACATGGTATTCTCAGAAATATTCTTTAGAACCACATCTGTATTCGCCACATGAATTCTTATGCAACTAACAAGTGAGTCCCAAACTTCCGCTGTTATATAAAAGGATTAATATTACATCGAAGATATTTATTCTTTCTTGGTTTCCAGTGCCATTTTCTTAACATTTTAGTTAATTTTAGAACGCAATCTTCGCCTCTCTTCTGCGTTTTTTATTCCTGTGTTAAGTTATTCGTTGTTTATTATTGTACTTCCATATATATATATATATATATATATATATATATATATATATATATATATATATATGCCTGAATTTGCCATTGCCCATATATAGGGTACACTGTCTTTTTTACTTACAACTATACATTTTATTTTCATTCATTTAAAAATGAGACTTTTCCTTTTGTTTTGTTTACTCCATTACCTGAGAATTCATTTCAGCTTTCTGTTTTAGTTTGCCATCAACACAGTGATGTGAATCCTGTTACAGTTATGTCCACAAATCACAAATTTCTTTTCACCTCGTTGTGTGGGCTAAATAAACTCATCTTTTTCTTTCTGTCTCTTCACAGAATTAAAAAAAAAATTAATAAAGAAATAGGAGTCAGTTAAGTGCCATACGTGCTACACGCTTGGACGATCATAATTATTAATTTCTGCGGTAGACTGGTTGCCAGTCAAGACTATACAACCTAATCTGTCTCATTATTTAACACATACCTGGAAGGAAGAGTCACTTTAATAATTTTCTCAATGGTATTTGCGCGTAAGTGAACGTAAGGAATTCAACTGGAATTCGAACTCGACTTCCTGAGGCCCGGGGAGTTAGATAAGGAATACTTTTATCACTGATTTCATTTAACACACAAAGCAATACGATACTAAGGGTCCTAGATCAATTTGGATTTTTATCGATGTTTATAATATATCATAATTTGCACTTGAAAACCTACCAAGATTTTTAATTGGTAAGCGTAACTAAAAAGTGCTGAAAGTGTTTTTTAAATTCAGCAGATGACATCTATTAAAATTTATCGGCTATTGACTGAACATACGGAAATTTTTTCCAAGTGGGTAGTGAATGAGTGGGATATTCTTCTGCTTAGGGTAGTCAATACTAAACCTTAAGAATTTCAAAAAAGCAAATATTGCCTGAATTTTTTGTTTCTTTAAAGCCATTTTGTTTGCCTATATTGGACTAATGTCTTTTGGTTCGGTAAAAATTACTAAGAAAAAAATATCGTTATTGTTTAATAGAACAAATAACCGCTTTATCGTAATAGAAACTGACATCCACATGTGTATTCTAGAGAACCAGAAGTAAGGGAAATTTATGGTTACCTAATCTCCATCGGTAATCAGAGACCCATTTCGAGAACTATTGCAACACTAATGTATCAGTACAATAACTTAATAAGTCTGATTTAGTTGTAATTTTTCTATTAACAAGAAGCGTACGGTTCAATATTTATGACGAATAAGAAAACACTGGGTCAGAGAATCTGAGAAAGTACAAGGTTATGTTTAAAATAAATACCGTCGTTATAAAAAAATAATAATATAAAATTTCATTGAAAACAAATTCTCATTGCTGACAGCTGCATCTATTAGGGTCATTTTGCGAACACTGAATACACAGACACATAAACGGACAGATACACAGATACACACACACTCACACATAGTTCTTTATCAATTCAGACGTTATATTTAGTGGATAACTGTATTTGAGAAAACGAGGAATCATTTTATCAGGTGCTTGCAAATTTGAGAAAATTTATTAAGAAAGATTGACTAGCATTCGAATATACACTACCGGCCATAATTATTAGGTCACCCCAGTTTTTTTTTTAAAGAAATGATATATTTCATACTAGTTTTAGTATTTATTGTCAAGTGAATAATTCTAAATGAAAATAGAATAATTTGTTATTAATACTTTGCGAAATTCTACAAGGGAAGGAGGCAAAGATGAACTTGTCCGAATCACCTTAAATTTTCTTTATTCTTTCACTGATGAAACTGCAATATAGGTAATTATTATATATTTATAAATTCATTTGATGCACATGTTATTGTGCAGTACTAAAAAAGAACCATTCTATATTCATTTACGATTATTCACTTGGCCATAAACACTAAAAAATAGTATGAAATACATCATTTTTTTAAACACTGGAGTTGCCTATTAGTTATGGCCGGTAACGTACATCATAATTGTGTGTTCAAATATTCAGATACGAAGAGTTTCTTGATTAAATAGTTTATATTTGCCCTAATGCGCACTCAATAAATTCAGATTTTCTAGAGAGGACATATAGAGTCAGTTTCGTTTCCAAAACGTAAACAATGCAATTTATAAAGAATGAATAAATTATATAATTTAATTCCAATACATTTTTATTATTTCAGACATTATTTTAAGTGAATATACGTACTTGAGTAGACGCTTTGTTTTTGCTTATTTAAAAACAAAAGAAAAGAAAAGAAAAGTGGCATTTGTTGCAAAAACTTTCATGACCACCCATTTAAAATACAAAGAATCAGACAGTGTTTTTCCTGTAATAGAGGACGCAGACACGGATTCTATTGGAAGGAATGTTTTCTTTAAAATGTTTTCTCGACTGTTCAGTCGGATAGAAAAATAAATACAAATAGGACCCACTCATTCTTTACCCCCGCCATATATACATATATATATATATATATAAGTGTGCCAGTGCCGTCAAAGATGACAGAAAGATATATCGATATGCCGTTTAAAATGACGGTAACACATATATTGATGTATCGATTATTGAGTATTTTACATTAAAACATAACAAAAACATTAATCTAAGCCCCTAAATTTGAAAAGAGGAGTATATATATATATATATATATATATATATATATATATGCTCAGAGGTAGAATCGCCGACTGACGCTAATTTGGTTGGGTTTATATATATATATATATATATATAACTGACTTCTGGACAACATAATTATTGCAAAAAATAAAATGATTGGACAATGTTAACGATGTTTCTTCATGAGCGTGACAGGAACGAAATATATAGTCAACTGCAGACAGATCTGTTTCGCTGTATCCTAGCTCATCAGTACGGTTAGACATCCGATCGCTTTTTACCCATTTGGCGATTCTACCTCTGAGCTTTGGGCGCTCGGGTGAAGGAGGCAGACTTTTAGCGTATGATGTATCATACACCAGTAACTGATAGTGCTCTAATTCATTACTGAATGAGCGATGCGTAGTTGTTAGAGTAGCTACTGTTTCAAAGTCTACCATTCTTCTAGAGTGCTCAATCAGGGTGTGAGAAGTGTAAATAGTCATCCGCAGACAGAACTGTTTCGCTGTATCACGCCTCATCTGTACGGTTAGACATCCGATTGCTTTTTACCCAGGATTGAAACCCGACCAAATTAGCGTCAGTAGGCGGTTCTACCTCTGAGCATATATATATATATATATAAATATATATATATATATATATATATATATATGGCGCGTGGTTGTTAGATGGTTCGCTTTCTGACTTGATCGATTTTTCAGAAAGGTGACTTGATATTAGCAGTCTGGAAGAGGCGATTCCAGCGTCCGGCACCTTTGGAAAGTGTCAGGAAAAAATTACCCTTCTAAGTTAAAATTGGTTAGAGGGCTCTCTTTGATGAGTCGTCGATGACTGCTGTTCAGACCGTTGTTCACACTAGATAAGGTCCTTCTCCCAGAAACTGTTTATCATTTTTTTTAAAGTGGGGTGGCCTAATTATTATAGCCGGTAATATATATATATATATATATATATATATATATATATATTACGGAAATTAACGAAGATTAACGAAACTTGGTTATAAACAACCGACAATTTGAAATGATTTGTTTGAACATTTTTTCTTAATCGAAACTCGTATTTAAGTAAATATTCTGTTTTTAATTGAACAGAATTACATATTTATATCTACTGGCCTGATTATTTTCGATAAATTTTTATTACGACCCCTATCCCCATAGAGGAAGCTACCATGTGATCTGGCACTTCTTAGGCATCTCGACCACGAATGACCATTAGTCTAAACGAGGGTTTAATCAAGCCTATATAACACAGTTTTCGATTTATCGCAATAACCAATCGTAATGTCAACAAATGTAAACATGTTACGGACATTAACAAAGATTAACGAAACTTGGCCATAAACAACCGACAATTTGAAATGATTTGATTAAAACCTCATTTAGACTAATGGTCATTGGTGATCGAGAGGTCTAAGATGTGCAAGATCACATGGTAGCTTCACCTATGTGGATAGGCATCGCAGGTTTGAATCCTGCCGAATGACACACATTTTCGCAATAAAAAGTTATCGTAAATAATCAGGCCAGTAGATATAAATATATAATACTGTTTAATCAAAAACAAAATAGCTACTTAAATACGAGTATCGATAAAAATGATGTTCAAACAAATCATTTCATATATATATATATATATATATATATATATATATAGTAAAGTTTTGTAATTTGCTTGAAGCATTGCGTAAAATAGTTGTATGTGTTATGTCTTGAAGGCTGTCACAATGCGTTGAAAGAAATGAAGGAAGATCGGGAGGTGTTTGTATGACCTGTTTATTAATATTTCGAGACTATAATCTCATCATCAGAATTGCAGAGAAAACCTCAGACTGTCCGTGCTTTTAGCTGTCCATCTATGAATGGCTGGCTTTATCCACTGCTGCTGTACGTGTGTGCGTGTATGTACGTGTGCGTGTGTGTGTGTGTGTGTGTGTGTGTGTGTGTGTGTGTGTGTGTGTGCGAGTGTGTATCTATGTGTGTTCTAGTTGTTTTTTTTTTATGAAATTATATTCTCGAAATATTAATAAACAGGTCATACAAACACCTCCCGACCTTCCTTTATTTCATTCAACGCATTGTGACAGCCTTCAAGACATAACACATACAACATATATATATATATATATATATATATATATATATATATATATATATTAGTGCAGAGAAAGGATTGTCACCTCATTGTCATTGGCAGCAGATATCTGTAATTTAAGATTTCGAATTGCGATTTTTATGACTATCAGGCTTGACTTTTAGTACAGTACTATGTGTGCCATACTAATCGAAGCATAATAACCTTTCAGAAATGGCTTTCGTTATTAGCTAGAATTTATTATCGTTTCACTCCTTAGTGCATGTATTCAAGTCAATACAATAAGAACCGGTGGGAAGTACGCCTAAATATTTTTGGAAAGGCTTTTCGTCGAATTTAATATGATTTGACAGAAAACATCCTTACATAAATAGCTAAAAATAGGGGATAAATTCTTCGTCACCATTTCATGTCATGGTTACTTTGCTTTCCATTTGGAATCCAAGAAAAGCATATTTCAAGAGAACTACCAATATTGATATTCAAAAGAAAGTTTTTTTTCGAAAGCAACGCCAGTTATTTTAATCTACTAATAAAATGGAAAACAGGATGCATGGTCATCAGCAAAAAATAAAAAAGAAGCCAAAATGCCACCTAGAGACCAGGCATGTTAAAATCAAGCAGGTACAGAAATTTAAGTACCTGGAAAGTTTTCTAACAAAGAATAGAAAGTGTGATACTGAGATCTGAAGGCGCACTGGCATAGACAAGGATACATTTCACAAACTTAATAGAGTACTGGGAAACAGGAATGTTTTGCTGGAAACAAAGAAATAAGTCCTGCATTGTTATACGATGTCTGCCCGTCAATATGGCAGCGAATGCATGAAAATCCCATCAAAGATGTGGGAAAGACTTAAATCTACCAAAACGTGGTTTTACAGAAAGATGCTGAGTATATCGTAGACTGACCATGGGATAAATGAGGAGATTTTGGAGGGGATAGAAAAGAAAAGGAAATCGATACTTAACACCAGTGAACCAAAAGAATGTGATATTCGCAGGACAAATTGAAGGAAATAGAGACAGAGAAAGCAACGCATGACATACTTGATGGGCATGAGCAGGTAGATGGCAAAACAGGGTTTGGAAGGTGTAACAAGATAAAGGGCGTTAAGGGATACAAGGGATAGGGAGATGTGGAAGGCCATGATCGCTTATGTTCTGAAATGACACTGCACATAGTAATGTTTTTTACAAATAGGTATTGCTAGGAATTTTTTAGCTTTTTTTCCCTCCTATTTTGGCAGCAACTTGGGGGATTAACTATTTGCTCATATTTGGAGCCCTAACAGGGACTACAACCCGGGTACTACCTAGTAACAACAGCAATTAAAAGGTGGTTCGATGCTAAGCAAAACTTCCGGAAAACAGACCTTGCTGCCGAGTGGTAGTCTATCGCCATACCCAGGATGCATTAACCTGAAAATTGTGTTCTTAAACAGATTCGAAAGTTTGAGAATTCAAATATGCATCAAACCAGCTCGGAAAAGGCTAAACTGTCTGCTGTATACAACAGAAACCGTAAACATACAGATTTTCAACAGCAGCAAATCTCCATCAATAATGGAAAGACCAATAAATATTACTGGACTTGAGAAAACTAGTTTCCTGAAAAATTATTTCAAGAGAAATGTTTTTCATACATATCAACGAAGAGTAGAACTGGCTACTCAGTGATTGAATGCGGAACATTTCCTTATAAAGAAACTGCTTATATCACTATCGAAAAACGTTGAGAATAAAATAGGCAGGACATGTGAGCAACGAGGAAGTTTTATAGAAAAAATGTATAGTAATATCTCATTTCAGATCGTTCACACCAGTATTTGCATTTGTTTTTGTTTTTTTAGATAATCTATGTGCAGAGTTATTCTGAGGCATAGCATCCGAACCACCAAATTAGAATCAATCTATCGCACTCACCGCCTTGTACCTGACATGTACGCGCGTGGCAAAAACCGCATCAAGTAGATAGATAAACAGCTACTCGAAAGTGAAAAACGCTCCCTCACTAAAACATCACACCCCAGAATGAGTCGTTCATGCACACTGGCCGAAAGCAATTGACGATGTCTGGAGTCGAATAAAATGTAATGCTACTTGTCAGAGATTTAGTCGCGTGTTTCATTAGTCATGTCAACGATAATATCAGAGAAGGAACCGGAGGGAAACTTACACTTATGTATCGGAAAGAAACGGTATAAATGTCTGGGACGAATAGTAAGGAAAGAGGCACCGGAAAATCTAACATCAGTTGTACATGAAGCAAGAGAAGCATGGAAAAACAGCAGCAACCTACCTCAAGAGATTGTGCGAATAGAAAGCAGAACAAATACAAATAAATAATGCAAAGATCCAAAAGAAAAAATTACTTAGCATCTAAGATTTTTTTGTTTGGTTGTTTTATTTTTATGGCAAATCAACCTAGGTGGGTCATTTATTGCCAACTAAATTTTACTTATTTATTGCTGGTAATACCTTTTTCTTTCAAAAATGTATTGTGGTTTTATATAAGTTTTTGTGTCTAGTAATACTTTTTTCTTTTTCGAGTATCAAGATTCATTGGGGTTTGTTTTTTAAGGGCAGGGTCCCTAAGTCCTACCCTTGTTATTTAACCCATAACTGGAGGGAAGGAATGGATTAATACTTTTCCCAAGGGTACCAGTGCTTTAGTGAATGCAGGGTATTCAAGCGGAATTCTATCTCTGCTCACCGTTTTCTCTTTCCGAGCCGATATCCACTGCACCACAAACGCACATACGTTATTAAACGCTTACAGCACCTGGTATTCCTAAGCGGTCACCCATCTTAGTACTTACCAGGGTCAAGGTTTCTTAACTTCGTTGATTGAGCGAGAATCGGTATATTCAACGTGATAGGCCGTAAGCCTAGCAGCTAAGAAGACTCACATAAAAAGCAACGATTTGGGTTAGAGAAAAAGCTGTGGGAAAATTTCCAACTTAATTTATGTTTATAATTTATATGTTAGAATAAATAAACCAGTAAAAACAAATCAAACACCTTCATAATAAAAATAAAAATTAAAATTAAAATAAGGAAAAAGAAAACTAGCCAATCACAAACAAGATCAATCCCACAGAGGATTAAACCACACCAAGCTCCCTATAAATAAGAAAAAGAAAAAAGAAAAAGAAAAGAAAAGAAAAACAAAAGCCGGATACAACAACAAGAAAGGGACGTCATTATCACAGTGTCCACATGAAACTTCGAAAGCGGCATGAACCTGATCAGTTAAAATAACAAGTTTTTTGCACTAAAACTATCAATGCTCTATCTCTCCCTCCATATCGAACAGTCATCCATACGTGATGCACACTTGGACGACCATATCTCGAAAAAGACATGACTGAATGGGCAGTTAGTTGCCATTGCCATTGCGGTGGATTGGTTGCCAGCCAACACTTATAAAACCTAATCTGTCCAGTTATGTAACCTCTAACTGGAGGGAAGAGACGAATTGATACTTTTTCAGGAGTATTTGCGTGAAGTGAATGCAAGGAATTCAACTGTAATTCGAACTCGGCTCCCCGATTTCTCGTTCCGAGCCACTATCCACTGCACCATAAAGCACATCTACATCGAACACTTTGCGATAAAAATCTGCCTGCAAAAATACCTTTTATCAGTAAAACAACAATCTCGGCGCCAAACATTATCATAACCCAACACCATGTGAAATACCTATATTTACATGTATATTTAGTAGTTTAATGCTTATCGTTAAGACGAATATTACAGCCGAAGTCACCAAAAGGCTGAATCTTTATTTACCATCAGTTCTGTATATTCCATTGCCAAGATTATCATAATAACCTAAAAAAGAGAAAAAGATAACTAACAGACTATTAAAGAAAGACGTAGATACAGGATTAGCATTGTCGCATCTGTTTTTCTTGTGAATTTTTCCTTACGTTTTTTCCTGTGACTTTTTTTATCTTTGTTTTCTTTTTTTAATCATTTCACCCCGAGCAAGGCGGAAACGCCACTGATGTGCAGGGGGTTACATGAATGTAAAAAGATTAATTAGAAAAGAGTGAGGAGTACAAACTAGTTAGAAAGGAACAATAGAAAGCTGAGAAAGCAGGGGCAATGACAGATACATAGGCGGAGAGAAAGGGAAGGTTATACAGGGGAGGGAAGAGAGCTAGAGGCCAGTGGTTAGTAGATGAGTATTGAATTTGCATTTAAATTTCTGGAGGTTGTAGCTGTCAGGAAAGCAAGAATACGGGAGTGAGTTCCACAGGCGGGAAGTGCGAGAGAGGAAGCTGCAGGAGTAGAATTGTCTTCTGCATTTGGCTAACCTGAGTGTGAATGGGTGGGACCCAGTTGCCAGTCTGGTTGCACGAGTAAACATCTGTTGAGGAGGCATCAGTGACTTAAGCTCATCCGAGCAGAAGCCATGGAAGTATTTATAGAAGAGACAAAGGGAGGCCACATTTCGACGATGGGGAAGTGGCTGCAGTCGAGTCGCCAGATCAGTACCTATCACATTACAGACTCTCCTTTGGAGCTTGTCAAGAACACCGAGGAGAACAGCAGGGGCACCTGACCATAAATGGCAGCAGTACCTGGATTCTATACTGAGTATACAAGGCATAATGATAGTGCAGTGAACAAAACAAGTTCTAGACTTAACAATTAAAATACTAAGCTCTGACTCATTGATTTTGTTAGAAGTAAATAAATTTTCTCGATTCAACAAACTTTGCTTAGCACACACAAAACTCTCGAAATTTCACACCTCGATGCGAAATGTTTTTCGAAGAATAGAACACTAGAAAACATCTAAAAACAAACCAGAAAGCAAGAATTATACCCGGGAATGAATTCCCGAGTGACCTTTTCGACCCTCACAAAGAAAATAGAAGACGTAGAAAAATTGGCTGTGACCAGAGAAAGAAGACGAGTTTAATTAACACATCCCTTGACAAACGTTAAGAGATCGATACTATTATCGTCTCTATCTTTCTCGCTCGCCTTTTTATTCTAACAGTTCACCTTCCTGCTTTTTCTTATACTTGACAACCGACCGGAACCCCTTTAAGTCTGAGTGAATACTTCAAAGACAGTTCTATTCAAAGATAACGCTCATACATACATACATACATACATACATACATACATACATACATACATGCATACACACATACGTTCCTGCCTACATACACATGAACTCATTCTTGCAAGGACTACTACGAACATTTCAACAACCATGTATCAACCAACAAACATTAATCTAAAGGTCACATGGCCCAGTAATAATGTAAATACTGTAAAATACTAGCTCATCTAAGAAATACAGACAAATATTTTTACTACCTGTTAATCACATTTAAAATTAGTTTTTTCGGAGAGGTTAATGTTTAGCAGCGCCAGTCTGATTGTCCATTACTATAGAGTAGAAAGTCAGAAAAGCACTGGGTGTCATGTACAAATTTAAGTTGACTACCGAAAATTTAATCAGCCTAACATAAGTTTTCAAATAGCCACTAATTCTCTTCTTCTATGTGACGTGTCCCTTAAGAACGTAAGAGAACCTGACATTTCACATCTCCCTATCCCTTGTAGCTCTTAACTCCCCTTCTTCTCTTATCCCGCAGAACTCTCACTCAGCAAGACATCGGCTCAAATCAATCAAGTAAGCCACGCATTGCTTTCTCTTGTCTCTCCTTTTCCTTAAAAATGCATCATAACTTGAAATCATAACCATATTTCTCTCATCCAGCCTGGAAATCATAACCATATTTCTCTCATCCAGCCTGGTATTTCTACTATTTAAACAAAATGTAACTTAGAACTTCTTCTTCTTCGTTTTCTTTTTCTTTTTTTTCTTCTTCTTTGTGCATTGTCTCTTCAGAACGTAAGCGATCATGGCTTTCCCCGTCTCCCTATCCCTGGTGACACTGAGTATGCTTTATCCTGTTACCCCACCCAAATCCCGCTTTGCCATCCATCTGCTCAGGCTTTTAAAATATATTATCCGCTGCTTTCCCCTGTCTCTCCTGTGAGTACCAGATTCTCCAAGCATTATTTCCTCATTACATATCCGAAGCAGTTCAGCTGTTTCTTCCTGATGTTCAGTATTAATTTCTTTTTCGTTTCCATCCTTTCTAAAATCTTATCATTGCTCACATGCTCCATCCATGACATTCGAAGCGTCCTTCTGTAGAACCGCATTTCAGTTGCTTCAGGTTTTTCTTTTATCTTTAATGATATTCTCCAGCATTCAATGGCATATTCAAAGACATACATCATATAGCAAGCGATAACTCTCTTTTTTGTTTCAAACGAGATTGTCCTATTTCTTAATATTCTGCTTAGCTTCTAGGATGCTTTCTAGGTCATTGCAATTGGCCTTCATATGTCAGTGTTGCACTTTCCGTCTTCCGTTAGAACACTTTTCCCAAGTAATTTTGGAACTTGCTTAATTTTAGTATCCCCAACCTGTAATTAATATTTTGGGCTCCTCCATTTGCTGATGACCACATATTCATTTTTCTTGTAATATATTTGTGGTTCTAAAAACATTAATAAAATGTTAACAACGAATTCCTTGACAATGGCTAATGAAATTTGCCGAAAACAATAATAGCTGTGGTCAAATTCTACACACATTTACTCCTTAAAAATACACTAGACATAAGATAAAGCGAATAAAACAATTTTAGATTTTTCCTTGTTTTTCACTTAAATGAAACATGTATATAAAAAGGTTGCTGCTTATATATAAAATATTCATATTTATACACACACACACACGCGCACACACACACACACACACACACACACACACACACACACACACACACACACACACACACATACATATATATATACTCCTTAGTAGTGTTTTTAACTTTCTCTCATACTCAGTAATTACTTGGATCATATAGACATTATTGGTTTGTTTTGGTTGAACTAATTATATATATATATATATATATACTGTTGGTTTATATGCTTTTGATTAAATGCATTTGTTGTGATTCTTTGCTGGTTTATTCATCTCTGCCCTCTCGGAAATTCTGACCACGCCGTAGTTTCTGTCAACATTTCTTTCCACTCCACCCCTACCCAAGAAACCCAGACCCACTGCTATCAAAGAGCAGACTGGGATTGGTTCCGTGACTTCCTCTGCGACGTCCCTTGGAACAATGTTTTTAGTCTTCCCATCGAAGACTGTGCATCAGAGGTCTCCTCCTGGGTTAAGGCTGGCATCGATGCATTCATCCCTGCCAGGAAATTTCAGCTTAAATCCCATTCGTCTCCCTGGTTCTCGCCCGCTTGCTCGGCCGCTATTGCCCACCGGAATCACTTCTTCCGGCTTTATCGTAGCCACGCGTCGGACCAAAACAGGCGCCTTTTCGACTCAGCTCGTAATAAGTGTAAAAAGATACTTAACAAAGCTAAGATGTTGTTTGCTGCCAGGATGGAGCATCGCATAGCATCCTCCAAGTTTGGTACCAAAGATTACTGGCGCCTCTGCAAACGCGTGCTTATCAAGTGTAAGTCCTCAATACCCCCACTAAAAAACGAGTTTGAGGTCCTCACCTCCTCAGCGGATAAGGCTGAATGCTTTGCCCATAGATTCTCGACCAAGTCGACTCTGGATTCGTCTGGAACCCATACACCCGATTTCCCATCTAGAACTGAGGCCCAATTGAATGATATCCACATCACGCCCTCGCTGATTTCTAGCATAATCTCAAAACTGGACCCTCACAAAACGAGTGGTGGGGATGGAATCCCAATCATAGTTTTAAAAAATTGTGCTACTGAACTCTCCACTATACTTTCTAAGCTCTACAACCTCTTCCTATCTTCCTCCTGCTTCCCTGCCTGTTGGAAGTCTTCTTCTGTGGTTCCAATATTTAAGAACCCTGGTAAACCCAGCAAATTACCGCCCCATCAGCCTTCTTCCGATCTTCGGCAAAGTGTTCGAAGCCATTATCAATACTGAGGTCGTTCAGCATCTCACGGCCCACGGGCTCCTCTCGGACAAACAGTATGGCTTCCGCTTCACCAGGTCCACTGCTGATATACTAATGACCATCAGCGAGTATATATACCAGGCTTTCGACAAGAATGGTGAAGCTCGAACCGTCGCCTTGGATATCACTAAAGCATTCGACAGAGTATGGCATGCCGGCCTTCTACGGAAACTGCGAAACTATGGCATAACTGGACTTTTGTTGGACTTAATCCGGTTATTCCTCTCTAACCGGATACTGATGGTGGTATGAATCGGACATGCCTCCCAGAACTACCCTACAAATGTGGGTGTACCACAAGGCTCTATCTTAGGTCCTACGTTTTTTCTAATCTATATCAATGATCTCCCCGACGCCATAAGATCACAAGTAGGCATGTACTCCGATGATACCACAGTTTAATCTCGTCTCGCTCAAAAATCTGGTGTTGGTGACAAGGCGAACCTCGCTGCCGAGTTTGAGAAGGACCTCCAATCCATGGTGGATTGGGGTAAGAAATGGCTCGTAAAATTCGATTCTTCCAAAACGAAGCTTCTGTCAATTAACCACCACAGAAAACCGCACCTCCCTCCCATTAGCATGGAACAGGCTTGCCTCCCAGAGAGTAAATCACTACGTCTGCTTGGCCTGACACACTCAGCGGACCTCAAGTGGAATGACTACGTCGAATCCATTGCTAAATCCGCAGCTATGAAATTCGGCTCTCTGTGCAGGGCCCGGAAATTCTTTCCGCCTGAATCTATCCTGCAATTATATAAATACACCATCCCCCCGTGTATTGAGTACTGCTGCCACATCTGGTCGGGTGCCTCTTCTATTCTCCTCGGGGTTCTTGACAAAGTACAGCGAAGAATCTGTAATGTGATTGAAACCGACTTGGCTGACCGCCTGCAATATCTCTCTCACCAGCCTGGCGTGGCTTCCCTGTGCCTCTTCTATACATAATTTCATGGCTTCTGCTCTGACGAACTTAAATCACTGGTGCCCCCTAGATGTGAATTTGCACGAGATACTAGATTGGCAACTAGGTGCCACCCTTTTACAGTGAAACCGATGAAATGTAACCACAATTTCTACTCCAACAGCTTCTTTCCTCGCACTTCGCGCCTGTGGAATTCCCTACCGCATGCTTGCTTCCCCGACGGCTACAACCTCCAGGAGTTTAAATGTAAGGTCAATAAACACCTCCTAACACACTAACTCACACCCACTCTCTCCAACTCTCTCCCTATGTACATCCTAAGTCTTGTATCAACTTCCTTCTGACATTTCCCATACCCAATCCCTCTATGTAACCCCCTGCGCTATAGTGGCAGTGGAATGCCTTGCTTGGGGTAACTCGATTAAAAAAATTAATTGGAAATGTTTTATGAAAGTAAGCAACGGAAAATACATGTGCAAACTTTTCTCATAAAGCAGTAAAATTATCCGAACCAACTCCCACTGCATAAACACAGAAATTTTCTTTGTCGTCAAACAATCATGTATAATTGAGAAATTGCTGATCAAATATACCTAACACACACACACACACACACACACACACACACACACACACACACTCTCTCTCTCTCTCTCTCTCTCTCTCTCTCTCTCTCTCTCTCTCTCTCTCTACCGGCCATAATTATTAGGTCACCCGAGTTTTTAAAAGAAATCATGAATTTCATACTTTTTTTAGTATTTATTGCCAAGTGGATAATTCTAAATGAAAATAGAATGGTTCTTTTGTTAGTATTACTTTGCAAGATTTTACAAGGCAAGAACTCGTCCGAATCACCCTAAATTTTCTTCATTCATTCATTGATAAAACTGCGATATAAGTAATTATTAAATATTTATAAATTCATTTGATGCACATGTTATTGTGCAATATTAACAAAACAACCATTCAGTTTTCATTTAAAATAACCCTCTTGGCAATAAATACTAAAAAATAGTACAAAATGCATCATTTATAAAAAAATTCTTATGTGACCCAATAAAGATGGCCAGTAGTTTATATTTAATATACCTATATATTATGTGATACTGAGATGCATGTGTGAGTAAATTGAGTAATCTTTTAATTTAGGCAAAAGAAAAGCAATTAATTGTAGATAAAACTTAAAACGTAAAGTTGCTAGTCAAATTCCTGCCGTGTGCTGTTGCTAGGGTGATAAAACGCCTTTCGACATATCGATTTTTACAATGAACCGCTATGGTTTTGCTGACTCCATATTCTCGTGTTTTCCTTAACGCTTCGTGAAAGAGATGGGAAAAAAATTCTGGCGTAGACTTCGTGGAGACCGATTTGGACCAACTCTTTCAATGATTACAATATTTTTGTTTCCGGAAGATTTCACTCCAATGAGCGACCAAGAGACCTTATTAACAGGCACCGGGCAAGGGAGCCGGGTGATCACGTGATACCAATAATACAGGCTTACATAGAAAACCCTTATGACTTAATGCATGCGAATATTAACAAAATTGGTTATGGTGGAATCTGTTCCACAGCTACTTTATTAGATAATTTTAAATAATTGTTCCTAATCAGATTTATATTCTGTCTGCTCATTGGTTCAACTTCAGTGGTGTTTATCGTTCATGGCAATATATATATATATATATATATATATATATATATACTAGCAGTATAGCCCGGGGTTGCTCGGGTGTAATGAAAGCTTTAAAACTAATCCATGGTCCTGGAACTCAGTCTCATTGGACGTTGGCACGAAAACTAAAAAGCAATAGTTGTTTCCAGTTAAAGCGAAACCGTAGATTGAAAGAAAATGAATGGATGTAAGTCAAATTTTCATTTCCTGGTATAGATATCAAATAGGTTTTTCGTCGTAAACTGAATTCTGAAGGCTAAATAAGTCCTCTGGTATCATGGCTGAGACTACGTACTACAATTACTACCTATTTAGAGCTAAACCCTAACCAAAAACAAAAATAAAAGGAATGAAAAAATACAGACATACAGGCAGATAAACACACACACACACACACACACACACACACACACACACACACACACACACACACACACACACTTCTTTTAAATATAAATATTATCGATTTTCTGTACTATTGTAAGAAGTGCAACGTTGAAACTTCTGAATATCGTTTCTAATATCTTTGTCTATGAGTGTTTCTTATTTGATTAAAATCGGATCACTCCTTCTATAACCCAATTTTTTCGATTATCGACGTTCGATATTTATCGGGGGGTATGTCGAGACAAAACCTAGTTAAGAACACTCGCAGACGTTTATAGTACAACTGTGTAAATTTTCAAGAAAATCGGTTCAGTCATTAGGTAACGGACGCATACACATACAGACACACGCACACACACAAAGTTTCATTTATGAATAATTTTATATATATATATATATATATATATATATATATATAGATAGATAGATAGATAGATAGATAGATAGATAGATATAAACATTTATATATATGATTGCACATTCATTCTTATATATATAATTATACATATATAATTATATATATACATATATAAATTTATATATATTTATTTATATATTATAAATTTTTTTATATATATAATATATATATATATATTGTATATAAATATATATATTTATATTTACATAATATTTATAATTATTTATATATAATAAAAATTATATATGATTATTTATATATAATTTATATTTATTAGATTTATTTTTATATATCTCATTTTACATATATTTTTATCACAAGCCAGTAGGATACGGATGACTATATATATTTGGAAGAATGGTAGACTTTGAAAAACAGTAGAAAAGTTTTCTGGCATCTACGCTTCGTTCATTACGCAATGAATTAGAACATTCTCAGCTATTGGGCGTGTATAATGCTAATATACACGCTAAAATGTCTCCCTCCTTCTACCGAGCGTCCGTAGCTAAGGGGTAGAATCGCAGACTGACGTCAATTCGGTCGAGTTTCAATCCTGGGTAAAAGGTAATCGTACTGATGAGCTGTGATGCAATGAAACAGATCTGTCTGCGGATTACTATATATATATATATATAATCAACCGCATCATATTGGCCTATGATTAAAATAAATGTAAAATCATTTAAAAATCATTTAATACAACTACTAAAATTGTGAAAGTAAAATCACTGAAAATCATAGAATATATACGCAAATAAACATGTCAGTTTTGTGTCATCCTCATATAACATGAGTTTACTCATTATATTTGGGCTAATAACCTCAAGAAAATCTCTGGTACTAGACATGACGGTAAACTACATCTGGCAGCAATGCCTCTGATTGGGAGGTTGTAAGGAGCATGCAATCACCTCTTAATTGCTGTTATCCTGACTCGGAGTGGTAGCACCTGTTAGGGTCTCAGCTATGTGTAAATAGTCAACCAGCAAGTATGAAAATATAAAAATGAACTCTTATAGAAAAATATACATTTTTAAATGAAAAATATTACCAACAATACATTTTTCAAGACAAATTATTGCCATAACACATTTTTGAAGGAAAAAAATATTCTCCACAAAACATTTTAATACAAAACTAGAAGACAAAAATGAAAACATTTCCTTAAAATTTGACTAAATTAACTTTCTCACTATAACCAAACATTAAAAAAAACCTAAAACCCCACCTATTTGGCATTAAGTAACCCACAGAGATTGATATGCCGTTAAACAAAACTCCACCTAAAACTCAAGAGAATCTGAGAAAATAATGTATAATGATATATAAAGTTAAAAAGAAAATCATAAGAAGGTTGTGAAAATACATTTTCAATATAAAATTTGAAAATAACTAGATACTGGACATTTGAGGTGTCCCTGAAAAATCAGTACGGAAGAGGGGATAACATTATCCAATACGAATCCTCTCGCGTATATCAGAGGCTTCTGACATGTGGGCAGTCCTAACTAGTCTTCGCCGTTTAGCCTATACAGAAATGGCATTCTAAAAAACTATATATCGAACCAGGATTTGCTATTGGTGTACACATTCTTACCATAAGATGACATTGTGCTGATAACGGACACAGAACGTGAACTGGATGAAATCCTAAAGAAGGCAGTAAATGTGAAAAAAGTGCTAAATATCTATGGAAAGAAAACAGATTGTCAAAATGTTATTTACGAATTGGAAACGCGAAATGAAGTCAGTACATAAATTTTACTGCCAAGGAAGTGTTATAAAAGAAAGCAGAAATGAGAGGGAAATGCACAAACCTACACCAGAATAGCCAAAGATGCCCATAAAATAATATTTTAAGAAGGATGATAAATAACTTTAGAAACAAAGGGAAAGATACTGAAATATTATGTAATATCAATTTTCTTTTATAGTTGTGAATTATGGACAAGATTGATTCTTCTTTTTCAGCTCAGCGTATGTTTGCCGCAAAGTTTTTCTTCTTGAGTGAACTTGTTGGTGCTGTAAACATTGAGTAAATCTTGTTTATTTACGAAATCCGTGACGAAATGGATTAACTCCGATATATACGTTAATTTATTTGTTTAAACATTCCTTTTTAAAACAAATAAATCGAAATATGTCGGAGTTAATCCATTTCGTAACGGATTTCGTAAAATTGAAGCTGTGGGGAGATGGTTAATGTTTTTTTGAATTGGCCCTCTGTGAAACATAACCAAACTTCCTACAGCTTACAGATTATTTGCTATCATCAGATTGTTGGAGACTGGAATGTGCAGATTTGTAGAAGAATAAAAGTATACCTTTTTCATGTTTAAATAGAAATTTATTGATAGAAAAGAATATCATGAATTGGTATAAGTTAAACGTTCCAGAAGAAATAGTATTAAGAGGTTAAGTGTTGAAGATTTCGTTAAAATGTTCATAATAGTCCTTGTAAGAGTGAATTTATGTGTACGTAGGCAGGAACGTATGTATGTATGTATGTGTGTATGAGCCTTTATTTTTGGATACGATTGTCTTTGAAGTTATCGCTCAGTGTGAATTGCAAAAAGGAAGGAGGTGGCAGGTGAGAGATCAGAGAGAAAGAGAGAATAATAATGCGATCGCTTGACGTTTGTCGAGAGACATGTTAATTACGCTCGTCTCGTTTCTCTCTTGCTACGGTCGTCTTGTTCCGTCTTATTATTTCGTTTTCTGGGGCTCCAAACAGGTCATTCGGGAATTCACTCCCGGATGTGGTTCAGGCCTTTTTATTTTTTTAAAAAATATTTCCTAGTTTTCTATTGGCCAAAAAACATTTCGCATCAAGATGTGAAAATTCGCGAGTTTTGTGCGTGCTAAGCAAAGTTTGTAAATTCGAGAAAATTTGTGTATTTCTAACAAAATCAATGAGTCATTTGAAATTTTAGAACTAGATATTGTTTTGTTCACTACAAAATTTCGTAAGAGAATTGTCTTTGTTTATATTAAGAAATGAAAACAGAGCAGATATTAATATTGCAAAAATCAGGAAAATGTGTCCTTAAAGACATTATTTCGAGCTTTGTTTAATAGTAAGTCTTTTTGTTATGATCACTTGACTGTGACGTAGGTTCGAATCCTGTCAGAGGACCCATATTTTTCTAACAGGCTTTCTCGATTATTCAGGCCCATTGATGTAAATGAATATACTGTTTAATTATAAAAACGAAACAGAGCATTTACTTAAATGCTAGTATCCATTAAATTTTTTTAAACAAATAAATTATAAATCTCGTTTCCAAACGTTATATGAGATATATAAATTGTTACTTTAATCGATAAGAAAAGAATAAATCGATGAACAGATGTAAAATTTTATTGCATTTAATTACAACAAACTCATGTAGTGCAGTTGATAGCAATTTGGAACGAGAAATCGGAGAGCCAAGTTCGAATTCCAGTTGAATTCGTTTCATTCTCTTAGCGGTAATTACCTTTGGGAAAGGTATTGATCCGTCTCTTCCTTCCAGCTATGGGTCAAATAACAAAACAGATTGGGTTCTATGGCAACTATTCTACCACAGAAAGTCATGGCAACCTACTGCGAGTAAATCTTCTGCCCAGTCAGTAATGTCTCGTTCAAGACATGATCATCCAAGCGTGTATCACATATGGCACTTAACTGACTGACTTTGAGGTGCAGTTGATATCGGCTTGGAACGAGAAATCATTGTTCGAATTCCACTTCAGTTCGTTGCATTCACTTACGCAAAATACCCTTGGAAAAATATGACACCATCTCTTCTCCCACCCTACAGCTATGGGTTAAGTAGCAAGACAGATTGGGTTTTATAATCTTGGTTTGCAATTATTCTACCTCAGAATGTAGTACTAACTGCGAGAAAATCTTTTTTCCAGTCAGTCATGTTTCTTTCGAGACATGATTACCCAAGCGTGTGTTATGCATGGAAGCTTTCTAAATCAGTTCATTTTATTGTTAAAGAGATAATATGTTCTTTGACAAAATTTGTTTAATTCAAACATACGGATTCGTATTATAGACGTGTGTGTATTATACATATGTTTACACATTCACTTTCAGAAAAATATACGAATAAGAAAGAAAAAATCAAAACTGAAATCTTTATCTCTCACTAATCATTACTCTCTGACACTATTTCTCTCTCTCTCTATATATATATATATCTGAGAGAGAGAGAGAAAGGGAGAAAGTAAGTGTGTGTGTGTGTGTGTGTGTGTGTGTGTGTGTGTGTGTGTGATTATATTATGTGTCAGACAAATCCCTCTACAGTACACAGATACAAACATCATACCTTTGGGAATGAAGCAAGTAAGCCACACCTTAATCAAGAATCTTTTTAATCGCTTTCACACAGAAACCCAATTTAACTCACACACACTCGCACGCGCCAAACGAAAAATAATTGACACAAGTAAATTTTGATTTAATAAAGTTTATGCAAGTAGAATAGTTAAAATTAACCATAAGTCGATATTTGTATCGCATGGAAAATAGATCTTGTAGATATTTTGTACCGAATTATTAAAAACGTATTATTTCCGTGTGGTTCATGAAAAAGTTTCCAAAATTTCACCCTTTTTTCCATTCAACGAAACGTTGTTAGCCTCTCGTTATTCTGTCGCAATTTTCAGTCTTCATGGTAGATGTTGGGGAGAACTATGTTTCTTGCTTCCCTATCCAGATCTGCTCAGTCATGACAAGCCGAGCTAGGTACATTGCGTTAACCCATTACTTTAATTATCAACTGATGATGAAAAGTTTTACTCAAATAAATTCTTTCCAATAACTTTGGAACGTACTTCAGGGAAGAAGAGTTTTCGATCACTAAATTTTTAACCTTTTTAACTCTAGCGTCAACAGTTATAAAATCATACGTATCCCGATACTATGCAGTACTTATCTCCTCTCTGAATACCTCGAGAACAATCAAAGTCAAAGGTTCCCTAGCTTGAGTAGGTCATTGGTTTAAATTTGGTTGGTTGGTTGTTTTGTTTTTATGTCATGTTAACCTCGGCGGGTTATTTATTTCCAACTAAATTTTTATTTATTTTTGCTGATATTACCTTTTTCTTTCAACAATTTATTGTTGTTTTTATATAAGTTTTGTGTCTAGTAATACTTTTTTCTTTTCGAGAATCAAGATTCATTGGGATTTGTTTTTTAAGGGCAGGGCCCCCAAGTCCTACCCTGTTATTTAACCTATAACTGGGGGAAGGGACGAATTAATACCTTTCCTAAGTGAACCAGTGCTGAAGTGAATGTATGGTATTCAACTGTAATTTGAACTAGCCGATATTCCACTCCGCCACAACTCACATCCGTCACTATACTCTGACAGCACCGTTTAAATGTGGAAAACAACAATAAATAATACGGGAAATATAATGTTTAATTATGTTCAAGTTAATGTTGATTTTCCTAATTACTTTTCTCATACGAAGCTAAACTCAATATTGTATTTTTTTTAAGTTTGAAAATATTAATTATTATTCTTCATTTGCTGTATCCCTTCAGAACTTAGGCGATCATGAACTTCCACTTGGCTTTGTCTCTTTCGCTCTCTATAATTTTCTCTTGCTATCTCTTCTAAGTCCCACTCCATCAACCATTTGCTCAGATCTAACAAGCACGTCTCGCGCTGCTTTCCCCTGGCTCTCCTTCCCTTTATCTGTCCTGTGAGTATTAATTTCTCCAGGCCTTCATTCTCATTACATATCTCAGTAACTTCATTTGTCTCTTCCTGATATTTATTATCGCTTTTCTTCTCGTTTGCATCCTTTCCAACACCTCATCATTGCAAACGTGATTCGTCCATGGTATCCTCAGTATCCTTCAGTAAAACCACATTTCTGCTGCCTCAAGCCTCTCCTTCATCTTTGATCAGATCGTCCAGCATTCACTTTCATACAGAAAAACAGATATCAATCCAGCACTCTTTTCTTTGTTTCTGATGAGATTTTCCTGCTTTTCAGTACTCTGGTTACCTTCTGAAATGCGTGTTTAGCAATACCAGTGCGTACTTTGGATCTCCCTGACGCATTTTCCATCCTGTGTCAAAACACTTACTAGGTATTTGAATTTTTCACTTGTTTTATTTTAGATTCTCCAACTTGCATTATATAAAATTTAGTATATTTAGTTTAAGACTAGTTAAGTTTAGAGTAAAGCCAAACAGTGTGATGATCACGTTATAGCTGAATGAGTAATCAAAAAAGCAAAACTATGAAATTCTTCTGCTGAGCTAGAGTCGTGCTTATAATTTTGTAAAATCTCTTGGCTCTGTAAATAACCGTGCAAAATATTTTCAGAGAAAAATGGCAGATTTCATGAACGAATACAAAGCAATAGCTATCTAAGTGTTTAGGGAGTTCTGAATTTAAAAAAAAATTCTCTGCTTGTGAAAGCGACAATCTGATAACAGCGACACTCTAATCATTATTATACGAAAGTGGTCAGGTAGGCAAACATGCGTTTATTGAAAAGTTGACTACTCTAATGGAAATAGAAGAAGATCATAAAAAATACATATTTATTGTTATTCTTATTAATATATATATATATATATATATATATATATATATATATGAAATATATATGAAATTTATTTATATATATATATATATATATATATATATATATATGAAATGATTTGTTTAATCCTTATTTTTCATCGATACCCGTATTTAAGTCGTTATTCTGTTTATAATCACACAGTATTATATGTTTATTTCTACCGGCCTGTTTATTTACGATAAACTTTTGTTTCGAAAATGTGTGTCATTCGGAAGGATTCAAACCTGTGACCCCTATCCACATAGGGGAAGCCAATAATTGGTCTGACACGTCCTATACTACTTAAATACGAGTATCGATGAAAAATAACGTTCAAACAAATCATTTCAAATTATCTGTTGTTTAAGCTTCGTTAATTTCCGTAACATGGCAGTGAATACTGGACAATATAATCAAAGATGAAAGATAAACTAGAAGCAACTGA
Source organism: Ascarosepion bandense (assembly GCA_037127315.1). Classification (NCBI taxonomy): domain Eukaryota; kingdom Metazoa; phylum Mollusca; class Cephalopoda; order Sepiida; family Sepiidae; genus Ascarosepion; species Ascarosepion bandense. The sequence goes on along the minus strand of JBBBDQ010001439.1, from coordinate 2,931,073 downwards.
AATGTGGTTCTACAGAAGGATGCTGCGGACATCATGGATCGGGCATGTGAGAAAGGATGGAAACGAAAAGGTAATTCACGCTGAGCATAAAAAAAACAGCTGGAGTTCTTAGGACATGTGATGAGTAAGGAAGGCTTGGAAAATCTGATACTTACAGGTCAGACAGAAAGAAAGAGAGACAGATAAAAAGCAGCGGATAACATATTTGAAGGGTCTGAGCAGGTGGATGGCCGATGGTTTGGGCGAGGTAACAGGTGAATGCGTGCTAAGAGCCACCAGTGATAGGGAGACATGGAAGACGATGATCGCCTACGTCCTGAAGGGTCATGTCACATAGAAGAAATAAAATAAGAAACGCTGATCTTTTTGTCTTTCCTCACTTTATCAAACTAAAGTATTCCCATTAATTTTCCCTCCCAGTAAGCACTTTGTGACCTCGTTACATTATCGCATTGTTTGGTATTAAATGAGTAAAAGGAACACCTTTTGTTCGCATACTAGAAAAGGCAATACAAAAAATAAGAGAAGTGCGTTTTAAGTTCAATGGAACATGTATTTGTTCACACTGTTATACACTACTAAATTTACACAACAATTACATGAACAAAAATATGCACACAACTTCACACACACAGGGGCATGCATGTTTGTGAGTATGTGTGTGTGTGAACTATCAGGATCACTGACCTTTTTGCAATGACGGTTTCCTACGAGATGGCTTTGTCAGCCAACAAGTAACTTGTAGCCTGACGAAGCTCAGGAGAAACAGTGGTTGGAACAAGGTCAGTGTTTCTGCTATTTTACATATGAATTTGCTCGATATACATGTCAGTTCAATGAACACAGTACGGCGCACTTCTTTAATTTGACCGTTTCGTCACTATTATTCTCGTTAAAAATTAAATCCATAATCAAATTATATATATATATATATATATATATATATATATATGTTGTTTTGTTTTTATGGCAAATCAACCTCGGCGAGTTATTTATTGCCAAGTAAATGTTTTATTTATTTATTGCTGGTAATACCTTTTTCTTTCAACAATTTCATTGTTGTTTTTATATAAGATTTTGTGTCTAGTAATACTTTTTCTTTTCGAGTATCAAGATTCATTAGGATTTGTTTTGTAAGGGCAGGGTCCCCAAGCCTTACCCTTGTTATTTAACCCATAACTGGAGACAGATTAATATTTTTCCCACGGGTACCAGTGCTTAAGCGAATGCAGGGTATTCAACTGGAATTCGAACTCGACTCACCGATTTCTCTTTCGATCCGATATCCACTGCACCACAACACACATCCGTCACTAAACGCCCACAGTACCTGGTATTCCCAAGTGGTCACCCATCTAAGTACTGATCAGGCTCAATGTTGCATATATATATATATAATAAATTCCAAAAACTATGTTTGATTATTTTTAATAAAATCCGTTCAAACTCACGGATAGTCTTTTGCGTCTTACAATCAAAAGATGTCATAAATGAGCTGTAACGTTGACAGATGATATTTTCATTCATATCTTAAGGTACCCAATTAGTTTCAACTTCTTTCCGAGATCATTTTCAGGGGTGCGGGTTTTGGCATCTAATGTAACCGGAAAACTGTGTTGCTAAAAATTACTGTACATTTTTTCTGCTTCAAATATAACGGTTGAAAAAATACGAGCATTCATTAGAACGTGAAAATTATCAAAAATGGAATATTTTTATATGTTGTAATGTCATGGTCATGCCCGTGTTAAAGCATGGAAAAACTGTTCTTTTTACAAACATTTTAGAACATTACTTCAGTATTCATAGTTGATTCTATTAATTAACGGCTTAAGTGTTTTATTAGAATGAATAGAATCAGCTATGAATATTGTAGTAATGTTCTAAAATGTTTGTAAAAAGAACAGTATTTTCATGCTTTAACATTTAATCTGACATGTTTTAAGGAGAATTTGCTGCCTAAATAGACAAACATAAATATATATATATATATATATCGGTCGGCTTTCAATCCTGGGTTAGAAGTAATCGGAGTCTAACCGTACTGATGAGCTGTGATATAGCGAAATAGATCTATCTGAGGATGACTATTTACGCTCTCACACCCTGATTGAGCACTCTGGAAGAATGGTAGACTTTGAAAAACAGTAGTTACCATGGCATGTACGCATCGCTCATTCACTAATGAATTAGATCACTCTGGCTATTAGGCGTGTATAGTGATAATATACATGCTAAATGATCTGCCTTCTTCTACCGTGCGACCATGGCCAAGAGGTAGAATCGCCGACTGACGCCACTTTGGTCGGGTTTCAATCCTGAGTTAGAAACAAGTGGAGTTTAACCGTACTGATGAGCTGTGATACAGCGAAACAGATCTGTCTGCAGATGAATATATATATATATATTAAATGCTGCAGGAATGTTTAAGAATATTTATTTAGAATAATCTTACCGGTTTCACAATTCTATGATTTTCAAGAGTTAAGTTGACATGAAGAGAAACGTGGTGATGCAAGAATCTGTTCCTTTGATGCAAAACTCATCTTGGCAAAGCCACAAATCTTTCTATTCAATATTTGAAAATTATCAGACTGTAGAACCGTTAAAGTTAACGCTAGATATATATTCTCAAAGAGTCCAGATGTATCTTCAACTTATTTTTCACAAATGCCTCTACATACATCCATATAAAATATATATAAAGTAGAATCCTTGGTACTTGGTAAGGTAAATTCCACAGGAGATTAAATCCGAAGAGAAGTCAATGTTAAGATATTAACAGAGTATTATAATAAAGAACATAAGTTGGATGTTTTTATAAACCCATTTGTAATATAATAATTCCCTGCTCTCGTATGGACTGTTCCTCACGCCAAAACAACTACATATATGTATACAATGTATCTATGCAAACTCATTCACACGTACATACTTACGCATGTTGTTCATGGCATGACGTAATGTCTACATCGTCGTGTAAAGCAATTAACACGTAAAATATATTACATTTTAATTTGTTGAGTGCTTCACTAATATGTCGGTATACTTGGATGAGGTAAGCGGATATGCTGTATGAGGTCTTTAGATAGAAAAGATAAGTCTTTGTTTTCATTCGCCCGACTTCTATATCTGTCTGGTTAACTTGTGGAATCAGTACATTTGTTTCTGTACGTGCGTCTAATCACATGATCCACAGAGGATTGAATAAATTCGTTATTTATATTCGAACTTATTCAATTACTGCGTCAAGAGATTTAAATTTCTTTAACTTACAATCAGATTTTGTACCATCTTTCCATTCATCTATAATCAGATCTCTCTCTCTCTCTCTCTCTCTCTCTCTATATATATATATATATATATATATCTGTTAAATAGCTATCAGTTTTTTTATGTGATATGTATGTATGTATGTATGTATGTATGTATGTATGTATCTATCTATCTATCTATCTATCTATCTATCTAGATAGATAGATAGATAGATAGATAGATAGACATACAGACAGACAGACAGATAGATAGATAGATAGATAGATAGATAGATAGATAGATAGATAGATGTTATGGTTAATTGCAATAGTAATATTAACCGTTTCTCTAATAATAATAATGTCAGTTTAAATTAATAAAATTTTCTCTTAAAACATGTTTTCAGAAGGATTGATCTCTCATGTCCACTGACTGTTATTGCTCTTTCCAGTACTGATGGGGGTTTCTTTCCTAATCACTTATTTTGATTATGTCATTATTTGTTTAGTTACATCTGATATTCATTTTATCTGTTACTACTGTTGAAAGTCTTCAACTGATGTGGTTTCTGCTATCTGGTACATTTCTTTGGGATTCTATACATCCACTCCAGAAGCTTCGAAGACGGATGGTCTTTGCCTAGAACAACAGGCTTCACACTCTCGATGCTGTTTTTAACCACTGCCCTGAAAAAGCTTTTTCATACTCCTTACAGTTTAGATATTTCTGAAAAGGTTTGTAGCCATGCATGACATGTATATGAAACTCTCAATCTGACGAGGCTATTTAAGAACAATCATCTAATTCTCAGATTAATTATAGAATGAGAATAAAAGAAAATTACAGCTGTCATTTGTTATTTACTGTCCAAAATGTTAAATAGAAATACTGTGAAAGTTAAAGACATGTAGAAGGATTGTTAAATTGATATCTACAAAAAATCTTGGTTTGTTCAAGGAGTTAGTTCTTCATTATTGCGCAATAATGAAACATCTAACGAAGAACTCACTCCTTGAACATGTAAGCTCATGCATAGAGACGGCCATTAATACCTGAATGCCTTGACGAAGGTTCTAACACTATCAGTGATTTACCCTGCATAATCTTCTACTCAACTTGTGACAGGTTTTAATATTTCTGGGTTTCTCGGCACAGTTATCATAAGAACAGCTTGGTGGGAAAAGATACGCCGACTATGTTGCAATTAGTACTGGGTACATTTTCTGAAACCATACCTAAAGACACTCATTCATTAATTGCATCTTGTACTGTTAATAATGGGCTTCTCGGAACCGTTATCAATAGAACAGCTTAGTGGTGGGGAGAGTATGCCGACTATACTGTAATTAGTACTGGGTACTAATTGATTGGTCTCTATAATTCTCACGAAATTTGAATTTATTCATTCTGACACTATTTACATTATTCGAACTATTATCCTCATCTTTGTTGCCATTTGTACGACTTTTCGATCGCTGTACACTCTGGCGTTCTTCAGGTGCTATAAATTTCGAACCGAACCCTTTCATACAATCACTAGGGTATATCATTCTCATTCCTTGTGCGAAGCTCTTTTGGTAGTCATGAGTTATCTAACTCTAACCAGACTCTCTAAGTTACTGGTTCACCATTGCTGTAGCCTGGTATTGAACTCACAACTCTTTCAGAGTAGTTACTGTAAAAAATATATATAGACGTTGGTGAATTTCTCATCATTGCTAACCTGCTTGATCCATGACATTCGCAGCATCCTTCTGTAGATTCACATTTCAAGTGCTTAAAGTTTTCTTTCATCTCAGATGAGTTTGTCCAGTATTTACGGCCATATTGAAAAACTACCATTACATAGCAATCCAGCTCTCTCTTTTTTGTTTCTAGTGAAATGTTTCTGTCTCTTAATACTCTACTCAGTATCTGGAATGCGTTTTTCGCCATGCCAATTCGCCTTTGGATCTCCGTGCCGCACTTACAGTCCACGTATTTAAATTTTTGTACTTGCTTGATTTTAGTAGCCTCCACCTGTATTTGGTATTTTGGCATGCTCTTTTTGCTGATGACCATGCATTCGGTTTTTTTTTCAGTTTATTTGTAGTTCTTTCTTCTCACTCTCTTCAGCTACCTTCTGTAGAAGGTCTTGTAGTTCCCATTTCCGTGTCTGCTCTAACATCTGCTTATTTTATTTTGTTCAGATTCTGGCCTCCGATGACAAATCCTGACATAACTTCTAGAGTACTCAGAATAGTCTCACTGTACAAATTGAATAGTTCTGGTGAAAAGACATCTCCTTGTCTTACACCCCTTTTTCTCTTTGTAGATCTGCTCAATTCGTTACCTGTCTATATGCAGGCGGCTTGCTGCCAGTAGAAATTCTTGATTACTCTTATGTCTTTCCCAAATACATTAGGTTGCTTAGAATTTACTAAATTTATTTTCAACATTATGTCACAGCTCCTTTTTGTAACCACTGTAGATTTTATATAATTTTAAAATCATACTACCAATAATATAGTTAGTAATGTAGTGTTCTTTGTTTTTTCACTGAACTTGTAATCTCCTATTTAAAAAATTGTTTTGAGAGCTCTGGAGTTTCTGCCAGGATTCATCACTGGCGGCCGAAATCTGAACAATGGAAGTTACGCTCATGATACAGTGCTGGTAGCAGATACAAAAAAGAAACTACAAAACAACCTACAGGAAGTAGTTAAAGAAAGCAGGAAGAAAGGGCTACATATAATCTACAAAAAAATTGAATGAATATTAAACAGTAAAAAGAAGAGCCCAAAATGGGAATTACAAGTTGCTGATACTAAAATCAAACAGGTTCAAAAATTAAATACCGCGAAGAGTTCTAACAGAGGACAAAAATGCGACACGGATATCCAAATGCGTATTAGCATGGTTAAGGATGCATTCCAGAAGCTAAGTAGAGTATTAAGAGACAGGAAAACTTCGCTGGAAAAAAAAAAAAAGTACTGGATTGTTCTGTGAGATCTATCATCCAATGACTGAATGCTGGACAATCCTGTCAAAAATAATAAGACTTAAAGCAACAGAAATGTGGTTCTCCAGAAGGATACTGTAAATACAATAGACGGAACACGCAAGCAACAACGAGGTTTTAGAGAAGATGAGCACAAAAAAAAAAAAAAAAAAAATTTAACATCAGGAAAGACAGCTGAAGATTTTGGGATATACAATGAGAAAGTCGGTGCGTAGAAACTGATGCTCACAGGACGTATAGACGGAAGGACAAACAAGGGAAAGCAACGCATGACATACTTGAAGGACTTAAGCAGACGGATGGTGGAGCGGGTATTGAGTGGGATAACAAGAGAAGAGTTATTAAGAGCGACAAGGAAATTGTGAAAGGCCATGATCACCTACGTCTTGAAAGGAGTCGGCATATAGATGAAGATTGACCATGAATATCTGGTACAAATATTTTTTTGTGGAGCTGTATTTCATCGTATTTTAAATTTCTTAGTTATTATTGGCAAATGCTTTTAAAACATTTAAGTACGTATTGGAATTATTCTTCGTCAGCGTTCTTGCAGATGTCATTTAAACACAGGAAGTGCGGATGTTTTGTAAGAAAAATAAATACCCGGAAACTAACTCTAGAGAGATTTGAAAAGATTTAAATAATTTGTTTAAGGAGTCGAAATGATTGAACGAGTTTAAAATATAGGAATTTCTTTCTAGTCAAAATAACGTTTTAGTAATTTATAAATGTGAAGAACTTTACGGAATAAATTCAGCAACCATGGATTTTTCCCTTGTTAGTTCATTTTGCATTTATTTTGATAAGTTAAAAAGGGAAAATGGCAAAACCTAAATCAGGAAGCCAATTCCCAAACTGTGTGAGAATTCAGCATGTTTTGTGTACAGGAATCACCTTGTAAAACTTTCAGCACATTAAATTTTGCAATTTTTCATATTTTGAATGAGTTTTTTTGTTTTCATTTTATTCTTGCTTAGCTGATCACCCCAGATAGATATTTGCTCTAACATTAAAAGAACGTACTGCGTATATGTAGATTCTGTAGAATCTCCCATGGAGTAAACTGCCACAGTCACCCCAATGTACGATTAGCTACCGTGGTTTCTATAGCAACTGGGTTTATACGGATTGGAATTTTTAACACCATACCCAACCGATTTTCAAACCCAGTCGTATTCTCCTAGACTGGTTTCCAAACAAGGCTAGAGATCCCAGTATGCTCCTCTAATGTATCCTAACTCGTTGCAGAAGGAGATAGATTTGCCGGTCCACACTCTTGAATTTGAAATTTGGACGCTAATTACACTTACCGCTATACTGAAAAAATGAATCCTAAATTTGAAATAATGCTCTGGCCTCCAACACCTGAAATTTATTCTTATAATTTAGAACTTGATTAACACGTATTGACATGGCGTGTCTTTATGCAAAGTTCAGGTTCCTGAAGCTACACCCAACAAACAACTCAGTTTGCACAGTTCTGTAACATGCCTGTATATGTATATATATATATATATATATATATTCCTATATCAGCTGCGGCACAATGCACATTCAGTAGCCTTTCTTATATAAACTGTTTTTCTTGCCAAAAAGAAGATATACATATTACTAGCCCTTTCTTCAGTACTGTTTTCGGTAAATGTTCGTTCTAGCGGCCGATGGCTTTTCCCCTTCAAATTTATCCAAAATAGCATTATTTCTGTGCAAATGTATATGGGGAACTCAAATCAACAATTAGTTATTGAACAAACTTACTTTTTTGCTTTGAAAGTCCATAAAAACGAACTATATCTAGCACTTTTTCTCTCTCGTAACTCTCACGAAGTCATGTAATTAACTGCAGAAGGCCGTTCTACGTAGGCAGCAATTTTCTTTTGAATTTTGGTCGATTTTCTTCCTTTACTGAAACTTCCGGCGATGTACTTCCTGTATGTAAGTAATAAGCGTGGAAATACAATAGCGCATTACTTTCATTACCGGAAGTACATCGCCGGAAGTATCAGTAAATGAAGAAAAATCGACCAAAAATCTGCCAAAATTCGTTCACATACGCAGTACGTCATTCTGTAGTTAATTACATGAATTCGTGAGAATTAAGGGAGAGAAAAAGTGCAAGATATCGTTCGTTTTTTTATGGAAATTTAGATAAAAAAGGTACGTTTCTTCAATAACTAACAGTTGATTTGAGTTCAGCATATACATTTGCACAGAGATAATTTGAAGGAGAAAAGCGTCGGGACTTACAACGAAAATTTACCCTGTTTTCTTTGTTTTCAAAATAAAACTTTCCAGTTTCTAAGTTCTCGATTCAGATTTTGGAATGCGTCCTCGGCCATGCTAATATAGCTTCGAGTTTTATTTTACTTTCAGTCTACTATTTAAGCTAATACTCCGCACTACCTTATTTCATTTATTCAATTTATAGATATGGATTCGGTGGATACGGGGCCCGTTGCTATTTTAATAAAATATTATGATATTATTAAGTTTTTTTTTTTTTATAAAAAGATGAAAATTTTTATTTTCAATTGCAGAAGTTAGGAAATAGATGAAATATTATATTTTCCTTTTTATAAGAAATTTAGCCTCGGATAAAATGATATGGAACATAGAATAGGCTCTTGTATTAGTAGTTTTGTTCAACACTGTAAGATGACACAAAGGCGAGACATGTTTTGAAATAGCCTTTTTAGCAGAAGACTTTATATCACTATATAATATACTAGCATCATAGCCCGACGTTGCCCGTGCAACACAGAACATTTTAGTAGTAGTAGAAGATGCCATTTTTTTTTTTTTTTTTTTTTTTACATATTTTGCTTTTGTTTGAAAAAACACTTTTTTAAAAAAAACATTTATTTTGTTTCAAAGTTACGGGGAAAATATTCACATTTTTCCCATTTCACATGACCAAATGAATTTTTAAAACGTCGCAATAAAAATTAAAGATAAAGGCTCATATTTTTTTAAATATTTTAGTCTCGTTTGACACGTGTGATTTGATTTCTATGACGTAATTTAGGTCTTAGTTGTTTTACGGATCAAATTTAAACAATCGGCTCCATTTGCCAAAACGTGCGAAAGGGAAAATCGCTGAACTTAAACTCAAAAAATATGTGTCAGCCTGACTTCCCTGTAGATATGTGTCCCTAGAAAGTTTGAATGGCATATCTTAAAAAATGTAGTCGGGAACAGTCACACATAGACACACCGATTGCCTTTTATATATATAGATAATATATAATATTAATATATTTTCTTATTTGACACAGGGTTCTATAGGTAAATTGTCATCATTTATTATTTTTTAAAATTCGTGCATGCAAATTGTTTGTTTTTGATTTCATCAACTTCTCAGTATAGTAGGATCCGCTTGGAACCGGCTCTAAGAAAAAGATCAACATGACGCAATTCTCTTTGTCGGAAATTGCAAACGGCATGTTAGTACTGATTGGCATTCGTGCCAGAATCACCAATACCAACAATTCAGACTGTTTATTTCAATCAGAGCAGAAGATTCGGAAAGAGTTGAATGAGTTTCACGACAAAGTTTAGAAAAATCTTTCTACTCATTCTGACAAGAAATGAACTCACGGATTTGATGGCAGTGTCGCAGTCAGCACGGAAATCTTCATCACATGACTTAAGGATATCATGCTTCTTTAGGTCAGCAAAGTTGTTGTTGGAAGACACCATATCTACAAATGATCTCTGCGCTGTGTCACACAAGCAAAAGATCACTCTCATGTCTGTCACAAAAATTCTTCTTCCACATCACCCATTATATCTGGAAAAGTATCTACCCAGACTGCAAACCTTGTGACTATCAGATAACGGGTGCTGTTGAACGTTAGACCGCCAAAACTTGCTAAAACACAAAAGATGAACTAAACGCAAGATTTATGGCAGCAATTACTAACCGTCAAGAAGAGTTGCAAGAGATTCTGAAGTCGTGTGGAGGCCGTAGTTGAAGTCAATGGCAACTTTATTGAATGAATTTACTCTTTAGTATTTCAAGATATGTTTGTGTAATTTTGGTAAATTGTGATGTCAATGTTATTTTCATTTTTGCGTAATGTAAACGACAATATATATATATATATATATATATATATATATATATATATATATATATATATATATATATTATGCAAATTGTATTTTTAGTTTATTCTCATTTTTTAGTTTATTTTAAACAGTATTTATTTCCTCAACCGCTTTGCGTACACGCGAAAATATAATATGAAAATACCACATTTAACAGGATTCGAAACTACCTTCCGCCACATCTATTTTTTATCTTGTTTAGGATTTATATGTTATTAATATTTTCGCCTACTTATTATGGTTGTTATATGACCAGTAACAGTGTATAATGATAAACATTATGATAAGATGTCAGATTATTTATTTTTCTTTTCAAAATATATTGTTTTTCATCAAAATTTATTATTTATTTTGTGTCAGCTCATGTTTGCCATTAGACATGTTTAAGCTCATTTTTCTGGCTTAATGTAGCATAATGCCTCTATTTTGTTGGGCAAAAGTTGCGCTACGGTAGTGCACAGTTTGCTATATGCTTGTATAAAATTTTGTTTGCTTCAAAATGCCACTCAGCCTATCCGTTGTACGTGTTTGTATGTTAAAGTATTTAACATTTACACGGAAACAACAGAACATATTAGGGATTTCAAGAAATTATGAATTCATATCTTTCCTAGGACTGGTGACTGTAACACACTCGACTCACGCTAAGTTATCCTTCTAAGCTTCTAACCAAAATATCCTAATATAGATGTAGATGAAAACACCAATCACGAGTCTATGCCTATTAAACCATAAATTTATAGATTTATTAATCCTTACAAAAATCATTTTATTGAGGTTATTAACTAATAAAAAAAAAACTAAACAAGTTATATGAACTGTTCTCGTAGATAAAAATTGTAGATATTCCAATTTTATAAACTATTTACATTTAAAGCCAGTTTTCTTGTAAAATTTAACTTTTCATGAAATCAGATATTACAAGGAAAAAATTCGTACGTATTAATAATCATCCTGAAACTCATATATTATTGTTGAAACTATAGATAATGTATCCTCTATCCATCTTTCTAGAAGACTAAAATGTATGCGTTATATACTTGTAAGACAGTAAGCAGGAGCAATAAGAAAAGTCAGTATTTTTACTGACAACTACTTTGGGCCTATTTTTTGAATTATTTATGCTTTCACCCACCCGCAATTTCATTTGATGAATACCCAGGCGTCGTCAATATTCTTTGAGGTTTCTTTGTCGGAAACCATCAGAAAGAACCATCAAACAGCCCGGTTCTAATTCAGATCAGCGTCATATTTTCTCATTATAGCCTATGATATTGGTAAAAAGGAAGAATTTCTTTTTTTGAAAGATAGAAAACTCAATTGGGAAATATGAGTGCTCTCTTTTGAGTTTAATTTATTCTGGAGAAGTATAATTTCCTTTTTTGCAAAACATCTAAAAGATCATTTTTAATTTATTCCCACAGCATTGGTTTATTGTTATAATTAAGGTCATTTTCTTAGAAAATATTAACATGTGAGGGAAATTTCTGCTTTCATCAATCATGTTAAATGTGGTTTTTTTTTTGGCGAGTGAAACAGCATCATATCATTGAAGGAGAGCGTATCTTATTTGGAATTCATCTTATTCACAGGTATTGAAATAAATATGTATTTTTATATAGTTTTTCTTGATTTGATTCATATACCAAAGAATAAATGTTATAATTAATTACATTCGTTACCAGTTTTTGTTATAAAACAAGAGCATTATGTGTAGTTGGAATACGAAAAAAATATATCGACAGTAAAATGAATCAAAACCCATGTTATTGAAATGTTGTAAAACTATAGAGGACTGTCTTAGCGTTAATGTTTTTGTCAAGATTAGAAAAATCCAAGAATTTTCTCTTTTTCTAATAATCTTTCGCGCACATATCTCGAAAACTTTAATACAGTGACAATATACAACAATGGTGAACAATAGCTATTCTGTTGAAAACTGTTGATCTATAACTATAGTAATAATAATATTAGTCATTTCTTTATAAGGAATTATTCGGCAATCATTGACAGAAGTCAGTCAGTCAGTTAAGTGCCATACGTAATACACGCTTAGGCAATCATGTCTCGAAAGAGACATGACTGACTGGGCAGATGATTATCACGCAGTAGGTTGCCATTGCTTTCTGCGGTAGACTAATTGCCAGCCAAGGCTATAGAACCCAATCTGTTCTGCTATTTCACCTATAACTGGAAGGAAGAGACGGATTAATACCTTTCCCAAGGGTATTTGCGCGTAAGTGAATACAATGGATTCAACTGGAATTCGAGCTCGGCTACTCGGTTTCTCGTTCCGAGCCGATATCCACTGTACCACAACAAGAGTTAACATCAATCTGCGTTGAGGTGTAATGAAAGAATGTCCTCCTTAAGAACTACGGGTTTCATTCGCTTGACGCCATTTTAATCATTGAGTAAAAGGTTGCATACGGCTGATATAGACATTTCTGAGTGTCTGAAGCCATGTTTTGCAGTCATATAAAGTCTTCTGCTGAGAAGGCTATTTTAAAACATTTATCGGTTTTGTGTCATCTTACAGTGATGAACAAAAAAATTCTATGTTCCATATCATTTTGGCTTACGGCCTAACGCGTTGAATACATCGGTTCTCGCTTGATCACCGAAGTTAAGCAACGTTGAGCCTGGTCAGTACTTAGGTGTGTGACCGCTTGGGAATATCAGGTGCTGTAAGCGTATAGTAACGGATGTGCGTTGTGGTGCAGTGGATATCGGCTCGGAAAGAGAAATCGGTGAACCGAGTTCGAATTCCAGTTGAATACCCTGCATTTACTAAAGCACTGGTACCCTTGGGAAAGGTATTAATCCGTCCCTTTCCTCCAGTTATGAGTTAAATAAAGGGTAGGTCTTAGGGACCCAGCCCTTAAAAACAAATCTCAATGAATCTTGATACTTGAAAAGAAAAATGTATCACGAGACACATAACTTATATAAAAAAACAACAATAAATTGTTGAAAGAAAAAGGTATTACCAGCAATACATAAATAAATTTTCAGTCAGTCAGTTAAGTGCCATACGTGAAACACGCTTGGGCGATCATGTCTCGAAAGAGACATGACTGACTGGGCAGAAGATTATCCCGCTGTAGGTTGCCATTGCTTTCTGCGGTAGACTGGTTGCTAGCCAAGGCTATAGAACCCAATCTATCCTTTTATTTAAACTATAACTGGAAGGAAGAGACGATTAATACCATTCCCAAGGGTATTTGCGCGTAAGTGAATGTAATGAAGTCAACTGTAATTCGAACTCGGCTCTCCGATTTCTTGTTCCGAGCCGATATCCACTGGCCCACTACGCACATCCAAATAAAGTTTATTTGCTAATAAATAACTCACCGAGGTTGATTTGCCATAAAAACAAAACAACCAACCCACCATATCATTTTATCCGATGCTAAATTTGTTATTGTTGTGGCGGACCTACCCATTAATATGGTAATGCATTAACCCGACCTGCACATATATGCCATGTGACTAGTAGTCATGCAGAAGCACCAGTCTGGTACGAGTCAAACACTCATAGAGTGACTTTCCAAACGGAGACTTTGTGATATCCAACACCGCTTGCTCGTCAGCAAGACGAAGAAGCTGGCTATTGTAACTTTACCGTATTTTGTAATACAAATTGTTTATACTAATCCCGTGTTCTTGTTTTCATTTTGTAACCCTTAAAACCGGGTTAAAACAGATATAAAAAGGAAAACAATATTTCATATATTGCCTAATTTCTGCAATTGAAAATAAAATTCCATCTTTTAAGAAAAAAAACTAATATTTTATTAAAATAGCGTCGGCCCCCGGTATTCACTGAATCCATATCTATAAATTGAATAACTGGAGTAAGGTAAAGCGGAGTATTAGCTTAAATAGTAGACTGAAAGTAAAATAAAACTCGAAGCTATATTAGCATGGCATTCCCAAATCTGAAACGAGAACTGAGAAACTGGATAGTTTTTTTTTTAATTTTTGAAACAAAGCAAACAGTTCTGAACTGTTATGTGATATCTGTCACTCTGTATAGCAGCGAATGCTAGAAAATCTCAAAAATGAAAGAGAGACTCGAAGTAACATAAATGTTGTTCAATAGAAAGACGCTGACGATAACATTGAACCAAAAATATCAGCAACAGCAAGATTTTGGAGAGAATGCAAAAAAATGGAGAAATGCAAAGAGAATGCAAAAACGGAAACTTAACATTAGGAAGAGAAAGTTAAATTTATGGGACACATAATTAGGAAGAATGAGAAGGGCTTGGAGAATCTGATACTCACAGGAAATAGGGAAAGAGAAACAGGGGAATACAGCGCGTGAGATATTTGCTGGGCTTAAGCAAACGGGTAGCAAAGCAGGGTGTAGGAGAAATAACAAGGCAAAATTATTAAAAGCAACAAGGAACATAAATATGTGGAGAACCATGATTACCTGTGTCCTGAAAGGACACGACACATAAAATAAGTAAAATATAGATTTTAGGGGTTAGAACACCACGATGTTGCCGTGATTATCTAGGTGTGAATTCTGGATACGGCAACAAAAGATTTTTTGTCATGTTTACCATTGCCTTCAGCACCTTGGATTCCAGCATCACTTTATAAACTGTATCTACGAAAGACGCTTTCTTTTTATGATTTGTTTAATAAAACAACAAGGAGGATAGACGTGTTAGTATCCATTCTAAGGGGTAGCAGGAAGAAGAACCTTAGTAGAAGTCATGCCTATTCGTTTGATTAACATCCCAGAAAGACGCTTTCTTTTTATTATTTGTTTTATTAAACAAGGAGGATAGACGTGTTAGTATCGATTCTAAGGGGCAGCAGGAAGAAGAACCTTAGTAGAAGCCATACCTACTCGTTTGATTAACATCCCAGAACTTAGCCAGTCTGTTGAATCTGAAGTTGGCAAGCGTGTCGACGTGACTATATTCTGAATTCGCACCGTTTTGGTCTGAGGCTTAAAACATGGGCAAATGTTGTATTTTGAACAATCAGTTGACATTCTAGCCAAGCCTCTGCATGCTGTAACAATATTCGAAGTTTATTCACTGAAGTATGTGCCATTGTTATGAATTACCTAGACTCTTGTGCGAATTAATTGAAAGAAAACGAATAATGTCTTTCTAGGATATTTTATTCTATTCCTGACCACCTATACGTCGTTGTTTTTCTCTTCTAACCGCATTTACGCTTTCGATTGATGGATTCATTTTGTTTCTTCGCCTTGATGACATGACTGACAGTTGAAAGGCTGACATCAACAATATCCGCAATCTTTCTGTAAGATTTGTGTGTGTGTGTGTTTGTGGAGCGTTATAATTTTTGTAAGCCTTCTTGGAGTAACGTCCATCCCAGACAATGGCCATAGGGCAACTAATCGTCAGTCGAGACAATAGTATTTAAGTGTGATAAAAATCTCATGGAATCACAGATGACACAATATTATTCAAGACCAAACTAATTTCATCATAGACGCCGAAAAGAGATTCATATTACTGCACGCCAAAGCAAATGACCTAATCTGGGAAAAGAAAATAGAAATCAATTTACTCCCTGTCACTCTAGAGAGTCAAAAACTGATCGTATGATGGAAAAAGGAAACTAAAGTAGATGTTTTAATTAATTTTCACAAGGGCGTACTTCGAAAATTTATCTCATATCGTTTTTTTTTTAATTTCAAAGTATTGAGGATTTCGCCCATTTCATTTGCTTTGAAACCTTGTTCATGATAATTTATCAAACTCTTAAATATTATGCAATATAATAAAAAAGCAAGGGAACAGCGAGAGATTTTCAACTCTAATTCTTTCTGAAGGGAAAGAAAATTGTCTTGGGGGAACACTACGCCTTAGTAAATAATCTGCATGCCTTTTCTTTAAATATATCTCTTTTTAAATAGTAAGATAGATAGGAAGCAATTAAAAGTAGATCACATCAAAGAATTTCTGCTAAACAATTTTTTGTGGGGATGAAGTTCTGTTTCGCCTGCAATTTATAAATTTTGTTTGCCTTAAGTCTTGTAAAATATTAACTCCAGAACACTAATTGAGTTTGTTTTGACAGAATTTCTTATAATGCAAATTATTACGAATAATAGGAAAGCAAGCAATCAACGTAGGCTATAACTAAGATTCTACACAGTGTTTCAAAATCAAACGCTTTACAGTAAAAAACTGTATACAAAAAAAAAATTTCATTCGGGCCCAAATAAATTTCATATTCCCATCATCTAACCTGTTCGCATCACAGTAAATGCAGAACTTCTAATCAAATATTCAAAGCAAGCAAGGTAACACGAACAAAAATAATGATGGAACAGCTTTTCATTGAAAATGAATCTTTGATGCACGAGGAAATGCCAAAGTTAATATTGATCAATTTTTTCCCTGTACACCATATTTCCTGAAGGGGTATATCTACTGCGTTGAGGGCAGAGCAGATCAGATCAGATTTTTCTTGTCAAAAAATATTATTCGTTTAAGCCAAAGGTGGAAGCTAATTTTATCTTCTTTTTATTTTGACAGCTCATAAGGGATACCTGTCAGGCTCGTAAGCTCAGGAAAATTTTAGATTTATGTTTACACAATGTAAATATCAGGGCCATAATGATCAGTGATTGGCCGGAGAAATTCGTGGGCAGGGCATTCTGACAGTGATAGGGTTTTGAATATAAAAAAAAAACTGCGAAAAATCAAAGGAAGGTTTCAAGAATTCTGAAGTGTAGGTATACCTACCAAACATAGGTTTGTGACCGTCTAAGACCACCCGCTTAGGGACACTGAGCCAACACACCATATGCGTTCCTGTAACGTCAGTTTCCTACTGTTTTTAAAAATCCAAACTGCTAATTCTAATAAAACGAATATTTTACTTTTATGTGCCGTGTCCTTTCAGAGATTATGCGATCATGGTCCTCCGCATATTTCAGCCCCTTAAGTCCATCAAGTATCTCACGCTCTGTATTCCCCTGTTTTTTTTTTACTTCTACCTGCCCTGAGAGTATCAGATTCTCCCAGCCTTTCTTTCTCCTTACGTGTCCTCGAAACTTTAACTGTCTCTTTCTGATGAACGTATAAGTTTTCACTTTGTTTCTAATCTCTCCAAAATGTCATCGCTGCATATACGTTCATTTCATTATATCCTCAGAATTCTTCTGCAGAAGTACATTTCTGTTGCTTTCAATCTATTCATCTTTGAGGAGATTGTCCAGTATTCACTGTCATGCGGGATAACGGATATCACGTTCTTTGTTTCCAACGAAATTTTCTTTTCTATCAATACTCTACTTAACATTTGGAATACGTCTTTGGCTATGCTAATAAACCTTAGGATTTCAGTGTCGCACATTTTGTCAAAAAAGTCCCAAATGATATTATCCTTTTCCTTGCTACTGTTTTATTTAGTAGCGTGGGACTCCAGAGAGGAAAAAAATGCATTAATTATTTACTCTGCTGTGATGTGCATACTTCCAAAGAAATACGTTTTTTCGATCCTGAAACTTCTCTGACAGACGATTGGTAAGATTAGTCCCTATTAATTTTTTTCTCGATGTGCTTTTTGCCAACAATTAGAATGTAACATTTTGCCAAATTTATTCTTATCCTTGTGTCAGAGAGGATGTGCGTTGTGGCTCGGAACGAGAAATCGGGGATCCGAGTTCGAATTCCAGCCGAATTCATTGCATTTACTTACGCGCAAATACCCTTGGGAAAGGTATTAATCCGCCTCTTCCTTCCAGTTATGGGTTAAATAACAGGACAGATTGGGTTCTATAGCCTTTGTCGACAACCAGTCTACCACAGAAAGCAATGGCAACCTACTGCGGGATAATCTTCTGCTCAGTCAGTCATGACTCTTTCGAGACATGATCGCCCAAGCGTGTATCACGTATGACACTTAACTGACTGACTTGTGTCAAAGGTTAAATAATATTAGCCACACACTAAGAACACACAAATGCTTCAGTGAGACACAGATTTTAGATTTTAAAAAATAATGAGTTTAGGAAATGTGAAAGAATGATGGAGCGTTATTTTTGCTCGTCGATCCCCCGGAGAATCAAAAGCTGATGACGGCTCTGCAAAAATCTGAGAGGTGAGATACACCCAAAGGCTAATATCGAACAGCCCGCAGATGTTTAATGGGGCACTAAAAATAGGCCTTGCAGAGTACAGGGAAGAGACAGTAGACCCTCATATTTTTAGACAGTTGCCTTATATTAAACTGTAGAAATTTGAAAATCTATTCTTACATGGATTAGAATTAGCAGAGAAGGCTTATGTACAAACCCTGAGAATCCGATACTTGCACCGCAGCTTGATAAGTTGTTTATGGACGGATTAGATAATGTAGACATTAAGATAGTGGCTTTCAGAGAACAAATATAAACGCTAGAGGCTGCAAGTACTAACGGAGAGTTAGAGACAGAATTGTTTTGGACTTAGGTAGGAAACATGTGAACGAACTCATGGAGGATTGTCACTCCAGGAGAATAACCAACGTAGAAGCTAATCCCAGGATAGGAAGAAACACTAGAGAAAGAAGACATGTTTCACAAGATATATATGATGAATGTAGGTAGAGCCAGGCATGATACCTGTCAGGATTGTGAGCTTATGAAAATTTTAGATTTATATTAGAGGAAGTGAAAATCGGGGCCATAAGGCTCATAAAGACAACCCGAAGAAATAGTTAATAAAGGCAGAAATGAAGTTATCTTTTAGGAATACGGTGGAAAAGGTCACATTAGATGGAGTTGCAAGCGATTTTCAGGAAACTGAAAACGTTCCTTTGGATGGTGTCCACCAAGCAGAAAAAGGAATTACCGACATATATAGTCGGTAATATGGGCTCACCTAATTCATTTCGGATTAAGTTAGGTAGACATTCTAATAGGAATCTTATATTCTATTAGAAATCCGGTAGACACGGGAGCTGAAGTATCACGTGAGAATGTATAACATGCTGCGATCTAAACTTACAGGTACATCTACAAACGACAAAATGTTCGTCTCTACAAATAGATGGGTAGGCATGATTACAATTTAAGATATAAAGCCATTTTACGTAGTGAGTAACATTAGGGATACAATATTGGGACGGGACTAGCTACAACAAAATGCGAGTAGAATCTATTTCGATTTAGGAGCACTACGTCTAGGAGATGAGTATGTAACATTAGAGGAAGAACAACACATTTCATCCATAATGGGGGTTTGTTAGTAACCTATGTGGCGTATCGATGTCGAATGCGATATTAACAGTAAGTGCGACAGGCAGAATACTATTCCTCATTGTCAATGATACGAACCGGACGGTTACTTTGAGATGAGGGTGACCGATAGGTAGGTATAACCAAAAAGACTGTAAATAAGATAACCCATCAGAAGAGAGACAATATCACATCGAACGTTGAGAATTAGAACAGGCGAACGTGCCAGAAGAATTTGGGGTATTGAAACATAAACCTTTAAAGAAAAATAGGTATTTGTTTGCTACGAATGACAAAGATTTAGGTAGGATATATATGGCGAAAATGCGTATCAATACTGACGAACACCCTTCACACAAGGAAAATTAGCAAATGAGGTATTAGAGGAAATGTTAGATGCAGGCTTTATAGATAGATGTAGAGGTCTCTAAAACGTGCCCTTAGAGAAGAAGGAAGATATTAAGAGATATTCTGTGTAGACTTTAATGCTCGAAATAAAATTATAAAGAGCAATGCACACCCACTTCCAGTTATTGATGATATCTTAGCATCTTTAAGCTCAGTTGCTTTCCAAATTTGAATTAAAATCTGACTAATGTCCACTGCTTTATAGACAGGAACAGTACGCTCTGCTCTATTTGAACAGTATTTTAGTATTTTCTGATTCTATAAAACATCATTTAGAACAGATTCAAGTGATTTTCAAAAACTTAAGAAAAGTTATTTGCAGTTAAAACTGTCCAAATATGATGTTTTTCTAAGTCAAAGACATAGGACGTATAGTTTAGTTTAAAACCAGTACTATGAGACCTCAACTAGATACTAATAAAGTAAAATCTATACGCTCCGTAGTCACTTCCCCCAATGTCGGACTGGTTCGTGGGTTTAATTTATATGTTCTCATACTACTGTAGATTTATTCCCGGATTCTCTAGATTAACAGAATCGTTAATTAGGTTAACTATAAAGCATATGCGTTTTCAGTTGGATGATGAATGTCAGGAATCGTTCGATCGCTTGAAAGAAATGATGTCTGAATCGGTGACGCTAGAGCACCCGGCCGCTAACAAAGAATATTAATTTTTTACGAATGCATCAGGCTTCGCGATAGGAGTTTATTAAACGCAGCATATACGTGATGAAGAAATGAGAAGAGAAATGGAAACAAACCTGTATAATTCCTACCTCAAAATCTAAATGATAGGCAGAGGAAGTTGTCATTCATTGAAAATAAGCATATGTCATTCAGTCAGTCAGTTAAGTACCATACATGAAACACGATTGGGCGATCATGTCTCGAAATAACGCTCCATCATTCTTTCACATTTCCTAAACTCATTATTTTTTAAAATCTAAAATCTGTGTCTAACTGAAGCATTTGTGTGTTCTTAGTGTGTGGCTAATATTATTTACTCTTTGACACAAGTCAGTCAGTTAAATGCCATACGTGATACACGCTTGGGCGATCATGTATCGAAAGAGATATGACTGAATGGGCAGAAGATTATCCCGCAGTAGGTTGCCATTGCTTTCTGTGGTAGACTGGTTGCCAACCAAGGCTATAGAACCCAATATGTCCTGTTATTTCACCCATAGCTGGAGGAAGAGACGGATTAATACCTTTCCCAAGGGTATTTGAGCGTATATGATTGCAACGAATTCAACTGGAATTCGAACTCGGCTCTCCGTTTTCTCGTTCCGAGTCGATATCCACTGGACCACAACGCACATCCTCATGTCATCCAGTACGTCTTACAAAAAGCACACCGCTACTTACATAATTAAAATTCACTTATATACAGATCATAAGCCTCTGCATATGTATCTTTTGAGAATCTCCCATTCAGGACAAGAGGTTTCAGTTACTGTCTTTGATCATAGCAGGCTACAACTGTCGAGTACTTACAAGGTAAGGATAAAGTATTCGAAGTCTTACTTCTAAGCTTAATAGATACGCCTAGAGATAATTTAATAAAGCAGGTCTGCATATATGATAGGTTATTAATTCGAGTAATTACGAACCCCGACATTTTGCTGATTACACCACTTCCCAAGAGAAAGATCCACATTACCTGACATCGACATAATTGGGGAGCAGAAGGCAGATAGAGATATTTTAGAACCTCAGTGTGGAATTAAAAACGGTAACGGTAGTAAGTTAGAGAGTGAAAAATACATTCTGTTCGACGAAGTTGTATATTATTTATCTCAACCAGACGACGATCAATAGATTATGCTTTATGTCCTATCACATCTAGAGAAGAACATTCTCGTGCCGTACCATAATGATTATAGTCACATGAGAACAGAGAAGACGTTTGAAATCAAACTAAAATATTTCTGGCTATGTCTGTTGGGAGGTGCTGCCAAAGGTGTAGGGAAGTGTATACCTCGCCAAACGATAAATTTACAAAAGTTCCAACCCCTTATACAGGAGTACAATATCCTGTCTTTTCCTTTCGCTAAGACAGTTTTAGATATTTTCCAGAAACTACCCAAGAAATCAGTATATAGAAACAATCATTGTTATGTACTTTTGCGAGGCATGTGCAGTAGCAAATAAGGATGAAACGAACTCCCATTTATAAGTAGATGAAATATTCCTTAAATTTGGGGTCTTTCTTCAATTAGTAACAAAACACGGTACATAGAATGCTAATAAAGTTATGAAAGAGACTTTAGAGTGTTTTAAATTCACATCATATCATTCGATCATCCACAAAGCAACAGCATGGTAGAACGGTTGCATATAACGATGCACTATGTTTTATCAAATTTTATTGGCCAATGAGGAGCAAGGAAGAAAATCTTAAATGATGTCCTATTTTTCACAAGCGTATAAAAACCTGTGGTCTTTTCTTTTCTTTTCAGAGAGTCATAAATAGTCAATCAGGCGTTATTTTCACACACACTCTCTCTCTCTCTTTCGCACTGCACTAATTGATTGGCCCTTTCCTCATTTGTCTGCAACAAAAAAAATAGAAATAAAGACATAATTTCCGCTTTCATTCACACTCAAGACAAACTTTCATCTACTACATCAGCGACATCAGAGCTCTTCCTAATCCGACTTTAAGAAAACTAATCTCTTAAGCACACAAATTCAAAAGAAAAGGTTTATCCAGACCTTTCAAACATAAATATTATTTAAAAACAACTAACTGATACCATTTTTCTCATTAAATAAATTTACACTTATTAATACAAATGAGACTATTTTTCCTTTGGTTCCACCTTCCGATTTTTCAGATGTAGTGGGCTAGGTTACCTTTGACACAAAGCCATTTCGCAAGCATAGTCGACGCTCCCTACAAGGGAAATCCTAACAATTTATTTTCTAATACCTAGAAAATAAATGGAGACGCCAGCAAGATGATTCGGAAGATGGGTCAGATATAATGATGATGAAACACCTTATTACGGGACGTCGAAGCGTAGCAGAAGAAAAAGATACGGCTCAAAGTAATAGTAGGAATAGTGAGGCTTCTTGACCTAACTCTGCTCAGCCGAACTCAAATGGAACAACTACATTGAATCAATAGCTATATCTACTGCTAGAAATGTCGGGTCACTTTGTCGGCCTAATGTAATTTTATCGCCTGAATCAATTTTGCCCATATACAAATCTACCATCCGCCCGTGTATTGAATACTGTTGTTACATCTGTTCAGGTGCTTCTGCTATTCATCTCAGGGTTCCTGACAAAATCTAAAGTAGAATTTGTAATGTAATCGATCCCTGCCTGGTAACTCGATTCCAGTCACTTTTCACTGACATAATGTAACTTCTCTCTGTCTCTTCTACAAATTCTTTCACAGTTTCTGCTCCTACGAGCTTGTACTTGCTCCCCTGATAGCTACAATCTCCACGAGTTTAAATGCAATGTCAATTTCCATCTCTTATCTCTTTTACTTCTATTCCCTTCCCACTCTATTCTCACGCTGCTCTCTTCACATAAATGTTCTCATCCTTCTCTTACCATTCTTAGACATCCACTGAGACTTGTTTCTCTTCCTCTTCACTCTCGTCTTATGTAACGTTCTGGCAGTATTGTCTTGTGAGACAAAAAAGTATCTTCATTCATCATTTGAATAATATTATTGATATACTTGAACTGTATTGGAAATATATTCTGCGGTTTTTAAAACTGTTCAGTCAGAAACCTTGAGTAAGTTGTCTACATACCTTCAGAAAAATACACCAAATTATGAATTTAGGGGAACAAACATATATTGAGTTTGAGACTCTTAATCAATTTTAGTTCGATTCAGAAATTTAAAAAAACATTTCAGTGTCAATTTTGACTTGCAGAAAAAAAGGTTTATTCTCAATGACAAAACTATATTATAATAATGTTGAAAGAACAAATCGTAACTAAATCAAGAAAAAATTTCAATATTTAACCATATTGGAATCTTTTTTTTTTTTAATCATCTCACCCCAAGCAAGGCATTCCACTGCCACTATTGCGCATGGGGCTACATAGGGGAAGGTAAAGAGAAGGAGTGGTTAGACATAGGAAATGTCAGGAGGAAGGTGACAGATGAGTAAGGATAGCGAGGATGAGGGTTGGGCAGATGGGAAGAGTGTTTGATAGAATGGGAGCAGGTTAGTGTGTTAGGAGGTGTCTATTGACCTTACATTTAAACTCCTGGAGATTGTAGCCGTCGGGGAAGCAATCGTTTGGAAGAGAATTCCACAGTCGGGAAGTGCGAGGAAAGAAACTGTTGGAGTAGAAGTTACGGCTGCATTTTATCGGTTTCACTGTAAAATGGTGGGATCTAGTTGCTAATCTAGTATCTCGTTCAAATTCGTATTTAGGGGCACTAGTGATCTAAGTTCATCGGAGCAGAAGCCGTGAAAGTATTTATAGAAGAGACACAGGGAAGCCACGTCGCGCCGGTGGGAGAGAGACTGCAGGCGGTCTGCCAAGTCGGTATCTATCACATTACAGACCCTCCTCTGAACCTTATCGAGAAGCCCGAGGAGAACAGCAGGGGCACCCGACCAGATATGGCAGCAGTATTCAATGCACGGGCGGATGGTAGATTTATAAATGTGCAGGATAGATTCAGACGGAAAAAACTTCCGGGCCCTACACAGAGAATTTGGACATCATTCAGTAACTACTTAACAAGTATCTACTCAGAGATATATTTCTCTCTTTTATTTGTTCAACATTAAATATTTATTCTAAATTATCGGAAACTTTAACTGATACTGTACAATTTCTCATTGAATATCTGTCACCTGTACTTTTGGGTACTTTTGTTTGGTACTTTTAAAACATCTTTATGCAGGTAAATCTAAATTTTAATCTCCAGCAATTGTCTTTTATTTATCTACTATATTCATGGATTTTCGCTTGCAAAATCCTGTATAACATGTTTTAGAGGAGAAAAAGATCATAAAAGTATGTATGTTGTTATTATCTTTTAAATTTATAGATTGTTATTTTTTTCACGTCTTAATTATTCACAAAAAAAAAATGATTATCATGAAACGTAATTCCATATTTTTCTAAATATATGTTATTTCTGATTAAAGCATTCATTTCAACATAAAAGCAGTTCAATATTTTACGAAATGAATGAA
Organism: Ascarosepion bandense; assembly: GCA_037127315.1. Classification (NCBI taxonomy): domain Eukaryota; kingdom Metazoa; phylum Mollusca; class Cephalopoda; order Sepiida; family Sepiidae; genus Ascarosepion; species Ascarosepion bandense. The sequence continues at coordinate 2,905,889 of JBBBDQ010001439.1, read as the reverse complement.
CATTTGGTGAAATTTCAGTAAAGACATTTGGAAGTCTTTTATATTTCAAATAATGATTTTAACAGACAGGATATATTTTAGTATGGTATATCTCATGCGGCTACATTGAAAGCGCGAAACAATTCTTCACTTACTGATTTTCTAGACAATATTCTTCGGTTCAATTTGAATGTTTAACTACAGAAAACATGTCTAGAAAATTGCTAACAGATAATTCAAGTTCATTAACTCTAGATACAAAATGGCTGAGACATGTCTCATTATCGTTAATTCATGATCTTAAATGGCCTAGACATATTCAATAATATTTGCGCCAAGAGAATTGCTTGTTCTTGGAATCCTGTCACTATCTTTGGCAGTTGTAATTATCAAGCTCTTTCAGTAGAATGGCATAAAGCAATATTGTACATGTGAAAATAATTTTCTCTAAATAATCTTCAGAGTATCTTCAGACATGATCTTCGTAAAGAAAGGTTATGAATGTTCTGAATTGTTATTCTTTACTCTTAATAAAATACTTCACACACCATAACAGCTCTCGAAGAAAATTTTCGGTTATACATCATGCAACTTATGCATGTAAGTTGTGTTGCAGTGGCTATCGTCTCGAAATGCGAAATGAAATAGAGCCGGGTTCGAATTCCGGTAGAATTTCATATCTTCACTTACACGCAAAAAGCTTTTGGGAAGGTATTAATCCGTCTCTTTTCCCTCCAGGAACGGGTTCAATAGCAAGATAACTTGCGTTCGATAGCGTTGTTTTGTAACCAGTCAACAATAATGATAGGCTTACGGCCTATCACGTTGAATACACCGGTTCTCACTCGATCACCGAAGTTAAGCAACGTTAAACCTGGTCAGTACTGAGATGGGTGACCGCTTGGTAATACCAGGTGCTAAAGCGTATAGTAACGGATGTGCGTTGTGGTGCAGGGGATATCGGCTTGGCGAGAGAAATCGCTGAGCCGCGTTCGAATTCTAGTTTTAACCCTGCATTCACTTTTTTATTAATCCGTCCCTTCCCTCCAGTTATGGGTTAAATAACAAGAGTAGGACTTGGGGACCCTGTCTTTAAAAAATCCCAATGAATCTTGATACTCGAAAAAGAAAAAGTAATCCTAGACACAAAACTTATATAAAAAAAAAACAATAAATTGTTGAAAGAAAAAGGTATTACCAGCAATAAATAAATAAAATTTAGTTGGCAATAAATGCCCCGCCGAGGTTGATTTGCCATAAGAACAAAACCAACCAACCAACTAACAATAATGGTAACCTTCTGCGGAAAATAATCTTTTGCCTAGTTAGTCATGTTTCTTTCCAGACATGATCGCCCAAGCGTGTATCACGTATGACACTTAACTGACTGATTCTACACATTAATATTTGCTGTTTGTAAATTAATAAAATAGAAAATGCATATGCATCACCATTATGGTTATTTTCTGAGTGTTGCCTGTTTTATAGAATGGCTGCTTCAAGATAGTACTGATTGAAGATAATATTCTGATATTTTGATGTGCTTTGGGTAGTGTCTGCTTTGTGGGTAACGTCTTCCAACGTTAATACAGAGTGTCCATAAAGTCCGTTGGCACTTTAAGAAATTTATAAGTTTATTTGTATTTGTGATAGAAAAAATCTGTAAATATTATAAAGTTTAATGTTTCAACAAGATGGAGCTCATTGTCACTTTGCTCTGCGTGTTAGATAATTTCTAAATCAGGATTTTTCTAACAGATGGATCGGATCATTTTAATGGCCAGATTTGACTCTATTAGATTTTTCATGGGGGGTTGGAAAAAATTTTCTATGGAAGCAACCCTAATTCATTAGACGATTTAAAAGCTAAAATAACTAATGTCATTTCAGGCATTACTGTAAGTCAGTTGGCAAATGTTTTCCGTGAACTGCAAAATCATATTACTCTTTGTATTGCTAGTTAAAGAGGACATGTGGAGACTTAAATAAAACATAGAAGTAAATCTATCTATCTATCTATCTATCTATATATATATATATATATATATATATATATATATATATATATATATATATATATACTTCTTTCTAGTCCGTTTTAAAAGTTATTTCTATCACAAATACAAATAAAGTTGTAAAATTTTAAAGTGCACACGAACTTTAGGGACACTCGGTTTTATAAATTTTCTTCCGTGACAAGACACTTTTTTCTGGCGATCATTGTCTGCTTAAAAAGCTGTGACACTTTTTTGCTTCAATAGTCAATTTTACAATTGCGGAATTCGTGTTTTTAAAATTATGTTATTCGAGACCGATTCTTTCCATTTTCAGATTGAACGATTATGTTTGAAATTTGATGCTTTCATAACTGCTAGTCTAGAAAACATCGTCAAGTCGGCGTTTGGATATGTCTCTAACGTTTTAATTGGTAAGTGAATAATTGACACTACCATTTTTAAAAAAATACGAAATCAGATTAAACTGACGCTATCTGTTTACTACTTCGATGTCTGTATATCTTGACAAGTAAGCAAAAGCAATGGTGTTTTTATTCCATTTTTTTCTTACTTCTGCAACAGATGACAGTACTTGAAAAAAAAATCAGTACTCTCGAATACAGTATCAATTAGGTTAATTTAAACCTTTACCAAAAGTTTAGAAATAAATCTTGATACCTGTGAAAGAAGAAATAAAGGACTAAAATATAGAAAATAAATAAAACGAGATTTACATGTTAGACATGAAAAAAGCTGCATATAGCAGAAAAATGGTAAATCACGATAGGCATATACTCATATATAAGGCAACGAATCTATTATGCACGCAAAATCTATATAAAAATGTATATTTGGATTACAAGCTCACATTTAAACAGACGAGAAAAACAGTGCGAGGAGAATACAGGCGTTATACATGTGAAAAGTGGAACCGACGAACCAGTTCAGATTCTGGCCTATTTTATCGCATCAATTTTAGTAGTGATGCTAATGTGCAAAGCCTGGTAATAATTCTTCTCTCTGCCGACTATGTGTTAATTAGTAAAGTTGACTGCAAATTGTAGACTTGCAAATTATCCGCACCATGCGTAGGAATACACTGAATTAAAAATATTCGAGAAAGCAACAGAAAATCAATTTATTAGCTTTCGAAAGAAGTCACAGCAACGAACAGATAGTAGCAAAAAAGAATATTATTGTGAACCATTTCTACCAAAGCAAGGCGATAATTCCACTAACACGCAAGGAGATTACTGAGAGTGATATAAAATGAAGAAGGTTTACTGAGGAGAAAGGACAACCAAAGAACAGGATCCAGAAAGACAAAAGATGTTGATTGATGGTCCATTCAAAAGATTGTAAATGACAGGAAATTACGTAGTCAAAAGAACCGCATTGGAAGAAATGAATAAAAAATACGTTTAAGTCTAGCTATTTCAAATTAAATTGATAAGACCTAATTGCCAACCTAGTACTCTGCTTAAATTCATGGTCAAACTATCAAATAAGGAAGCAGATATGAACAACTGCCATGAAAATATTTATAAACAAATAGCCACAAAGAATCTACGTTACGGCGAAGGTAAAGTCACGACAGATAATATTGCAGACCCATGTTTGGATGTTGTATAGAACTTCGTGATATATCGGAAGAGCACGAACCCAGATGGGGGTAGCAATATCGAATGCACGAGCGAATGATAGATTTATAAACGCGCAAGATTGGTTCTGCCGAGACGTGGAATTATTTTAAAATCATCTTAAGTGTCCTCTTTTTATCATTTATAAGTATACTCTTAGTTTCTGTAGATATCTATTCCAAGCAGTACGACCCCACTACATATTTAAAACTTAGGTGTCATGAATACACCTTGAATCCAGTGACAAAGAGCTGATGGAATAAGAAAATATAAAGTTTAATTCCTGATGACACAAGTTGGTTGTTCTTTGTTTAGTGACATGTCAACCTCTATTTTGTACGCAATTTTGTTTCTGGCTCAATAACGGTTTTAGCCATATAAATCTTACTAATTAATCCATAGATGAAGGAAAAGTTGTAGATTCCTATCTTTTCAAAATGTAAGTGAATATAACGAACCCAACTGGAATTAGAACTCGGCTCTCCAATTAACAATTCACATACGCCATCCAAACTTACAGCATCTGGTATTCCCAACTGGTCAGCCATCTTAATACTGACCAGGCTCGACGTTGTTTAACATCCAATCCGTACAACCAAGTTTACAGCACCTGGCATTCCCAAGCGTTCACCCATCTAATTACTGACCAGGCTTGACGTTGTTTAACTTTGGTATGGAACCGGTGTTTTAACCTTAATGGCTGTAGGCCGATGCCACAATATCATCTTACTTATGAAAATAAGTAAGCTTTATTTTTATGAATTTCAATGTAAATATGATTTATGAATTTATTATTAATTGTTATGTTTATTAATAAGTAATTAACTAGTGGTTTCATTAATTCTTTCTCTTTACAAATTAGTAATCTAAATAAATCTAAGTAAATGAACGCGAGGAATGACCATTAAATGCAAAAATATAGTATGATTCTTAGCAAGAAGAACAGCTCAAGAGGCAAAATATACAGCCGAAATGGCAAAATCAAGCAAGTACAACGATTTAAATATCTGGATAATTTTAACAATGGACGGATAATGTGACACCTAAATCAGAAGTATTGGAATAACGAAAGTTGTCTTTTAAAAACTAAGCAAAGGATAAATATAGAGGAACATTTCATTAGAAACAAAGAAAGAAAGACTGAACTGCTATGTAGCATCAGTCTTCCAATGTCACAGTTAATGCTGGATATTCATCTGACTGATAAATAAAAGACATGTGGCTATAAAAAAAATGGTTCAAAAGAAGAACTTTCAAAATACTTTGGACCCAATGGAAACAACGAGGAAGTTTTAAGGGAAATGGAAACAATATGAACGCTTATAAATAAAATCAGAAAGAGAGCAATCACATTTCTTTTACGCATAACGAGAAAAGAGGTCTTTTAGAATCTGTACTCACAGGACATATTGGTGAATGGGACAGCGGTAAACAGAGACTGCTTTACCTATTAAGTCTTTTCAAATGAATGGTAGAAAAGAGATTGCCAATGATAGCAAAACCACAAAGCATACATAGCTGTGAAGTGTCATGAATGTCCAACGTTCTTAAAGACATGAGACAAAGAAGAAGAAAAAAACACCCTTTAATTTTTAAAGAGTATTTATATGTATTATTCATTCTGAGGGATTTTTTTTATCTGTTTTTGAACTTTTTATTCCACATAGTAGACAGCGCCCATAATCAATATTTAGGCTGCGACGTTGACTTCGTGAAATGAAACCGAATTCGAGTCGAATTCGTTACATTTACTTACTTGGGTAAGATATGAATCCATCTATTTTTCCAAGCTTTAAGTAAATAGACAATTCTATAGCCTTAGGTGGTAACAGGTCTAGGAGAAGGAAAAATGTTGAATTCAAGCCAGCCTGTAAAGGGTTGGGCTCTGTCAGGCTATCTTGTTCTAAGAAACACCACTTTTATTGCAGCTGCACTACTTTTGGTTCCACTACGACTCTTGCCAGTCACGATATATATATATATATATATATATATATATAGAGAGAGAGAGAGAGAGAGAGAGAGTGAGAGAGAGAGAGAGAAAATCTAAGCAAGAGCCAAGAACCGACCACGGTTTCGCCTAACGGTTCGACGGGGAAATTGGCTCTACTTACGTATTGAGCGCTTTAGAGTTAGGGTTTTCGTCTTGTTTTTTTTTCTTTCTTACGAGTGCTTGACTTTTTGTTCATCTACTTCGTTTGTTTCTTTTTTTTTTTTTTAGCTTTCCCTTATTTTCCCTCCGAGTTTGTTCTCGGTGGGTTATACAAGACGATTTAAATTATAGCTTGATTAATACTAGTTTTGGTAGAGTTAGTTCTCTTACTATATATATATATATATATGTTGACTTCTCTCGTTATTATATATACCCTTCTGCTCTGTTGAAAGACGAGTGATCGTCTTTCACACTAATTGTTGAACATGTAATCGTCGATCCGCTATGAATATGTGTACTGGTAGGGACGATCTTTGCAAACTGCGTCGTAAGGCAAACTGCTGAGTCGTACGAATTGCTAAGATATCCTCTATTATTATATTATTAATCATTGTCTCTCCTGTGAATAAACTTTTCCTTCACTGAACCTTTTATTCCTGTATTTTCTAAAACTACTATTAACTAGAACTACGAGAATTATTTGAACTTCATGACATCTTTTTGAAAGATATCTACTTGTCGCATATAGAAAGATGCAACAGTCTGACATTCTAAAAGGAAAATGAGAAAAATGGAGGAAAACAAAAAGTTTTGGTCAATTGATCGAAGCCTATATCTATTTAAAAATGGTACTCGAATAATTAATACACAGTGAAAATAAAATTAAAAAAAAGAATTCTGGCGTTTACTATTTCTTAGTCTCCCTCATTTTAATTTGATTTACCATTCATCATTACTGCTCCGATCATCTTCCCTGCATTTATTTGACAAAACTGATAACCCGAGTCAAAACACGGTCTTTCATTCAGAATCGAACGTAAGCAGCTCTTCTGTGTTTTTTATTTGTAGTCATATGTAGAGAGAGAGAGAGAGAGAGAGAGAGAGAGAGAGAGAGAGAGAAATAAAAAAACACAGAAGACCTGCTTATGTTCGATTCTGAATGAACGACCGTGATGAAGGAAGAACTTGAAACAACTGAAGTGTGGTTCTATAGGAAGGATGCTGTGAATATCATGGATCAAGCATGTGAGCAATGATGAGGTTTTGGAAATGATGGAAACGAAAAGGAAATTAATACTGAGCATCAGGAAGAGACAACTAAAGTTCCAGGAACATGCAATGAGGAAAGAGGGCTTGAAGAACCTGATACTAACAGGCCAGATAGGGGGGAAAAGACAAGGGAAAGCAGCGAATAACATATTTGAAGGACCTAATCATGTGGATGATGGAATGAGGGTTGCATGGTGTAACAGGAGGAGTCTTGCTAAGAGCCACCAGGGACAGGGAGACGTGAAAAGCCATGATCGTCTACGTCCTAAAGGGACAGGGTACATAGAAAAAGTCAAATGTGCATGAATTCATATAATTTCTGTTCTAGCTCATGTTTTATCACCAGAAACAAAAAAAAAAAGAAATATATGATCAGATGCTATGTGAATCTAACCTAATTTCTTGCTTTGGCTTTAATCGCAAATATAATGTACTTTTGATGTTTTTAGTATATGCCTTGAAGACGTAATATATCATGACATTCTTTATTATTAGTAAAATGCCATAAAATTAATTTCCACAATTTTAAATCCAGAAAAATCCTTATCTTAGACTTCCGCTTCCACTAGTATACTGTTATTTAATCCATAGAAGAGCCATAAAGGAAGAGGTGGAATTATTCCTTTTATAAGGGTAATAGTATAAGATTGAACTGAGCAAGCTAAGCGAAAATTTGAATTTAACCATGTTAATCTGTCTGCTCTCCCTCGATAACCGCTATGCTACCAGCTCACTTCCAGCTTAATGGATCCAGTTTGGAATTTCAATTCCATGCGGACAGTCAAAACCTTCATAGTTAGCGGCCAATTAAAAATAAAAATGGAAGATGTTTTTAAAATGTAAAGTACTTAGACTTTTTCTAAGCTTTATGGATTTTATCGAACGGATGTTTAAAATAACGTAATATGTAGCTTAAAAATACATAATGTAAAAGGATTTCCAAAGCTGTTGTTCGTAGAAGCTTGTCTCCTGGGTAAACTGGCTGTATCCAACAACTTATTTCTTTTCTTCGAAAGCTTCTTTCATGCCTCCTCGCACACTATCTCTTTCTCTCTGTCTATGTCATTCACACACACACACACACACACACACACACACACACACACACACACACACACACACACACACACACACACTCTCTCTCTCTCTCTCACGCACACAAACACACACACTCACATATATATATATATATATATATATATATATATATATATCGAAAACATAAATTCAGACTTTAATAGAAAATGTATCTGAAATAGTAGCCATCGGCATGGATTGGATTCTGAAAATGTTCTTGCAGAGAAAGAAATAGAAAATAATGTTATAGAATGCCTAGTTTAGACAAAAAGTGCAGACTCTACCACATTTTTCAGAATTCTGACGAACCGAACTGGGCGATGGTGGTTACAAACTCGTGTGGGTGGAATACTGACAAACATGTGGGGTCTTAAATTTAATATCTGACCAAACAACGCATGACAACACTGAGTACGGTTGCAAGAACTGAAGACTGTATGGTCCTCGCCACTGTCAAACTCCTTAGTGCAGCAGACCCTGCGTAGTGATGGGGAATTAGACAATCTGTCGACGTCTCTGCTTTCTATCGCCCGCTCGCTCTAGATTACTTCAAGAAACGATGCTAGTGCAGCTGTCTGCGAAATGTAATAAATCCAGGATGAAAATCAAAAGAAAAATGTTCATCGTCAATTCGGTTTCTATTTTGACGTTAAGATCTGAAGACTCTTGAGACGACACGAAGAGAAACAATGAAACAATGTAAAAATAATTGTAATTCGTAAAACAAAGAGCCCAATAAAACGATGAAGAAATGCTAAGTGAATAAGAGTTACTTTCTTTTAGTTAAGACTGTATTGTAACAGATTGTCTATAATTAGTATTTCGACAGGAAATCATCAAAATCTATTTTGTAAAGAGTTAAAAACCTCTGAAAAGTGATGTGCCAATTTAGTTGTGCTGCAAGAGGAATATGTGGAATTGTATGATTTCAGGTCATTACTTTTGATCGAGTTGAAAACCTAGCAAAACCATTTCATATGTATGCATAATATATTTATAGGTTGACTGTGTGTACACGGGTGTGCCGAAAACCGTATACAAAAATAGAGTTAGATTGATTGAATGGTTTAATGGACAGTGTCAAAAACCAAAAACCAAAAATCAAAAAAAAAAAAAAAAAAAGAGAATAAAGACTAGTGAAATAAAAATGCTGTTTTACTTCCTGATACTGCAGTCCTGGCAAAGTAAGTTTAGGAGAATATTTTTTTCTAAATACTCATACACATCCATTTTCTACTCCGTCAAACAAAGTGACGACAGATGAAACATTTTTGTCTAGATATCTATCTATGTAACAGAGGGGATGAATATAGATTTATGCCTTTCCAATAAATTTTCAAAAATCAATATTTTCAAAATAACATAGCTGTCACGGCTAAAAAGTTGAATTCGGGTTCTAACTTAAATCTATGCGGATGTGAGATGGTGCAATGTTTACCACCGTAAAAAATGTAATCGACAGACAAAGTTCAGATTCTTACCTGCTCTCTTGCGTTTACTATCGCCTGAATACCGTGCAAAAGGGTAGAAATCTACCTCTTCTTTGGGCCAGCTCGGATTAAATTAACTGATCTGACTAGATACTTTAGCACAGGAGAAGGAAAACTGTCAATTCAAAGCGGTCGAGACAGCAACAGACAAAAAGTTTAATAATATTCAAAAGAACAGATATTGAAATTCACAAATATTACATGAAAAAGAAGTCGGTAATTGTCAAATTCACACTTCAGTGGAAAGGTTCATGTGCCACTTCTTTATAACTGTCTCTCTCATTATATATATATATATATATAGTGAGAGAGAGACAGAAATGTGAGATATTTGATTATTCTCTCTTTCTCACTCTCTCTCTCTCTCTAACATTCTCTCACTTGCAATATATATATATATATATATATATATATATATATATAGCGTACTATGGATAAATTCTTTAAACTGAGAAAAAACAGACATTACATTTTAACAGATATATTTACTAAAATTATACAAAATTATTTTGAAATACTAAAGAGTACTTTTGTCCAAAAAATTGCCATAGGATTTAGACACGGCCTCCATACGACTTTATAATCTTCTGCAACACTTTTGGATATCCTCTTTGTTTCAGCAGGTGAATGCTGGTGTAGTCATTATCTTCAGTTCATCTTCGGTGTTTTGCTCAAATGTTCCCCACAGGTAATGACCAAGTTATTGCAGTCTGGGGAGTTAGATGACCAGATGTAAGGGGTGATGTGATCGCAAAAATTGTTTGACAGCCATGACTGGGTTCTTCTGTTTGCGTTGCATGATGAAGAGTCCTGTTTCTAGCAACCATCTAGGGCAGAACTATTTCCTCGAGGCACTTAATGTAGGTCCCCGTTTTCAGTCTGAGGAACTCACTAACGAATTCGAAAGTTGTTTTTTTTTTCATCAGAAGGAACGAGATTTCCGAGTGGCCATACCTGCGTAATTATTATTATGGTCACCAAACTCTTTCGAATCTTCTGCACTGTCGTCAGATTAGCAGTCAAGCATGTTCGTATTGGAGCATCTGGCGCGTAAGCCAAGCAGTACAACATGCCATTTCAAAGTTTCTTGCGGAGTAAATTTGCTTCATGGTGCTCTTTTTCTTATCGACGGTAACCATCTGACTCTATTGTACTGTGCAGACGACAAAATCAAAACAATGACTCACATTTAAAAGAATTACAACATGATGACTATATGCCCATCGTGTTCTGTATATTGATTAACATCTAAATCCCACAAACCAGAATTATTATAAATTTATATATATAAAGCAACGCCTACGATTACTTTTTTAGGCTTGAAAGTATTATTTTAATTCTTTGCACTTCGAAAAGACGTGTTCTATCTTCTTGAATTATACTAAAGTTTGTTTAAAAAGTCGAATGCACGTGAAACATAATTTACCAATGAAAATCAAGCAACACAACATTGATATTTATTAGATTGATAAACATTTTCTATATGTTCTTTATCATATCACATATATATATATATATGAAATAAATTGTTTGAAAAATTATTTTTTAACGATACTCGTATTTAAGTAGATATTCTGTTTTTAATTAAACAGTATTAAATATTTATATCTACTGGCCTGATTATTTACGATAAATTTTTATTACAAAAAAGTGTGTCATTCGGCAGGATTCGAACCTGCAGCCCCTATCGGTGAAGCTATCATTTGATCTGGCAATATCTTAGACCGCTCGACCACGAATGACCTTCCAGTCTAAACGACATTTTAATCAAGCCTATATAACACAATTTTCGATTTATCGCAACAACCATATTCAAACAAATCATTTCAAATTGTCGGTTGTTCATAACAAAGTTTCGTTAAAATTCGTTAATTTCCGTAATATATATATATATATATGTGTGTGTGTGTGTGTGTGTGTGTGTGTGTGTGTGTGTGTGTGTGTGTGTGTGTGTGTGTGGCTGTTAATCTTGTAGAATTATTTACTTTGGTTCATCGAAAATGGATCGTCTTAATTACAACAAATTAGCGTAATTAAACAGAAACGACGCTAAAAATACAATTACCGGTTTGATGCACACGTTCTTTTCCAGAATCTAAGAATTTTTGATGTGTCTTTGAAGTTTACGTAGCTTATTATTGATTGTCATACGTCGCTTTCAATCATTAAGAATATGCCGACATTTACAATATGAAGTCCAAGTGCATATTAGTGACATAACGATGAATCAGCATTCAGATAAATGTCTCTCGTTATTCTTGCTCTGTACAGACAAAAGAGTTTTTTTTTTTCAACTTCATACTCCTCAATAATATATACCTGGTCTCCCTACTACTGCATATTGGTCAAGCAAAAATAGTGTCACATTGGTCTCGATGTTACACCGACCTCACCCGTCTTAGTAAAATGAAAACCGTATTGCTGTTAGATTTAATAAAAATTGTTAAGATGCAGCGCAGAGCAGCATCGAGTGGAGGTTAAAGTTACTACTCAGTCGTAAGTGATCGAGCTTGTTAACCATTAAACCTTATCGAAGTTCTAAGCTCCATATTCCCCGAAAATACGTAATTAATTTATTGCTATAATCTAAATCAAAGCATGTTGGGATTCATTTCTGAGCTCATCTTTTTAAACTAAACGAAATACATTGATAAAAACATTAATTTTTGAATTTTGGGGTTATTGCTGGAACACCTAACATTTCCAAGGCTAAGAATAAAATAATTAGCAGTTCGTTGGTATGAAACATTAGAAGAGAAAATATTAGGTCAGCGTTTCAATTTCCCCTTATTTCAAATCAAACATTGGTTCTGAAATTTTTCTCTTCTTACTCATGGACCATTTTTACTCATAATTTTGTTGGTTGTCCCTCATAACCATTTGATGAAATTAAAAGATTATTTTATTTGTTACTAATAGATACGTTTAAGATGCTTTATTGTGAAGTAAACCTCATTAATTGAAAATAAACTTGTACTCAAAAATTAAATTCTATTGAACATACCTCCCATTAGCATGGGACAGGCTAGTCTCCCAGAGAGTAAAATACTACGACTCCTTGGCCTTACACTCTCGGCGGACCTCAAATGGAATGACTACATTGAATCCATTGCCAAATCTGCTGCTATGAAAGTGGGCTCCCTGTGCAGGGCCCGGAAATTTTTCCCACCTGAATCTATTCTGCACATATACAAATCTACCATCCGCCCTTGTATTGAATATTGCTGCCATATCTGGTCGGGTGCCCCTGTTGCTCTCTTTGGGCTTCTTGACAAAATACAAAGGAGGATCTGTAACGTGGTTGATACTGACTTGGCAGACCGGCTGCAGCCGCTCTCACACCGGCGTGATGTGGCTTCCCTGTGCCTCTTCTACAAGTACTTTCATGGCTTCTGCTCCGATGAGCTTAGATCACTGGTGCCGCCTAAGCACGAATTTACACGAGATACTAGATTAGCAACTAGGTCCCACCCTTTTACAGTTAAACAAATAACATGTAACCGTAAATTCTACTCCAACAGCTTCTTTTCTCGCGCTTCCCGCCTGTGGAACTCCCTTCCACAAGTCTGCTTTCCAGACAGTTACAATCTCCAGGTGTTTAAATGTAGGGTCAATAGACACCTCCTATCACACTAACTCCCAACTATTCTCACAACACTCTCATCTACCCAACCCTCATTCTCGGTATCCTTACCCGCCTATCACCCACCCTCTGTCATTTCCTATATTTAATTAGCCTTTCTCCACTCTACGTAGCCCCCTGCACAGTAGTGGCAGTGACATGCCTTGCTCGGGGTGAAACGCTTATAAAAAAAAAAAAAAAAAAATTATGCACACAGGTAAAATGACTCATAAATCAATTTTAAAATATGCGTTTAAGACGTAAAGAGTTCAGTGAGATCCACGTGGCTTATGCTATTGAAAAGGTTACTCCTGTTTATCTTTTGTTTATATATAATCCTTATATAATTTATATAGTAAATTAATTTTATTATTAATATTTAATATTTTCATATTTATATAAATTAATTTATATTATTCTATTAATATTTTATTTTATTAATATTTAAAATTTATATTAGCTCTTTAAAATTAATTCACATAATGAGTTATAATCTTTATAGGTATAATTTGCTTTTATATATATATAATCTTCCTTTATATATCATTCTCAGTTTTTATTCAATGTTGTCATTTTCAACAGGCAAATACATAGCTCCGAAAATTGACATGGCTAGTGTAAATAAGGATGTGCGTTGTGGTGCAGTGGATATCGGCTCGGAACGAGAAATTGTGGAACCGATTTCGAATTCTAGTTGAATCCATTGCATTCACTTACGCACAAATACCCTTGGGAAAGGTATTAATTCGTCTCTTCCCTCTAGTTATGGGTTAAATAGCACGACAGATTGGGTTCTATGGCCTTGGCTGGCAACCAATCTACCCCAGAAAGCAATGGCAACCTACTGCGGGATAATATTCTGCCCAGTCAGTCATGTCTCCTCGAAAGAGACATGATCGCCTAAGCGTGTTTCACATATGGTACTTAACTGACTGACTGACTGTAAATAAAACAGTCAGTCAATTGCCATACGTGATACACGCTTGGGTAATTATGTGTCTTATGTACACATGTTTGAGTATGCAGAAGGTTTTCCTTCAGTAAGTTGCCATTACTTTCTGCGGTAGACTGTTTGCCAAACAAAGCTAGAGAACCAAATCTGCTTTACTATTCAACACATAGGTAAATGGGTTGGGGATGAATGAAACCAGTTCGAATTTAGTTCTCCGATTATCTAATTCCGAGCCGGTATCCATTGCACTACAGCGCACATCCTATTAATCAAACACTTTGCCAATATAAAGTAAAAACCTCAAAACTTCTCTCTTAATATATTCAAGAAATATTCTCAAAACTGAACAAATATGAATAAAAAACAGAAATTCCACTCAAAAATGCTTTTTTCATGAATACTTTTATAGGCCGATCATTACTGAAGCAACATCGTTACTGAAAATAGGCAAACTAAAAATATTCTGATGGTCAAAAGAAAAACTAATAAAAATAGAATGTTTTTTTAATCATATTACATTTATCACTTGTGGTGCAGTAGTTATCAGCTCGGAACGAAAAATCGGGGATCCTATTTCGAATTCCGTTTGAATTCCTTACATTCACTTCCACACAAATACCCTTGGGAAAGGCATTAATCTGTCTCTTCCCTCCAGTTATGGGTTAAATAACAGGATAGATTGGGTTCTAGATCCTTGGCTGGCAATCAGTCTACCGCAGATAGTAATGGCAACCTAGTGTGGGATAAACTTCAGCTCAGTCAGTCATGTCTCTTTCGAGACATGATCGTCCAAGCGTGTATCACGTATGGTACTTAACTGACTAACTAACAGTTATCACAAACATTACTATAATAATGAGAAAAGTTTTTCTGCATTGTTGGAATAATTTGAATCAAGATTCTATATCCAAAAATCTTAATAAGCAATACAAAGAACATACACTGTGTTGGAAAATTTGATAAACTTAATTTGTTTTAACATCAAATTGAGAGTGATTAGCAGTATGCTATCCTACAAAACACTGAAGGCCATAAAATAAATTACTTTATCCTCTATGTTGATTTTCTAAGCATAGCTTATACGGGGCACAAGCGTAAAAGTATGATGCACAATATATGGATTGGACTCACAATTCACATCATGTCGAGATCCACAGAAATCTTAGTGATTTTTAATTGATTTAGATAATTCTTTTCTACGACTTAGGTAATTTAAATCTGAAAATATATTTAAATCGTAGTGTTTTGTTTTTGCTATAATAATGATTTTAGTGATAAAAGTCTCATTAATTAGCACATAGGTGGGTCGAGGAGAAGAGTTGGATTAATAGCTTTCCCAATGTTATTGGATGTGCGTTGTCGTGCAGCGGATATCGGCTCGAAACGTGAAATCAGGAAGCCGAATTCGAATTCTAGTTGAATAGCTTGCATTCACTTTCGTACACTTGTGAAAAGTATTAATCCGTCTCTTCACTCCAGTTATGGGTTAAATAACAGGACACAATCGGTTCTTTAGCTTTGGCTGGCAACCAGCCTAGCGCCGAAAATAATGGCAACCTACAGCGAGAAAATCTTCTGCCCAGTCAGTCATGTTTCTTTCGAGATATGATCGCCAAAGAGTGTATCACGTATGGTATTTAACTGACTGAATGTTATTTAATAGCGAACCAAACTGGAATTGCAAATCGGCTCCCGTTTAACAATTCCAAGCTAGTCTCCTTCACACCTAAGCTTATTGCATCTGGCATTTCTCAGAAATCACTCATTTAGATACTGACCACGTTCGACGTTGTTTAACTTTTTGTTCGTACGGAAAAGGTGCCTCAATGTGATGTGAACGTAAGTCTTTCTGATTAGAGACGGGCTCTATCCAACAAGCCTTTGTATATTTTATTCTCCGAGATTATACCTTCTTATAAACTTATCACATACTTATAAAACATATTTGACTACTTTATTCTCAGCTAAATCACACCTAATTAACTAATTAACACCACTAACACATTCGTTTAATTTTTTTAACATATTAGCGTAATTTCTTTTTAAGTGAGACAGTTAAAAGTTGTTAAAAATAGTTTCAGCACAATAAAAATTTTCCAATGGTGAGCGATGCTCTTTTAATTATATAAGCATTCATAGTTGGATGAAAATATCCTAAACAAGAAATCGACACTCTCTGCCAAGTATTCTATCAATAAATAAGAAAAAATAAACCTTTTCAAAACAGATACTCTGATTAGGAATTGGAATTACAGCGATGTTACTTATTTAGAATCCGTCACACAAATCCAAGACGATTTAGTTAATATCAACCATTTTAGAGATATCGGTGGATGGAAAATTGTATACAAAACATCTAGACATAGTATAGACTACACAAGATGTAGTTTCGACTAACATTGCATTAATACAAAGCAAAAGTATTAACTTAAAATCTAAATAGCCTCATAAGATCGAAACTTTTATATGAATATCTTGTATGGCGTAAAACCAGTTCAGAAATATTTAAAATGTCAGTTGTATGCAACCGCTTTCTAGGATCAATTGTTATAAATTGCTTAAATAATAAAAAATGAACTGTATCAAAAAACATAAGTCATATAACGTGAGGGAATTCAGCTGCAGTAACTAGAAAAATGGATAAAATTTGAAAATTAACAGTGAAATAATAAAGATCTTAGCGTCCCACGCAATTTAAGACGAAAGGTTGAAAGAAAACTCCGTTCAGTACTGAAAAGAGCGATAAAAGTTATGGACTTGAGTAACATATTTTTATAAATAATTAATAATTGAATGTTTTTAAATTTCAAACTAAAGTAGGACTTGTTGCTCGGGCAATAAAGGTCACTTAATAAAACATCTAATATTACCATGACCATCAAATAAAAAAACTCAGGATCCTAAATTCATTTGAGAAAAGTATACCAAACTGATGGTCAGAATCCGGATGAATAGAGCGAGAAGCAAAATCAGGCCAGAGATAGGGCAGGAACAGTGCCTGTTTGTCAAAGACACTGGAACAAGGAACGCCATATTCATGATTATGATGCTCTCCGAAAGGGCAATACAAATGAAGAAAGATTTGTACCTATGTTTCATTGACTATGCGAAGGCATTCGACAAGATACGACACAAAGAACTGATGGATATGCTCGGCAGCCTCGATATTTTCGGCAAAGACATAAGAGTAATCAAGAATCTCTACTGGCAGCAAACGGCCTGCATACGCACAGGCAACGATCTCAGTAGATTTACAAAGATAGAAAGAGGCGTAAGACAAGGATCTGTCTTTTCACCGGATTTGTTCAGCCTGTACAGCGAGAATATCTTGGGGACCCTAGATGACACGCCAGGATTTGTTGTTGGAGGACACAACTTGAACAACATACGCAGACGACACAGTGCTGATTGCGGACACGGAAAGGAAGCTACAAGACCTCAAACAGAAGGTAGCGGTGGAGAGTGACAAAAAAGGACTACAAATAAACTTTAAGAATACTGAGTGCATGGTCATGAACAAAAGGTGCAACCCAAAATGCCAAATAAATGTAGGAGATACCAGAATCAAGCAAGTACAAAAATTTAAATACCTAGGAAGTGTCCTAACTGAAGATGGAAAATGCGACACGGAGATCTGAAGGCGAATCGGCATGGCAAAGGACACATTCCAGAAGCTGAAGAAAATACTAACACACAGGAAAATTTCAATGAAAACAAAGAAAAGAGTGATGAACTGCTACGTGATGTCAGTTCTTCAATACGACAGCGAATGCTGGACAATATAATCGAAAATGAGGAAGAAACTGGAAGCAGCGGAAATGTGGTTCTACAGAAGTATGCTGAGGATATCGTGGACTGAGCATACAAGCAACGATGAGGTGTTGGAAAGAATGGCAACAAATAGGAAATTGATACTGAGCACCAGTAAGAGACAACTGAAGTTTCTGGGACACGCAATGCGGAAGGAGAGCCTGGAGAACCTGATACTGACTGGCCAGATAGAAGGAAAGAGAGACAGAGGAAGGCAGCGGATAATATATCTACAGGGCCTGATCAGGTGGTTGACGGAACGGGGACAGGAGTAACGAGAACAAACATACTAGGAGCCACAAGGGATAGGGAGACGTGGAGAACCATGATCGCCTACTTCCTGAAAGGACAGGGCACATAGAAGAAGAAGATAGAGACACTCTTTTTACAGAAGATATTTTGTATCTGTCTATATTTCTGATACGAGATATTGCAAATATATACGCTATTTAAATTGTTCGGTATATTGTCCTCATCTTTATTGCTATATTCACGAAGTTTCAGTCATTGTGCGCCCTGGCCTTCATCAGGTAATATCAGGTGGAATTTCGATCTTTTTTTCGTCGATGAGGGTAATTCCATATGCCTTGGATATCTCAGTTTCAGTTAATTTCTTTTGGTAACTCAATTCTCTAAGTGTTTGCTCCCTTTGCTGTGTTTACGCATTGAACTTAAAATCTTTTGAGCTAAATCCCTTTCAGTATCACTAAAACAACAATTTTCTTTCCACTTGAATTTTAGTGAAAGAAATTTTGGGACTTCTAAATATAAAGTCTCAGTAAACGACTTTTTAACGAAACTCATAATACAATTTTTGTAATTGTTTTTCTCTATCTCTCTGTTTATTTGTACTCATATTATATTCACGTCTATACTTGGTCAGTTTAGGGCGTTTTCGTAGCATAGGTGCTGATTCCTTAAGTTTTCGTATTTTCCAGCTAATATCTCTTGCAGAAAGATTTTTAGTTTTAAAAGTGTAATTATTTTAATTAATCCTTTACTTGCTGGGTAGCATTGACAAATTTGGAAAAGTTTCTGGTGCAATGTATAACATTTCGTTATGAGAAATCAAAATGCAGAGTTCAAATCCTAGTTGAATTCGTTGCATTTCCTTACAAATACCCTTGATAAAGGTATGAATCACCCATTTCTCCAGCTATGGGTTAAATAGCAGGACAGATTTGGTTCTCTAACCTTGGTTGGCAACAGGTCTACTGTAGAAAGAAATAGCAACCCACTGCAGGAATATCATCTCTTTAGTCAGTCATGGATCGAAAAAGACATGCTCGCTCAAGCGTTTATCAAGCATGCCACTTAAGCGACTGACTTATTGCAATAATCCATCAGATCTAGGGGCAGAAAACCATGTGCATATAGATATAAAACGAATTCAGTATATATAAAAGCATAAAAAGGCTGTAAAGTATAGATTGTGTTGTCCCACAATGGTTTTTGCAACGAGGGGTTTGACGGTCAAAATTTAAATATATATTCAGATGACACAGTGTTGATAGCAAACAAAGAAAGGAAACTACAAGAACTCTTACAGAAGGTAGTGATAAAATTAGTTATAAGAGCACAGAATGTATTGCTGTTAACAAAAAGTCCAACATGCATATTACAAGTTGGAGATAGAAAACTATTTAAATATCTGGAGATATTTTAACAGAGGAATAAACGTACAACACTTAAATCTGTTGGCACATTAGGATAACCAAAGTTGCATGCTAATGGCTAAGCAAAATATCATAAAATAAGAAAATTTCGTTAAAAACAAAGTAATAAGTCCTGAATAATTACATAATATCAGTCCTCGTGTATGTCAGGGAATGCTATACAAACTTCTGAAAAATAAAGAAGGGACTAGAAACAACAGATATGTGGTTCTGTAGAGGAATCCCGAGAATATCATGAACCAAATAGGAACAAATGTACACTTATTCATATCAGTTGAAAGGGTACATAATGAGGAATGATTTCTTGGAAATTTTGTTGATCACTGAAAAAAATGAAGACAAGACAGAAAGAGAAAAACAACGCATAAAACTAGTGATCTAGTTGAAAGGGGAAAAAACACAACGACAAAAATTATTTTGATCCACTAAAGATAGGAAATTATGAAGAATCGGAATTTCCAAAGTCCTGAAGTTCAAGGCACATAGAATAAGAAAAATCGTGAGGTGTTAAAAATAATAACATTATAAAATTAAAATTAGATTTAAAGTTTTCTTGGAATATTTTATTAATGATTATTTTCGTGTTACACACATTAAAGAAAATCTGTGTATAATAAAGTGTATTAAAAAAAATCAACGTTTGTTCAAATATCAAAACAGTTTCACTAAAAGTATATTTCCCAATAAAAATAGTACTGTACAGTTGTTGATAAGCAGGTTGAATATATTCCATTTTTAAAGGTTAATCATCTCTATACAATGTTTTGGTTCGTCAGACGCAAAAAATGTACCTTCTAATTATGAACATTAAATTTAATGCAATGAGATTTATATAGACCAGCAATTATTGGCGTTTTAAAATAATTATAGACATTAATATAACAATGCATTCACCTTTCCTTGTGTGAACAGAAATTATAGATTTACATGCAATTTAAAATAGCAGGTTGTCGTGAACTTTAACAAATGGTTAAAATGAAAAATACGATTCAGTAGTTATAGGCAAATTTATTACAAAATAAATTATTAACAGAAACATATTACGCGTTTATATGACAGAGAAATGTGTTTCTTTTTGTTTCGTTGAACAAAATGCATTTTCTAAACCGAAATGCCATATAATTCGCAAGGAAAATGCTTTAAGGTCAAACAATAAAAATATTGATCAGAAAAAGTCATCAATTATGGTAGCATGCTTTATAATGTTACGCCAATTAGATATTGCTTTCGAGATTCATTTGTTTTCATTTCATGTTATTTTACAAACACATCGTTTGTGAAAAATCTAAAAATAAATCTTAGAGAATAAAGACGTTAATTTTTACCAAACTTTCAAAGAGAAATTTCCGGAGATAAAATGACCAGTTTTAATTGCTGGGAAAAAAACAACAGCTTTAATTGATAGGACAAAAAAGACAAGCCTTGTTCGCACTAATAAAAACTGACTGGGTTGGGAAATCTTTGTAGATAATGACGCTGATGTAGCAAAAAGTGCGAAACCCTGTTTTGCGGTTGAAATATTTCGCCCAACGTTAATATTATGTTCAGCGTATCAATGGGAGGCATCACTTTTTCTTTTATGCGTGAGTTTATCTATCTGTATAGGATGCGCGCTGTGTTGCTATAGATATTGGCTCGGAATGAGACATCGGGGAACCGAGTAAGAATTCCTGTTGAATTCTTCACACTCACTTACGCGCAAATATCCCAGGGAATAGTATAAATTCATTTTTCTTATTTATGGTTGATTAGCAGAACAAACTGGGTTTTATAGCCTTGGTTGGCAATCAGTATATTACAGAAAAAATGATAACTTGCTGCAGGAAAATTGTTCTTCCTAGTCAGGCATGGATACAAAAAAACATAGATACTAAATGTGTATCCTGCATGACAATTAACTGTCTGATATCTATCTATCTATCTATCTATCTATCTATCTATCTATCTATCTATCTATCTATAAACCATTAAACTTGTGTATAAAAAGGCTTGATTTAACTTTGATTATACTGTGGAATCATTCGTGGTGGCTTCCCCTATTTTGTTAGGGGTCGCAGGTTCGAATCTAGCGGAATGACACATATTTTCGTAATAAAACTTCTCGTAAATAATCAGGCCGTTAGAAATATATATATATATATATATATATATATATATATATATATATGCAGGTTTCATTAAGAATTACAGACAATGCATTATGGTTAATGTGAACTTACGAATGTTTTTCTTTTCAGAACATAAATTATATAATTATGTCCAAATGTTTTATTTTTCCAAGCGCATTGGCTATAATTTACCCATGTATCTATATATATCGTGCTATGTTTGGTTGTAGAATTCTGTGTATGGTTTATGTTCCGAACGAGGTAAGCTTGTTGTTAACGTATTCGTAGTTGATGTTACTGAGTGTTCGTTTTTATTGATAATTCTTCCATTATTTCAGCCTTTTTGCATGTGGATAATGTGATGATATTTGTGTTGTCTACAATTATGTTACGGATACAGTAACAATTCCCCTGCAAAATCTAAAATACAGAGAGCCAATTTTATTTACGAATTGACATGTCCTTTGAAGAACTGTGTTATTGTTCAACCCAATTTGCTAAATAGTTATATTGGCCACACGACTAAGAAGTTAACGCGAAAACTCAAATTGCATCTTTCATGGCCAACCCTCAATTTGATCTCAGATAAACACACATGGAGATTTCCCAAACCTTATCCGATGCTCTGTCACATTAGTGTTTTTCTGCATGCTGTATATTAGACCTGTTGAACAGCAATTGCCTTGTAAGACAACGACAAAACCCCACCAAAAAACATGTACATAAAAATATAAAGTTATATCTTTATTCTTCGTCGGTGACGGCTGTGTGTAGTAGAATGTTATCAAGAGAAACATAACACAAACGCAGGGGTCGTCGGGGATCGTTACCCAACTAGATTTCTCTGTTCTCTCTATCGCTCTCCCTTTCTTTTTCACTCTCTGTGTTCTGTGTTTTTCTGTTCTCTTCGTCAGTTTCTGACCAGAAAACTCATACTTATATAACCTGAAATTCGTACGCATTTTTGCCATTTCGAGTTGTTACTTAATCGGTGCCATCTCTGACCAGATGAATCTGCCAAACAGTTTCACTGGCTATCATCTTCTAAGTCGGTTTTAGCCTGTACTTTCTGCCTTTGATATCAATCATATCTTTGTTGGCAATAGCAATATATATTTGTCAATCATATTTTTGCCGGTGAAAGTAATATATTAAAAGCACACACGGCGGACATTAATTACAATATTTTGAAAAAACGAATAATAATAACAATAATAGCATATATATATATATATATCCAAATAAAACTCCAAAAATTATATATGTCGTATATTAGGTAACTTCCTTTCTATCTAGTGCATCCATATTTTCTTTATAAATATATATATAACAGAGATTCCACGCACGTCAGCGACATTGTTTTGTTCCAAATGGCGAAGGCCCTGGGGTAAAGGGGGAAGGGGGTCAGGGAAGTGAGATGTTTTAAGCAAAACAGAACAGGACAGAGCTGGTAGTGACGTAGATTACAGGGTGTAGAGACAAGAGATAGACGGGGTATCAAATAACATATGGTAGAGGCTAGTGAATATTTACAGGGGTTTGAAACGGTATATTTAGGAGGGGAAAGAATAGGTTTAAATGTAAGATCTTAAAAATTTTAAATTAAGTTTATCCATTACAGGAAGTTATGAATTTAAAGTTATTAAAGAAATATATATATATATATTGGTAAATATCTTCTCAAGTTAATAGACAAAAATCTTAATAGCAGTAACCCTCTACGGAAGATTTTTAATAGGTACACCCTTAAAACTAGTTATTCTTGCACCCCTAATATGGACAGCCTTATTGGTTCTCATAATTGGAGTATTCCGGTGAACTTGAGCAATGCTGAATCTAGGTCCGGAATTCTAAACGAATGCAGCTGTAATTCTGTGGACGCCTGTCCGGTGGAGGGAAAATGCAAATTCACCCAGGTGATTTATGAAGTCCACATTTCTCCATCAAACGAAAAAAAAAAAAAACAACTTCCGGACCTATATCGGTATGTCCGCCGGTCCTTTCAAACAAAAACTGTATAACCACAGATACTCTTTTTCGAACCCGGGTCAGAGGTACTAGATGGCTCTTTCACGAGCATTCTGCAAAATGAAAGAGGAAGGGCTGGATCCTGAAATTAGCTGGAAACTAGTAGGTTCAGCCCGTATTCCGAGGAATCTTCGTGATAGGTGTTGTCTATGTTTACTGGAAAAAAATTCAATATTAAAATACCCCCACCAACACCGGCTACTGAATCTTAGAAGGGAATTCATCAGTAAGTGCCGCCACAAGGCAAATTTTTTGAATACTTAAATTTAGAATTTAAATCCCCGTTTGCTAGATGTTAGAATATAAATTAAATGGATTCAATTTAAATTTTAATCTTAATTTTACCTTAACGTTAACCTTAAAAAGTATTTTAACCCCCTACCTTCCTATCCCAATCTCCTTTAATTGCCTATCTTTATAAAATATGGATTCTTTTACTAAACCCCTTTTTTCCTTGGTTAACACATATATATATATTTTTCTCTAATAATTTTTAAACTGAAAACTTCCTGTAATTGGCATTTAGCTCGCATCTACCTAAAAGCTTTAATTAAATAAACTTAAATAAAAATTACTTAAGATCTTATATTGAAACCCATTACTTCCCCACTAAATACACATTTTCAAACAGCTCAAAATCTTAACCTTAAAAAAGTAATTTAACTCCTTTAGTTGCCTATCTTTATAAAATATGGACTCCTTTACCAAACCCCTCTTTCCCTTTGTTAACACACACACACACACACACACACACACACACACACACACACATATATATATATATATATATATATATATTTCTTAAATAACTTTAAATTCATGACTTCCTGTAATGGATAAACTTAATTTAAAATTTTTAAGATCTTACATTTAAACTTATTCCTTTCCCTCCTAAATATACCGTTTCAAACCCCTGTAAACATTCACTAGACTCTACCATTTGTTATTTGATACCCCGTCTATCTCTTGTCTCTACACCCTGTAATCTACGCCACTACCAGCTCGGTCCTGTTCTGTTTTGCTTAAAAAATTCAACTTTCGTGACCTTGAGGGGACTCTCAATTCTTGACCGTTGTTAACCTTGCCCTTTCTCCCTTTACTCCAGGGCCTTCGCCATTTGGAACAAAACAATGTCGCTGACGTGACGTGGAATCTCTGTTAGAGATCCCATGTCGAAATGTGCATCCGACACCTTTGAATTTTGAAAATGTTCTCTAATTTATATTGGCTCTGTATTTTTAAGTACATTGAGCTCTCCACCTGCATCACTTTTTAATATTAAAATTTTTTAATATTAATTAGGATCAGATTCTTGGAATTTACCTTCCTACTCTTCCACTACGGATTAAAGAAAAATAATATATATATATATATATATATATATATATATATATATATATATATATATATATTGTGCGCATTTAAGCAGCATTTTTTCATTGATACATGTTTCATTAAATAAAATAAACAAGTTTTGTTTATTAATTGAATGTTTGTCCGTGAATTGTTATATTAGACCGTAATTGAAAATGGCTTCTGTAAGCCAAAAGCTGAGATTGGATTATAAAAAACTGTTTCAATATTGTGATTTTTTTTCTTCATTTAATGATAATGCTATTAAGCTCATCAGACAATAGGAAAAAATTCACAGAAAATTTAGGTAAAAAATAGAGAAAAAGTGTCTATAGTATTTAATGAAACATACATCAGTATATATATATATATATATATATATATATATATATATACATACAGACAGACAGATATATATATATATATATATATATGTCCTTATGTATATATATATATATATGTGTGTTTCACATATTATAAATGAAAATGCTCTTTTTGGACCCCTTCGAAAATATTTTCTTTCTTTGTCCTGTTCTTTTATTCCAGTAGTAGAATTTAAACTAATTTTATCCTTACAATAGTGAGACGATATTATTGTAAACGGAAACTTTTTTAAAAAATACAATATTTTTTTTTATTTTGAAAAAAATATTTCTATTCTATTTTATTTTTATTTTGTTTTTCCTTTTTTTAATTATTTTATTTTTATTAAAAACAAAAATAGAATACAATACTTTTTTAAAATAAAAATATATTTTATTTTATTTTGAAAAACTATTTCCTTTTTCGTTGGAAAAACTACAATATTTCCTTTTCTGCTCCTCCCTTTTTATTCTAGTAGTAGAATTTGAATAATTTTATCCTTATTACGATGTTAATTTGAACGGAAAACCTTTAGAAAAAACTCTTGGGAGAGCCAAATATTACATCAGTTTTTATCTATTTTCCTATCCCCCTTTTTCTTACCTGATTTCTTTTTCTTTTTCTTTTTCTATTTTATCTATCTATCCCTTTTTTCCCACTCTCATTTAGCTGGCATTTCTTTTGACGGCTGTCTTGCGTGATTTTTCCTTCTCTCTTTCAACGCATCTCTCTTTTTCTCTGTCTACACCGCTGTTTTCTTCTTATCATTCCTACCGTTTTCTCTTTCTCCCACTTAATTTCCTATAACACGCTTAATTTTTATTTATGACTTCTAAACATAGATGTAATAGAAATGTAATTTTCAATGATCGTGTCTTGAATACTTTTCGCCGTCTCTCTTTTCTTTTCTCCTCCCTTTCTTCACTATCCTCCGTATCAATATCGAGACGACAAACTTCAAACAAAATTTACTCTCTCATTTAACACTCCTCCCATTATTCTTTCTGATATTATCATTTTTCTCTTTTCATCTAAACTTCCGGTTATGAATTTCTTTTTGAGTATACTTCCGTTAAAATAGTTTTGTACTGTAATTGCAAAATACATAAATTTAACTTGCAGAAGAAGTGAGGTTTTACCTCATTGAAATGGTCACACGGTATATAAAATTTTCGGAGTTTTATTTAAAAATATAGATATTTGGCTCTGTAAATAGATAATACTATTTATATAAATCCCTCTACTTGTATCATCTTTAATATTAATGAAATTAATAATAACAGGATATGTTTTGGGATTTATATATATATCAATAAAATTTATATATATATCAATAAAATTTATATATATATATATATATATATATATATATATATATATATATATATATATATATATATATATATATATATATATAATTTTTTTAAAAATTTTTTTGTGAATAAAATGTTATAAATCTTTTCTTTAGTGTTTGGTGTCTTCTATTTTGATCACGTGTTTGCGGAGATTCGTATATCTTATCGCCTTATTTTATCCTAGTTACCCAATCTTCCCCGATGATCCAATTTGGTGAAACCTTGGAAGGTTCGTTGGCTCTCTAGGTTAGCAACTTATTTGTTTGCTCTACTTGTGTATTGAGCGCTTCACGTGTTAGGTTACTCCTCTAGGGTTTTTTCTTTCGACTTGTACTTTGACTAATGTTCAAGTGCTTAGTTCGTTTCTTTTTTTGTTTCCATGTTTTTCTCCTCCACGTTTATAGTCGGTGGGTTTTTCGAGACGTGTTCAACGACAAATTTACAGTTATATATATATACAAGAAAACATGCGAGAAGCCGTGAATGTTTTGTTTCGAGTGTGCATTTATTGTTACTATTATTATTAATATGACTTGCTATTTTATGATATATTAATTGTCCATAATTGTATGGAAACTCGTGTTTCGAGTCTAAATTTGACTCTCTTCGGGTTAATAAACTTTTGACTTCACATATCGAGATCCATTTGCTTTTCTGATCGTGTATAAGTCGATATAACAAGTAGTGAGCAGGTCAGAGTGCTAAACACACACACGCGCGCGCATGCGCGTGCGCACTAAAGTCAACATATTCGTGCGTGCATGTTGGGACTTTTTTGACATTCGCACAATGAATTCTCCCGCCACTATCGTTGGCTATA
Organism: Ascarosepion bandense; assembly: GCA_037127315.1. Lineage (NCBI taxonomy): Eukaryota > Metazoa > Mollusca > Cephalopoda > Sepiida > Sepiidae > Ascarosepion > Ascarosepion bandense. The sequence continues at coordinate 2,878,414 of JBBBDQ010001439.1, read as the reverse complement.
CAAAAACTATCACTGACTTGCAAAATTTGATTTCCTCTTTATACTTCAAAATCATTTTCAGCGATTTTGATCCACTTCTACTCTACGAATCATCTCGTTTATTGTTTTGGGGATACTATTTGAATTTTGTGTGCGTGTGTGTGTTTTTTATATTTAAAATATATTCGAACAACAGGTACCGCGATGGGGACAAAAATGGCACTGACATATGCAACACTCACACTCGCATATCTAAAATAAAGCCTATATAATCAAATAAGACATTAACATGGGGAGGACATAAAAACAGAATTCACTAAATCATGGAAGAGATATCTAAGTGATTTTTTTATATTTTAGAGATCAACATGGAGACACATAAATACACAATCTACTACAAGACTTGCACTCAAAAATTAAGTTCACGCTAGAATATAGATAAACTGAATTGCCATACCTAGACAAAAACAAAAGCAATAACTTCATCATAGACATTTACCACAAACCCACAGACACCCAACAATATCTCCATTTCAAGTGTCACCACCATAAAAGTTGTCTAAAATTCATCCCCTATTCCCTAGCACGACGATTTTGCACAGTAGTAACTGACAAAACCTTTCGTAAAATACGAAAAACTCTACAAACAAGAGAATACCCCACTCCACTAATAAACAGAGGTTTCCAACTGGCAGAAGAAATACGATTATAATCTCTCTCGAATAAAAAAAAATCATGAAAAAGAAGAAAACATTCTAGCATACGTTTCCACACACAACAAAAGCAACTCAAACTTATTTACAAAGATCACATGACACATAGAATTACACAACAAAAATGAGAAAATAAAGTAAATCTTAAAGACAACTAAAATAATTAAAAGAAAATGCCAACTTCCAAATTTAAAAAAAACATCCTAAGTTTATCAAAATTCGAGCAACACACAGCACAGGTAGTCACAAAATGCAACCAAAATCATGTAGAGTATACAACATAATAATAGAAGCTAACCACTTCAAGTTCGAAAACATTCGAAATAAAAACAGATCTGAGCTGCAACGCTAAAAATGTAATTTATTCTCTAAAATGCGATGAATGCGCAAAAAATATGTGAGGGTGACCCAAGACTGGAATAAAAGAATAGCCTTGCACTGAAGTAACATTAAATTAGCCGATAACAGGAAATTGTATGTCTCTCAATATTTATATGAATGCAGTGGAGGTAAATCTGAGTAATGCCTATCTACCAAAATGCAGATACACCATGATACAAGAAGAAATATTTTAAAAAAATATATCTCTTTCCTTGACAAAGCAACATGAAAAATTTAAGACACACACACAAACACATGACATTCAAACACGATAAAACACACACACACACACACACACACACACACACACACTAAATTTAACTAGCATCCCCAAAACAATTAAAAAAAAACTAGATGACCCGTAGAGTAGAATCAAAATCACTGAATACAATTTTGAAGTATAAAGAGGAATCAAATTTCGTAAATCAGTGAAAACACTTTTTACAGCCCACAAAAGTGACGGGAGAATTTTAACATGTAAGTGTGAAAACACACACACACACACACACACACACACACACACACACACACACACACACACACACACGTACGCATATGAACTTTTAACCTGCTCATCACGCGAATTTGTCTATTTATACACGATACTTTGGCCATTAGAAAAGCTAACTAATTTCGACATGTGAATTTTATTCGCCTGAAGAGAGATAACTTTCGACTCACAACACGTGTAGCGAGACAAATACCATTATGGAAACTTAATATATCATTCAAAAAGCAAGTAATATTAATAATAATAGCAACAATAAAAGTACATTTTAAACAAAACGTTCACGGATTCCCGCTTTCTTCTGTACTAATTTCTCTCGTTACAACTACCCCTATTTCTGTTTTTAATATATATATATATATATACACTTGTGCGTGTGTGTGTATGTGTGTGTTTGTGTTAGTGTGGGGTGTGTGGAAATAATTCGCCTATTTAATGATTAAAAAGTATTCTTCATAAAACAGGTTTTACTTTTTAACAGTAAACTAGTAGAAATACAGTTTTAAAATACTACATAGACTCTACCGTTGTTCAATAGTATTTGTAATTGTTTAGGCACATAACCTTTGCACATTTGTCTAATATAGACGTTGGCTGCATATATAGGCATGTACCAAAGATTCTATACTCATAGTTTTGAAGAACAATTTCTGAATCTACTGAAACACAAGGTCCATTAAGACAATTCCACCATCTTTGTATTTATACCACGGACTGTCACACTTCATAAATAAGATTCAAGCTTAGCACTGACACACAGTCTCGGCATTGTGCAATTCTGGTCTACCCTTTTCTCTCTGAAATAAAAAAGAGAAAATAGAAATGAAATTCTGCGACTTTATGGATGATAATATATTTTTTATGCATTTTTTGGATATATCAAATGTCATATTAATTTAGATCGCAAAAGCCTATGTTTCGCCCCCCATATATATATATATATATGTGTGTATGTGTGTGTGTGTGTGTGTGTGTGTGTGTGTGTGTTTATAGTATTTCGTTTTGTTTTCAAACTTTTCATTGCTAAAATTGTTTCCATTTTTTTTACTCTAGAGGCACGAGTAAACCAACAGTTGTTTAAAAAAGCCCCCTAAATATCGTAATGAATCCTCATATTGACCAGAGTCATGTAATCCGGAGAGATTATCATATTGTCTTTTTTTGCAGGGTATAATGTATCACCACAATGCTTTATATGTCGCGGTTAAATCGGTTGATATTTTTCGTCATTTTTCGTAATCTCTTTTCATATGTTTACTGTCCATTAAACTTTACGAATAGACTTATTGCAATGAGTTTCCATACAAAGAAAGAAAAAAAAAACATAATTAACGCTGCAGCTTATAGTTCACAACTAAAATGAAATTGCAATAAATATTTTTTGTTGTTGTTGCTTTTCATAATTATTGTTTGAAATTTGTGAGCGTCTATGAAAAAACAAATTCTTTTGGCCATAAAACGAATTTCTTTCAGCGCTATAATTGGATTGCTTATGGAAAATCATTATAAGCTACCGACCCTATCAAACTGATGAAAATACATATCATTGAAGGACTATGTAAACAAAACTGATGTTTGAGAAAAGAACGGTGTTGGTGACGTAAATCAGAAGGTTGGTCCTATTAATATTCTAAAGTTTAAAGCACTGACTGAGACTAGTAATGATAATAATTTTTCTTCACTCTTTTATAATCAAAGCCATAAAACCTATCATATCAAATTACAATATTACTATACCATCAGAAAAATGAGTTTTTTTTTTCTAATGCAAAACAATAAAATAATACGTTAAAATATTGTGTGTGTTAATTCAGATAACATTGTCAGGAACGAACGGATCTAAAAACCGACACTTAATATATAATGTACAGATATGTGAACCAAATAGCAGATCGCGCATTGAATTAAATTTGATACAATATGGCTGTCATATTTTTAGTGTTGTAGACATAGGCATCTTTTTACATCTATTTTTTATTTGATTACAAAAATCCTAAAGGCAGATACATTATAAAGTAGGGTTAAACATGCAGTGTTTATTCATTCTAGAACTTCCAATTGTCATAAAATTGCCTCACTGTATAGGTTGAATAAATCTGGAGAGAAGACATATCCATGTCTTAAGCGCGCTTTCTATTTTTGTAGATTTATTGAATTACGCTTCTATCCGTATGCAGGTGGTTTGTTGCCAGTATCGGAAATAAAAGAAGCCATATCAGCGTGAAATTCAACTATGGTTTTTATTAATAACGGATTTTCTTATCTTTTCAAAAATGCAAATTTACATTAAAAAAAAAAAAGAAAGGAAGGAAAAGGAAAGAAACAATCAGGCAGATAGACAGAAAGGAAGATACACACATATTTTACATAAGATATTATTGTGCAAGTTAACGTTTTCGCAATACAATGTGGAAGAAGCGTAACGACTATCGGTGAGAAAGTAGAAACATTAACCCGATTTCGAGATGCTTGCTAGTCATGTTGCTTCACTTTATACTTATAAAAGCGATGAATTTACTGCTACTCAACATTAACTGATAATAGCATAGTAGAGCAGACTTGGGTGGCAGTTGTCTATGAAAAACCTCGACTGAAAACCAACCTTGGAAAAGCAAGTGTTAGGACGAATAAATCATATTCCAAGGGAATTAACCCTTTCCTATTCCCAAACAGAGTACCCCACTTTTCACCACTGAAAGTGGGTACACACGAGTCACGTGATCAACGTACATTCAGAGGTGGGACGCATGGGGAACAGACTTGGAATATGGCTGTCAATGGTTAAAGAACGCATGTATGTTCTTCTGCCCTAATGGTTGTGACACACAACCCGATAACTTGGGACTGATACTGCATGTACATATTTTGTAATGTTTCTCCATGTAAAATAAATGTATCTTCCAGTCAACCGTGAGTAAACATCTACTTTTCTTTCGTTCAATGCATTTTCTCCACGTGCTGCACACACACACACGCACATATTCGTCCACGGACAATGAATCATACTATAAATTAAGGCATTTTAATTATGAGACAAAAACACCCTTCATAACCGCAAGTTAGAATTATTTTTCTTGGGAATTCATGACAATTCACAGATAATAGAAGAAACGTAACCCGTGGGGATTTATGACGTCCTCAACATGCCACTAAAAATCGATAACATTTTTAGACTTAACCTCTGTTTATATTGTATGTTTCCTTATTAACATAAAGCATCATTATTGATAATAATGATTAGTAATCAAATCATGGTCTATTTGGCAAGTAAATGGCAACAAAGTTTGTATTTATAAATATAGACTAAGGGACAAATTATCCATTTTACCTGAATAAATCATTATTCTAATTTCTGTTTCATCTTAATAAAGTTTCCTTGATATACACCAAACGTCATCTGTTCAGCCATTGAATTATTGCTACATATTTTACTTTGCTGTTTGTATGTCACGTTATCTTAAAAAGTGTTTATAATTAAACCACATCATCATAAAGAAACAATTCAAACAAACCAGAAGCCATAATTAATGCTGTAGTAACAAGAATAACTGTGCACTCCGGCTGGTTCAGTTTTAATGCTTAATTTTTCAACAATTAATATAAATATGATCACTTTTGGGATTTTACTATAAAGATGATTCCTTATATATATATATATATATATATATATATATATATGAGTTTATTTGTTTAAACATATATTTACGGATATTCATTTCTGGCTTTGCAAAATTGGAAATTCTTAGTATTAACCCTCTAGGGCCATTCGTATCATATTTGATACAGTATGAAAACAAGCCTTGAAAGAAATATTTTCCTGAAAAATTTTTCATTTCTTAATTTTTCAACAATTAATATAAATATGATCACTTTTGGGATTTTACTATAAAGATGATTCCTTATATATATATATATATATATATATATATATATATATATATAGTTTATTTGTTTAAACATTATATATTTACGGATATTCATTTCTGGCTTTGCAAAACTGAAAATTCTTAGTATTAACCCTCTAGGGCCATTCGTATCATATTTGATACAGTATGAAAACAAGCCTTGAAAGAAATATTTTCCTGAAAATTTTTTTAAGAGAAATATTTTATTAATTTCAAATGAAAGCAGTACTGACTGCTCAGTCAATGAATACCAAATGTTTCCTTATAGGGAAATACTGTTATATATCGACAAACAACAAACACGCATATATATAAAAATATAAAGTTATATTTTTATTAATGACGATGAACCGTGTAGCATAGGGAACAGAGAATTGAGAGAGCGCGCTTCTAATGGGTTGACGGGAGTGTAGTCTTATCTGTTGTGTCTCTCTCTTCACCGGCCGATCTCTGTTGCTCCTCTACTGGCGAATCCGTGTGCCGAGGTCTTTTTATAATCTTCCAGAACCGGGACTTTTTCTTCCGGTTTTGCCTCGCCCACGCACGCCTACGTAATTCTCAGAGACACCTGTTCTGTTTGCCTCTGTAGTTATTTCCGCTGCTGCCGGAAATAAGGTCAAACGACATCCGTTCCTTTCAACGACCGGAAACACCCTCGCTTGCATCAGCCTTCCTCGGGTGGGGCCAGATTGTTATATTACAATACCAAATGTTTCCTTATAGGAAAATACTGTATCAAATATGATACGAATGGCCCTAGAGGGTTAAAGCTGTTTAAGGCTCGTCAGATTAATTAAAGATTTCCTCTAGGAAACGCAGGTTCAATTCCTGCCAAAGGTCGCATAAAGATTCCTCTATTATTCAGATCGGTAGATATAAATAAATATACGGATTAATTAATCCATTAAAAATAATGTTTATATATATATATATATATATATATATATATATATATATATATATATATATATATATATATATATATATATATATATATATATATATATATATATATATATATATATATATATATATATATATATATATTATATATATATATATATATATATATATATATATATATATATATATATATATATATATATATATATATATATATATATATATATATATATATATATATATATATATGTATATATATATATATATATATATATATATATATATATATATATATATACCATATATATATATATATATATATATATATATATATATATATATATATATATATATATATATATATATACACCGAGCAGCCATAGCTCAGATTTAGAATTAGAATTAGATTAAATTAAATTTTTATCGAATATAAAAGAAAACAAGAAAATAAATAAACGTTTGATTTTAACATCTGACGAGGATGATGAAACTCGATAGTAGTGATGCTAAGTGACAATTTCATATTTGTATTAAAAAAAAATCTCTATATAGAGGGTTCGATGGGTAAACTGTCGTTTAAATGGCGCAAAAAATGAAAATAAAACTGATATTTCATTTAAACAGAAATATATTTGCCAAAATTACACAAACATATCTTAAATTAACTGAGGATTAAATCTATTTAATAAAATTACACTTGGTTTCAACCACGGCAAACATACGACTTCAAAATCTCCTGCAACTCTTCTAGAAGGTCATTTTAGTATTAAATACGGAAATGCTGCAATAATACTTGCCTTCAATTAATCTTTGGTGTTACAAGGAGTTTTGTTTGACTCTCGCTTAACTCTGCCCAACAAAATAATTATTAGAGACGAGTGGCCACGTATATGGGGGTGATGTTATCGCAGAAATTGTCTTATAGCCATGATTTGTTTCTCCTGCTTGTGAGGCATAATGCAGAATTCTGTTGTTAGACACAATGTATTCCAGCAGCCACTCTCCTCACCCAGGACAACTCTACCTACACACGACACTTGATGTAGACCTTAGTGTTGAGTCTGAGATCATTACCAACAAATCATTTTTTATCGGAACAGTGAAAGTGTGTTTTTCGCGGAGCCAGCCTTCGCAACCACCATTAGAACCATCCAAATCAATCCGAATCCTTTGTCTGTCCTCAGATTGACATCAAAACACTCTGAAAATATACTTATTAGAGCATCCATTTCAGCCAGTACAGCATGTCGTTTCCACTGAATTGCGTCAAAAAGCTCTAAGGAGTGCGGTCATAAAATGGCGTCTTCACGAATATTCGAAATCGACATAACAATGCTTTGTTAAGTGACAAACCTTTCCACATTAATCTTATTAATGCACTATCCTGACACCAGGCACTTTACAGCAAAAATCCAGCTTGCAAAAATATATTTTTATCAGAGAATCGCTGAAAAACAGAATTCTTGGCAGCGAACGTCATTACAATTCAAATATATATATATATATATATATACAGAAGAACGATTTCTGACTTCTAATAGTCGGTTCTGACAAGGAAATTTATTTTATTACATCTCCTATTTTTAAAAATCCGAACTCATTTTCTTTACACAGTTTTGCCTTTCATTTTGACCTGAAAAAAGTCGAAACCAATCACTATTCAGTGAAACGCACATTTCCACACACACACACATACACACACACACACACACACACACACACACACATATATATATATATATATATATATATATATATATATATGTGTATATATATATATATATATATATATATATGTTGAGTTTTGATAATGTTTATCGCCCAAATTGTTCTTTTTAAATAGTTTTACTGATAAAAGGTATTTTGGCATGCAATTTTTGTTTTGTAAAGTGCTCGATTATGGGGTGAAGATTCGGAGTTAATAATTTTTGGACAAAGAATGTATTACTTTAACTGAAAAAGTTTATGCCAATTTTCAAGTTTCGTGATGACACCATTATAAAGCCTTTTCTCATCGGGGATAGGTTCCTTTCAACTTCGAAGTCAGCAAGATTGAAAGAGTCAAATGCTCAGTTAAAGTAACAAATTCTTTGCACTAAAACTATATATATATATATATATATATATATATATATATATATATAATGGCTGGACACACGTATTAGAGGATACCTGTGAACCAGGGCGGCTAGCTAATCCCCATTGTAGACACATGCTCAGGCACACTTGTGTTTGTTCAACGCACGCAAAGCCCTCCTGTAGTTTATATTGCAACTATGCTTAACAGAGCCCAGTTACAGTTTATGAGAAAGCGCGCGTTATATCATGTGAACAACAGTCTGAATAGAAGTAGGATGTTCAAATTCTCCGTCACGATGACTTGTAACTTTGAGTTAGCACAACCATCGACAACTACTCAAAGGGAGACGTCTACCAAAGTTTACTCACAAGGATTGGGTCAACCTGTGGTATGCTTTTCAGGCACTAACCAAAGTTGCCGCACGCTTCGGATCGCCTTCTCTAGAGAGATAACATCAAGACTTCAAGGTCTGAAACCGAACGTTCTAATCACTCGGACATAAACCTTGATATCTGATTTTACACTGCTGTTTTTACAATAATAGCTGCAAAGATTTACAGTAGAATGGATTTATCTTAAGGACATGAGAACTGTATATTACGAGGATATGTAGGGTAGATCCCGCATCAAGTCTAGTGGTTAGTGATTAAGATACTTATAAAGAACCTGCCATACCAATAGAATACGTCGACAATTGCGATGGTTTCATGACGAGTCTTAGTTGTAAATATATAAAATTCTGGAGTACTTAGCTTGTGGAAATAGCAATAGAAGAGTCAGGATTTTAAGTAAAATGGTTGTAGCGAGGGAAATAATTCAAGACTGCTTAAATGCTTTTGAATGCTGTCAAGTCTGGATAAAAAGGACTGGAAACTGTTTTATTAACACCAGCCGTATATGTGCGATATAAATAACTATTTATTTACAAAAATTAGTAAGGAATATGTTATTGAAAATATTTTCCATTGCTAGCCACTACTTTTTCCACTTATTTGCGCGTAAATTTAAATTTAAATGGGGAGCCGAGTTTGAATTCCAGTTGAATTCGATTAATTCACTTACTTTTGAAATCCAGTTGAATTCAATGCATTCACTTACGCACAAATACCCTTGGGAAAGGTATTGATCCGTCTCTTTCCTTTAGTTTTGTGTTAAATAACAGGATAGATTGGGTTCTCTTAGCTTGGCTGACAACCTGTTACCGCAGAAAGCAATGTCAATCTACTGCGGGATAATCATCTTTCGAGACATGATCGCCCAAAGTATTTATCACGTATGGCAGTTAATTGACTGATCGTGGAAAGATGATACTTTACGAAAACCTTCAATGTAGAAGATCGTGGGTTAAGACCAGCGAATATCTCTGGTTCGAGGCTTCTGCTCTGCATTTGATGGGATCAGCTGGCTGTAGTTTATTACGTTCTTCTCAAATCGACCGAACTAATAATTCATAAAGAAATAAATATCTGATAAAGATATTGATAAAAATCAGAAACGTTCAGAATAACAAATACATATGTAATAAAGATATACAATAATAAAAATCCAAAATAATAATAATAACGAAAGAAAAAAATCCAAAATAAGAAATAAATAACAAATGAAGATACGTAATAACAATAAAAAATTCAGAACGAAAAATAAAGGAAAATATTAAAAATGTAGAATAAGAATAATAAAGAAGAAAAAAAATTGAATTTGAATTGGTTTTATTTTATATGTCTATATTTTTCTTATATATATATATATATATATATATATACATAGTTAAGTGTATCTATATCTATATCTGTATCTACCTATAGACATATATATATAGAGAGAGAGATAGATAGATAGATAGATAGATAGATAGATATAAATATATATATATATATATATATATATATATATATAAGTGTGTGTATTTGGGATGTACAAACGTGCATGATACAGTGTCTATTGCTATGAACACACAAAAATTCTTCGACTAAAGTCAGTTTCTAATTAGGCCTCACGCGTTTCTGATATTCTTTTCCGATTAGCTTCAATTCATTTTCAAGAAATATACGCCCATCGTAATTTGTCTTTATCGTTAGGAAGTTGTTCTTCCATTTGTGGTCAGTCTTTATCATGCATTTAATATAATATGTCACGAACAGAGGTTTGCCAGTCAACGTTTAATCGTCTTTGGCATTTAGATCATTAGTGGCATAAAACTCCAGTTAGCAGATGCAGAAATTCAAGACGGCACTGTCAGTGTAGATTTGAAATGAAGTCATGAAATATAGTGCTCTCCATGCGTCACAGTTTAAAGATAAATAGAAGGATAACAGTTTCATTGTATCTCTACTTCGGCTTATCATATGTACATTAAACTCGAACGATATATATTCTTCGCATATGCCCACTTTCTCTATCTATCTATCTATCTATCTATCTATCTATCTATCTATCTATCTAATTCTGCTAATATTCTATCTATCTATCTATCTATCTATCTATCTATCTATCTATCTATCTAATTCTGCTAATGATCTATCTATCTATCTATCTATCTATCTATCTATCTATCTATCTATCTATCTATCTATCTATCTATCTGCTAATGATCTATCTATCTATCTATCTATCTATCTATCTATCTATCTATCTATCTATCTATCTATCTGCTAATGATCTATCTATCTATCTATCTATCTATCTATCTATCTATCTATCTATCTATCTATCTATCTATCTAATTCTGCTAATGATCTATCTATCTATCTATCTATCTATCTATCTATCTATCTATCTATCTATCTATCTATCTGTTTCCTATGCTGCTCCTGTAAGGATATGACGCCTCTAAGTGCCCTTTAAATTTTTAAGAGACAGATTAGGATGAAAATGACGCACTTCTGCCACATATAGGCAGGGTCTCTCTAGTATTTATTTTCCAGATTCGATAGAGTTCACAAGCCACTTCACGTCTTTGTTAGTGAGAAATTATATTTTACGCTACAACCCCTTTTTACAGACATAACGTCGTATGCCTTCTTTTGTTCTTTTTACGATAGAGAGTGTTCAGACAAACTAAGTTATTTGCTTCCAACAGTTTTAACCTTTACGTATAAGACCCGTGATTTCACTCACCTTATAACGAACTACTCTTATCTCCTTTCGGATTTGATTTTCAACACTAAAATTCCACCCGAGGAGCTGCTTCCCTTGAACCAAAGTTTTTAGAACTAACTCTTACAAAGATACTTCTCCGATTACCATAACCTCAGTCTGTTTTTATTCTAGTGTCAACCGGTAAGTTACCTATAAATCATCACAAACTGTCTCTCTAGCTCTGTAATGTTTTACCCCACTGTAAAAAAAAATATGTCTGTGGGAAAATATAATATATTTCTATAATTCAGAACAATGTTAAGTAATTTAATGACAAAGTGAATATTTTCTTAATATATCTTTTGTTGTGACAATCTGAACTATTTAAAACTACAGTGATGAAAACAAAGTCAGAGACTTTCGGAAAAATAATGGGTTCATTTGAGCTGTGCATCTCGATATATCGAACACAAAATAATTAAAAAAGTAATGACAATTCTACATCATCTACATTTCACCTTTGTGCTTAATTCAAACATAACTTACTGTTTATATCTCTTCATTCCCAGGAGCGATGAAGTTTCTTTTGAAAAACAAATCCCTTAGATACAAGTTTTTTTACAAGTCGTCTGTCTGTCTGTCTGTCTCTCTCTCTGTCTCGCTCTGTCTCTCTCTGTCTCTCTCTCTCTCTCTATATATATATATATATATAAAGTGAGAATAGAATTTCAATGTTTTAAACACTAATTTAAAACAGGGCTCAATAGAGAGAATGGACTCATGATTGTAAATGAATCTACTGGAGGTAAGGTAAACTTAGAAAATTAATTCATAGAGTTTTTAAATCTTTTTGTCTTAGCGTAATTATCAATTCTAACTAATAATAAACAACTTGATTTCTTAAATGTAACGTTAGATTTGGTTTTTAATAATGTTCTACCTTACATGAAAATCCATGTCAACCCGATTTATATTCACCCTATCTATAATCACCCACCATCTGTAATCCAAGATATTCCATCGTCGGCAGAACAACGTGTTAATTAACAACACTTCTATAGCAAAAATATATTTAAACAAACGTAAAACAATTTATTATAAAGTTCTTACGGATAGTGGGTTTAGATCCTTTGAAATTAGATTTGTAGAAAATTATAGTTGTTCCAGAAAGGAAAACAGAAGCAGGAAGATCATATGGTACAGTCCATTATTTAATCAATTAGTGAATACTAAACTAGCACATAAATCTTTAATCTAATTGATAAACATGTTTGTAAAAATAAACTTTTTAAGTAAAATTTTCAGTCAGAACACTCTAAAACTTAATTATAGTTGCATTAATAATTTAGAGAAAATCATTAAATTCCATGACAATAAAATACTGAATTTATGTAAAACTAATAACCATAATTCTAACACTGATCTTAATTTGTCATGTAGAAATAGCCTATACAATTGTAGAAATCTCAACCAATGCCCTTTATCTAACATGTGTCTAACGAAATTCTTTGTGTATATGTTTTGCATCTCTTCAGTAGAAAATCCAGGCGTTCATAAAATTTATATTTGAAGCACAATTGACCAATTTAAAGAAAGTTTCTATAATCATTTCTCGTCCTTCAATGATATGAAATAAACGAAATATAACTTCACTTTCTAAATATTTTTGGAAGTTGAAAAAAGGAAAATAGAATACCTAAAGTTCAATCGAAAATTCTCAAACAAGCTAGAAACTCTTTATCGGTGAACGAACCATGCTTTCTGTCTACAAGAGACAAGGGAAATCATAAAATTTTTGAATAACAACTTATTATTAATTCAAAAATAGGAAACTACAGTAAATTGTAAACATTAAAATATTAACTTTACAATCCTGCTAAAATTCTCTAACAATATAATCTCTCTGCTTATGTTATATTATCTTTATATAAATATTATATTATCATTTGTGATCTACTCTAGATTTAGTTATTATATTGTATTCGATAATTACTGATAAAACTTAGCCATGAATTGGCTTAAATTTATTTTTCTCTTGATGTATTGATGGTAGTTTTTAATTCTAGATTCTATATATTTTGTATTCTAATAATATTATGGTTAACTTTTCTTCTTGGCACAATCTGTAGACATCACCACCGTTGTAATATGTTCCATGTTATATCAGGGTCTTTCCCGTTTTTCTTTCAATTTTCAATTTCCACACGGAGTTACTTACTTTGGTATAAGTTTTAGGGACTCTCGACAAAAAATTACATTAAAAAGTAATACGCTAATAATTAAAAAAAAAATGCAGAAACAAAAGCAAACGGCCACTTATTATTATTAGAAGTTATTTACAAAGTAGAAGTACAAGATACAGATGGACAGAGAAAAATATACTTGGGGTGTACTAAAGGGTATCTTTTTTTAAATCGTGTCACCCCAGGCAAGGCATTCCACTGCCACTATAGCGCAGGGGGTTACATAGAGGGATTGGGTATAGGAAATGTCAGAAGGAGGGTGATAGACGACTTAGGATATACATAGGGAGAGAGTTGGAGAGAGTGGGTGTGAGTTAGTGTGTTAGGAGGTGTCTATTGACCTTACATTTAAACTCCTGGAGGTTGTAGCCGTCGGGGAAGCAAGCATGCGGTAGGGAATTCCACAGGCGCGAAGTGCGAGGAAAGAAGGTGTTGGAGTAGAAATTGTGGTTACATTTCATCGGTTTCACTGTAAAAGGGTGGGACCAAGTTGCCAATCTAGTATCTCGTGCAAATTAATATCTAGGGGGGGGCACCAGTGATTTAAGTTCGTCAGAGCAGAAGCCATGAAAGTATTTATAGAAGAGGCACAGGGAAGCCACGTCACGCCGGTGAGAGAGATACTGCAGGCGGTCAGCCAAGTCGGTATCAATCACAAAATTTACATATCGCACAGTTTATGCCAAAATGTCTGCTTGCCTGAAATTATTTTTCTCTAGTCAGTCAGTTAAGTGCCATAGGTGATACACACTTGGGTGATCATATCTCGAAAGAGACATGACTGACTAGGCAGAAGATCTTCACACAGCAGGTTGCCATTACGTTCTGTGGTAGACTGACAACCAAGGATATAGAACCCAATCTGACCTGTTATTTAATCCATAGCTGGAGGGAGAAATGACGGATTCATACATTTTCCAAGAGTATTTGGGCGTATAGAAATGCAACGATTTCAACTTGAATTCAAACGGGACTCTCCGATTTCTCGTTCCGAGCCGATATCGACTGCAACATAATGAACTTTTCCTAAAAAAATACTGAAAAATAAAACCCAACAATTTTGGCACAATTTAGCAACATATATATATATATATATATATATATATATATATATATATAATCATATAACCCCGAGCAAGGCGTTAACGCCACTGATGTGCAGGGGGCTACGTGAGAGTGAAAAGATTTGGAAAAGAGAAAGCCGGAAACCATATCCTAAGCAGGGAACAAGGGATGAGCCTCTACACCTGTACAACAGACGTGGGTGAAGTGTGAACCGGGCGATAGTTTAGTCTATCTACTCCAAATATATATATATATATATATATATATATATATGTAAGGTCTATTTATGAAAGAATAAGTCACAGAAACAAGTTTCATTTAATAACACTAATCTCCGTTTATTTTAAGTTTAAATATAGTTTATCAACTCCTAACTGATTTCTTTATATCATCATTAAGAATGCTGAAATGTCTTTAGTTCCTCGTTACATTTTTCAAATTTAGTAAATTGTGTTTGACAAAATCCGGCATTTTCCGATAGCAAAAATTAGAATCTTAATTCGTTAAACTGGCTTCGAATGCAGCGGTCAAACTCAACTTCATTTTTAAGTGAGTGTATAAAAAGTGCACGTATAAATTCAGTTCGAATTTGTACCTTACGGCAGTAGACAAGGGACTAAAACTGAGATTACGGGTTAGCACCGATAATACTGCATACTCTTCATTGGTTTTGTAGATACATATCAGAAGCATCTGGGCAGCTTTGGCAGCAGGATTCAATGCATGGTTGGATGATAGATTTATAAATATGAAAATCATGGCATGAAAACCTGTCTAGCAAGACACAGTGAACCAAATTCCCTAGCAACTGACATAAAAATAGATTCAATATAAGCATTTCCATTCAATGTCAGTGAAAAAACTTAGGTCGAGAAGGTAGAATAAATCACTCTACTTGGAGTTACAAGCAGCTATGATGATGAATGCAAAGAGGCTCTCTGTATCAATTGAAATAAAGTAGTTTCGTTCAAGATGCGTTAAAAATAACAAGTTATTTCTTGTAAACAAGAGATTGAAGGTAATGAAGATGTTAATTTGAACACATAAAACTTATCAGGCGTGCATTTAAGAAAGAAAGAAAAAAAGAATGAATTTTTCATCACCATACATCCACTTCAGAACTGATACCACAAGAAAGTCTGTGAAAATTAGAAACGTCACAGGTTAAAGGATAGAGTCTTGGTGTTCGCAAGTATTAATCTAAAATTATTTATCGCTGTCTTTCAATTGATGATTTGAAAATGTATTAGTAAATAACACAACCTTTAAACTTGTTAATAAGACCAGGAGCCAAAATTCTGTTAAGTGCCTTCAAGATATGCAAAGAAACAGTTCGAACTTCACCAATTGTCACGCTTTCAGCAATAACCGCTCATATGTATCAGTAAATGTCTGAGAGAAGCACAATATATTTTTGGCTTGACAGAAATTTATAATTAATACCATTAGGACGTACCAAAAAGGAGCTAAAAGACTAACAGTTCAACATATCCAAAGATCATACTGTTCGTCGGAGTTTTTAAGAAGAGCTACAGGTGAAGAAGCAGGAAATCTATAATCGCAAGAAGATTTATTGTCGATTTTCGGGTTAACAAGAACAATTTCAAGAGCACATTTATTTAAGACTATTGCAGGGATATCATCAAGTCAGCATGATTTGTGGGAATCCAGTTACGGATAATAGTAAGAAATATGGACGGAGTGATATGCATGCCACACAGTAGATACTCAGTTGTAAATAGAAAATCAGGCAAAGATAATCCGGAAGAGTCAGGATTATAATTGAAAGAAAACCTACGATAAAAGACGTCTGCATTATCAGCAATATATGATAGCATATCGAACTGAGTGAAGAGATGTGGGGTAGAATACTTAGGTTTAATTAACATGCTTTTACAGTAGCACCATTAGTAACAAGACTCAAATTTGTTAGATGTTGTACAATGCTTCCATTCTCTCAGTAGCTAAGACCTTTACAATTATTACGAGTAGACTCAGAGACGTTGGTTTTGAACAGAACCATCAAGCTAGTACACTCGGAAAAGTGATTCCTGTGAGATATAGAGGCTCAACAGGCAGGTGTCAACTAGGAAAAGAGTGTTTCACCTGGTATTTCCAAGATGGCAGAAAAGCAACAATAAGGGCATTTACCGAAGAAGAAACCTAAATGATACATTTTTCAATAGTAAGGTAAAACATTTATTTCCAACGGGCGTTGAGATGCTATTGAAAGCAATGAATATATACGGCGTAAAGGATACCCAATTCTTTGGAGGTGCTTCCTTGCCCGGGAAGGACTGCTATTAGCAACTGGTGTCACCAGACCGTTACATTCGACTGTTTGCACCAAACACAAAATCACTCCCACGACATGGAATATCAGAACACTGAACAACTGTAGACAGCTGGATAATGTTGGAAGCATTAGGCGACCTCAGCGTAGATAAAACTACACATATTATAAATAAAATCTACAACACAAGTAAAATACCGGATGACCTCAGCAGACCGGTTTTCGTAACAGTGCCTTAGAAGCCAGGTGCAAATGAATGTGAATTCAACAGAACCATCAGCTTAATGAGTCACGCAACAAAACTCACCATTCGAATTCTGGTAAACAGATCGCATAGCAGAATCAAAACTGAAATAAATCAAGAACAGTTTGGTTTCGTCAAGAACATTAGAACTAGGAGCGCGATATTTATGCTTAGAATGTTATCAGCAAAAGTAATAGAGTTGCAGAAGAACGTGTACCTGTGTTTCATCGACCACGAAAAATCATCCAACAAAGTACGCCTAAAAGACTTGATAGAGACGCTTGGCAACCTTGACATATTCAGAAAATACCTTAGAGTAATGAAGAGCCTTTGCTGGCAGCAAACTGCCTGCATACGTAAAGGAAACAAATTCAGTAAATACCTAAAGATAGAAAGGGGTGTAAGACAAGGATGAGTATCCTCACCAGATCTATTCAAGCTATACAACAAGATCATCCCTCGAAGTCCTCGAAGGATTCGTCATTAGTGGTCAGAAACTGAACAATATAAGAAAGTCAGATGATACAGTGCTGATAGCAGGTACAGGTAAGAAACTACATGATTTCCTACAGGATATAGTTAAAGAAAACGGAAAGAAAGGACTACGTATCAACTACAAGAAAACTGAATGCATGATAATCAGTAGAAAGAAGAGCCCAAAATGTCATCTACAAATTGATGGTACTAAAATCAAAGAGCTACAGAAACTTTAATACCTGGGAAGTGCTTCAACAGAGGACGGAAAGTGCGATACGGATATCCGTAGGCGTATTGCATTCCCGAAGCTGAGTTGAGAATTAAGAGACAGAAACATTTCGCCGGAAACAAGGAAGAAAATAGTCGATTATTATGCGATGTATGTACATCAATATGACAGCGAATGCTGGACAATTTCATCAAAGGTGAAAGAAAGACTTGGAGCAACCGAAGTGATTATACAGAAAGATGCTGAGAATACCATGGACGGAAGACACGAACAGTGACGAGCTTTTGGAGGGGATGGACACAAAAAGGAAACTGATACATAAATCAAGAAAACAAAGCTGATGCTTTTAGAACATGTAATGAAGATAGAAGGATTGGAGAACAAGATGCTCACGGGACAGATAGAGAGGAAGCGAGACAAAGACAATCAGCGCACGGCCTACCTGAAGGACTTGAACATATGGATGATGGAGCTGGGATTGAGTGGAATAGTAAGAGAAGGAGTATTAAGAGCTAAAAGTGATAGAGAGATGTGAAGGGCAATGATCACCTTTGTTCTGAAGGGAGATGGCACGAAAAGATATATATATATATACAGCGAAACAGGCTTGTATGTAGATGACTAATATATTATACTGTCATTACGATTGATCTCTCTGGAGAAGAATATTTTAAAAGCAGTCTCCACTTCTGCTATATGCGTGACTCTTCAGAAATGAATTGAGTTCTTTCGGTGACTGGCGTGTGTATACACTGCTTATATTCAACACGTAAAAATTACCCTTCTCTTTATCCATGTGTCGATGGCTTAGGGAGTAGCGACTCCGACTCACAATCACACCAAATCGGTCGAGTTTCAAACCCTGGCCAGAAGCAAGTGGATGTGTCTAGCCACACTGATGAGCTGTGATACAGCGAAACAGGCTTGTATGTGGATGACTAATATATATATATATATATATAGAGAGAGAGAGAGAGAGAGAGAAAGCATGAGAAATAGCAGCAGTGTATATATTTATGTGTGTGCATATAAAGATCGGTCGTGTGCTTGATTTTTTATGATTTATCAACCTTTCATGGATAATTTTAAAGCCGAAATGGATTTTCAGAATAATATTTTTGTGAGTGAATATTGTGTTAACAGTTTTTTGTAGATAATGATTTTTTGACAAAAATCCTAAAAAACGTAATTCGTAGGAGTTAAGGTGGATTCATACTTCTCCGAAAATATTTATATGTAAACGAATGTAACGAATCCGATTTGGATTCGAACTCGAAATTCTGAATATCTCATGATGAACTGTTATCCATTACATCATTTGCGCATCCAAGCGTAAAAAGCTAGTATTCGCAAACAGTTAATCATCTAAGTACAGGCAAGACCCAATGTAACTTTAGCTTCGATGATCGTACGAGGTCCGGTGTTTCCACAAGACGGAATGTTCTGCAGATTAAGTGGAGGATTGACGCCTTTGATTACTACTACTGATTTATGTTCAAAAAGAGTTGGTGTGAAGCCATTAATAGATAAACTTTTGACACCTTTTGAAATCAAGGAGGATTGCCACATAATTAAATGATATACCTAGATGTTTTCTAGTCTGCCTATCAAAAACGTCTGATGTCTGTCTCAGTAAGCCATTTTAAACACTTAAGTTATTATTTAAAGACAATCATCAGGACTCTACACTTTTATAAGAAAAAATAATTTACATTTAACTGATAACCCTTGATTTTATCTATAAAATGTGATTAAAGGTCATATATTAGCCAGTATATATATTAGGAGTGTTGAATACAAAAATTGACTACTGTTAAAAAATACTTGAAAACAGAATCGACCATATTTCAGTATTTCTTTTTTCTTTTTTAATCATTTCACCACAAGCAAGGCATTTCACTGCCACTGTTGCGCAGGGGGTTACATACGGGAAAGTGATGAGAAAGAGTGGTTAGGGGGTTACATAGGGGAAGGTGATGAGAAAGAGTGGTTAGGGAGTTACATACGGGAAAGTGATGAGAAAGAGTGGTTAGGGGGTTACATAGGGGAAGGTGATGAGAAAGAGTGGTTAGGGGGTTACATAGGGAAAAGTGATGTGAAAGAGTGGTTAGGGGGTTACAAAGGGGAAAGTGATGGGAAAGAGTGGTTAGGGGGTTACATGGGGGAACGTGATGAGAAAGAGTAGTAAGATATAAGAAATGAGAGAAGGAGGGTGATAGACGGGTAAGGATACCGAGGATGAGGGTTGCGTAGATGGGAAGAGTGTTTGAGAGAATGGGTGCGAGTTAGTGTGTTAGAAGGTGTCTATAGACCTTACATTTAAACGCCTGGAGATTGTAGCTGTCGGGGAAGTAAGTATACGGAAGCAAATTCCACAGGCGAGAAGTGCGAGAACAGAAACAGTTGGAGTAGTTGCGGTTATATCTTATCTGTTTCACTGTAAAATGGTAGGACCTAGTTGCTACTCTAGTATCTCGTGCAAATTCATACCTAGGGGGCACCAGAGATCTAGGTTCATCGAAGCAAAAGCCATGAAAGTATTTATAGTAGAAGCGCAGGGAAGCTACTTCATGCCGGTGAGAGAGTGACTGCAACCGGTCTGCCAAGTCGGTATGCAAACATAATATTATATTTATTAAAGCCCGTAAATATTTTACACTGTAATAGTTTTCAGTGGATTGGATATAATAATGATTCACTGATAAAAATCTATATAATTAATCCATGTATGGGTAATAAGTGGTAGGTTCATATCTGTCCTGTTCTGCTCGTAACAGAAGTGAAATTTACTTTGCCGATTTCCAATTCTGTCAGTTGTGAATTATACCATCCACAAACTAAATCTTACAGCACTTTGTATTCCCAAGTGGTCATCAACTGACGTACTGACAAGGTTTGAAATTGTCTAATTTCGGTGATCGTGCAAAAGTCAAGATGATACTGGCAAAAGAATATATATATATATATATATATATATATATATATATATATATATATATATGAAGCCATACATGTAAATGCACGCACCGGCGCACGCTTCTTTCTATCTCTCTCTCTCGCATCTCTCTCACTTTCTCTGTCACTTTATATATATATATATATATATATATATATATATATATATATATATTGTCACTGTCTTCGGCCATCCGCCACGGTAGGGATGGACTTATATTTTTAATTCAATTCTCTTCATTGTTAATAACTTAAATGTTCTATGTTTATTGTGTGTTAATATTTACTCTTTGATAATAGCTTATGTGAGCCGAAAGCTTAGACCCGATAAAAAAATCAACAATTATTGTGATTTTTTGTTGTCTTTCAACGACATCACCATCAAGTATATCAGACGGTATGAACGGATCCTACACAAAATTAATAGACAGAACTTGTCTATATTATCCAATGAAACCTGCATTAATATATATATATATATATACATATATATATATATATATATTCTAAACATATACTGTTAAATATTAGAGTCTATGAATGTCTCTTATGTTTAATCATGAGCCGTTCTAAACGTCGTATTTTGGCTTTAGTTTCAGTTGAAAATAAAGACAAAAATTCTCCAACATTTGAATAAATTTTTATTAAATTGGATCTAAGCTTTCGGCTGACATGAGCCATCTTCAGAGAGGTTATTAAGACGATAGCACAATAACATCCACCATCATCGACGATTTTATTTTGTGTTGACATAAAACTCCGCTGGACAACGGCAATAGTCACCAAAAATAACAAACGCAGTTCGCAAATTTGCAATGCGGTTGTATGACGTCACACCGCGTGATAGCGCGAAATGACAACAGAACTATGTATTCAAATGCAATGTAATGTGTTATGACCAGATTTAAACGCGATTTTATTAAATGTGGGTTGTTTGATTTTATTAAGTGTTGTATACACACACACACACACACACACACACGCGCGCGCGCGCGCACACACACACACACACACACACACACATATATATATATACATATATACTTGGGTTGGTATAATTATGACGTCTATTTTGTTTCAAGCTATTAATCTATACTGCGTGTACAAGTCCTTGTTTATATATATATATATATATATATATATATATATATATATATTAGTCATATAATACGAACATGAAAACATAACGTTAAACTTGATAACCTTTTAGCCAGGAAGGGTTAAGAATAAATAAATGACACTTTAATTTGAGAACCAAACCAGAAGTTATCTATACCTTGTAAGTAAAAAAAATAATCTCACAATTTTGCAAAAAAAAATCCATTACTCATCCAAAATTGGTCGACTAAAGATAGAATAATAGTAAAAATGTTTCCGAAACATGTGAAATTCTTATCAAAATAAGTTTTAAGTAATATTAAAACATAAATTTTAGATGAAGAATTTTAATTAAATTTTAGAGAAAATATTTTCCTGTTTACATAACACCGTAAATTCATCCCTACGATCGTAGGAACAAATAAACGGTTTTATGTAAATTAATTAATTAAATAAATGAACCACACAATACTTATTTGGTTTTATTAATTCTAGTATACCTTAGTATAACATAACTACTTAATTCTAATTCTACCTTAAACAATCCAGTCCCTTTTAATTGATGATGTAGTACAAAATCAAGTTTTAAAAAACAAACTTAAAAGCTACACATTTAAATAATGTATGGTCCCCGTATGCATCTTACCCCGACAAAATTAAAAATGCCATGTCTTGACATTATGCTTTATTGTTAACTTTCAGGACCCAAATTTTCAACTCCATAGTTCAACCTAATTCTCACTTTTGATTGAGCAATATTGACACACATTATTGTTAAACATTCTTCAATTCCCATTTCTTTATTTTCTAAATAACCCTGAAATAATTTTATATTTTCTAAATAAATAATTTTCATCATTTATTTTAAAATATCACCTGAAGAATAACAATGTTGTTCTGGTACATGAAAAAAACTGTGTAGTGATATAGTGCTTTTATAAACCATTGTAATAACAGCATTACAATATTAAGCTCTATTTTGTATTGAGCACTCATGATAAAATTAAATTCATGAACGGTGGATTTTAATGTATCTTTTCTTTCACTTTCTGATAACACACACACACACACACACACACACACACACACACACACACACACACATGTATATACATTAATTTTTTTTTCTTTAATCCGAAGTGGAAGAGTAGGAAGGTAAATTCCAAGAACCTGATCCTAATCAATATTAAAATTTTTAACATTAAAAAGTTTTCCAGGCAGAGAGCTTAGTGTATTAAGAATACAGTGCTAATATAAATTAGAGAAAACAGCCCAAAATCTTAACCTTAAAAAAGTAATTTAACTCATTTATTTGTCTATCTTTATAAAATATGAACTCCTATTCCTCCCCTTCCTAAATATACCATTTCAACACCCTGTAATCCAGCTCTGTCCTGTTCTACTTTGTGACCGTTGTTAAACTAAAACCAATGTCACTGACGTGACGTAGAATCTTTATTAGAGATCCTATGTCGAAATGTACATCTGACACCTTTGAATGTTGAAAATTTTCTCTAATTTATATATATATATATATATATATTGATTGATTGATTGGTTGATTGTTTAATTACTTAGTTTTTGGTCATAAAAAAATTAGACCAGTTCACATTTGTATTAAAAAGTGTTCAATACAATTATATTGTAAAACTTTTGAATATTTTCCATTTATATATATATATATATATAACAAAACTTGAAGCAGCGGGAATATGGCTATACGGAATGATGCTGCGGATATCGTGGACCTGGGCATGCGGGCAATGATGAGATGTTGGAAAGAATGGCAACGAAAAGAAAATTAATAGTGAGCATCAGGAAGAGACAACTGAAATTCCTGCGACGTGCAATGAAGAAGGAGGGCTTGGAGAACCTGATACTGACAGTCCAGATAGAAGGAAAAAGAGACACAGGAAGGCAGCGGATAACATATTTGAAGGGCCGGATCAGGTGGATGACGGAACGGGGGTTGCGCGGTGTAACAGGAGAAAACATACTGAGAGCCACCAGGGATAGGGAGACGTGAAGAACCATGATGGCTTAAGTCCTGAAAGGACAGGGCACATTTCGCGCTTCCCGCCTGTGGAACTCCCTTCGACAAGTCTGCTTTCCCGACAGCAACAATCTCCAGGTGTTTAAATGTAGGGTCAATAGACACCTCCTATCACACTAACTCCCAATTATTCTCAGAACACTCTCATTTACCCAACCCTCATTCTCGGTATCCTTACCCGCCTATCACCCACCCTCTGACATTTCCTATATTTAACCATTCTCGGTATCCCTACCCGCCTATCACCCACCCTCTGACATTTCTTATATTTAATCATCCTTTCAGCCCCCTACGCAGTAGTGGCAGTGACATGCCTTGCTCGGGGTGAAACGCTTATAAAAAAAAAAAAGAAAAAAAAAAGAAGAATGAAGTCGACAAAGTAAAAAACAAACAACGCGCATGGGCGAAAAAAAATAACATGGCAAAAATTTAACCATGCACTCTTATATATATATATATATATATATATATGTGTGTGTGTGTGTGTGTGTGTGTGTGTGTGTGTGTGTGTGTTCAGAACAACTATCCAAGTTCAATTTTCAAGAATAAGATGATACGGAATAAAAAGTCCTATCTACAACACTACAAAAATTCTATATATGTAAATAAAAAATTTCTCAGTTCCCACTGTAGTAAATAATAATCGACTATCGATTAAAAGCCAATAAATCTGGCCTAGGTGTCTGTAAGGAATGAAAGCAGACGCTAATAACATACCATAGACGCTGGTACATAAAGAGGCAATATCATGATTGAATTGCTGTCTCTTAGATTAAGAAAAAAAATTATCAAGCTAGATGTCGTCTCTAAGGTTAGAAGATCTATGCTTCTAGTCCTGGTATTGCAAAGAAATAAAAACCTATTTTTGGTTCCCGGAATCATTTCCTACATATATTAATATCTGATAGGTAATTCTTTGGCTGTATGTAATTGAAAGATTTCTTTAAATATATTACTTCATCCGCCTTGGAACTAGTATTTTTAAGAACTAATCGAAAAGTCTGCTTTCTCCTCCAGTAACCTTATTAATACTTTTCATCGTGTATCATGACCATTTTACAAGGACATGAAAAATAAGAATTCATATAAGTATATGCAAAATTAAAAAAAAAATATTGGTAGTATTGGGTAGGTAAATCTGGAATGTAAAGTCTTGTGACCTGAGGATATTGATGGCGGCTTAGCGAGAAGCAAATATTCTCCTCAAGACATTAAATGAAAATGTACACTCGTGCTTGAGATGGAAAGGGGTAAAAAAATGGAAGGTAAAAAATAGAGATGCAGGGATATGTTTGTTGACTCCATAGAGGAATATTAACTGACTGGTTTTATTATGAAGTTATTAATAAGTTCAATAAAAGATATTTAATGGAATTAGATAAGATAAAACTAGGTCAAATATTATTTATAAAAAATGTTCCTGCCAGATTTATGAGAATTTGTAATTTTCTTTACTTGTTTCCGTTTGGAAAAAAAAAGACTTGTCCCTTTTTTCCCACGAACACTTTGAGAACCTCTTTTCGTTACCTATGGGAAAATAAACATCACCTGTCATGAATAATGACAAAAGAAAACTTACCTTAGCCGACGCGTTTCGTCTTCTAAAGTTTTGGCGGGCGTGGAAATGAATGTGACGGACAAGTAGTTCCCTTCAGTTATCAGAATTGAATTTCGTCTGTTATGAAATGCTAAACCAAAAAGAAACATTTAGGGTGGAGAATTATATTCACCTATGTGAAGTATTGTATAAAAAATGGTTGAAAAGGTGCGCATTATGAGTAGTTCTCAACGTTGCTTTTTCCATGGACCACATTTACTCTTATTTTTTTTTATGGTGAACCCCTATAACCACTCAAGAATTAAAAGCTTATGTTATTTTGTGCTAATATATAAGTATAGGCATTATATTATAGAAATGTATACACTTTATTTTGAAGTAAAACTAATTTAATAAAAATAAACTTGTATTTAACAACTAAATTCTATGGGATATTTATGTACACTAATAAAATGTGCTCGAAAATGACCAATGCGATGGCCATGAGATCCCTTAAAGGGTGTCGGTCAATATTGACAGCAGGACGGTGGCCACGAATGTCGTAATACGCTAGGGTGTGTCTTAAATCATACCTGTCGAATCAAACGATTCCGAAAATGTATGGCGTTGCACTGAAGCCGAACTGTCGTGAGGGTCGCATACCCGATCATGAATTACAGTACACGCTTAATCGCAAATGTACAGATTATATTTTTGCAATACGTGTTTATAAACGAAAGTAAAAATATTATTTTTGCAAAATTGTTAAATTTAAGAAACTTTCATAAATATTCCTAACGCTTGATGAAAGTGTACTATTTATGTTATAATGCTTTTTCTTCTTTAAAAATATTAAGAAAAGATACAAGCGTTTTTAAATTATGTATTGTTTTTACTGTTTCGAAACTGATTCAGATCAAATCCTTACTTTATACTGCAATAGCAGTATAGTCCGGCGTTGCCCAGGTCTATTGAAAGCTTATATATATATTATCGATTTTCTGCACTATTGTAAGAACTGCATCCTTGAAATTTCTGAATATCGTTTCTTATGTCTTTATCTATGAGTGTATCAAATTTGATTAAAATCGGACAACTTCTTCTATAACCCGATTTTTTCGATTATCGATTTTCGATATTTATCGAGAATACCTCGACACAAAACCTAGCTAAGAACACTCGCAGACGCTTATAGTACAATGTGTAAATTTTCAAGAAAATCGGTTCAGCCGTTTCGGAGTTTATAGGTAACGGACACACACACAGACACATGCAAATACACACACACAGACAAAGTTCCATTTATAAATACGTTTAGATAAATTAAAGTATATCTTTTCAGTAAAGGAATTGGCATGTACGTTCATTCTATCGATAGAAATGAAGATTTAAGTGCTCAGAAAAACCAACAGTGGTTTGACAAGTTACGACTACGATATCTCTTTCGTGAAAACTCCCCTAAATTCAAAGAACAACATTCCCTCAATATTGAAATTTCTACAAACTGTATTTGAGTGAAACCATAGACAAACGATAATTGACAAAGCATGTCATTAAATGTCACCGTTGCATCATAAAAAAACTTCCTGAACCAAGAAATGTGTCTCAATTTTATAAAATTGGCCGCTCGTTATGTGACTACTTCTTGGCTTAACCAACTGCTTGTCATTGAGTATTAGACATTTCTTGGTAGAATCGTCACAAGCGACACGAAGGTTTATCTCTATAATTTCAAGAACGACAATGGTTACCATCAACTGAAACCGAATCCCAAGACAGAACTACACGTAAAAAATATCGTGCTTTATGCTTAGCAGAATATAAATGTTTTCGTCTGTTACGAACTGTAAACCAAAAAGAAATATTTACGGCGGATAATAATTGTTCACCAATGTGAAGCACTGAATAAAAATCAATAAAAAATAGCAAGCGATAAAAAACATTACTTTATTTTTTACCTTGTATTATAAAAATATTTAATGTACATAATTTATTTTGAATTAAAACTAATTTAACAAAAATATACTAATTTTTAACAACTAATTCTCTAAAAAAATTGATGTACACCTGCAAAATAACTCATAATAAACCATTTTCAATTATATGAGAATTAATAAATTAAAAAATGTGTTGATATATGCAATGATATCCCTGTTGTTGGTACTGGACTTGGAGATTTTTTTAAATAATTGCTTCATCAATGTCAATGATAGTCGAATATCACCTTTTCTTGTTGGGTCTATTATGATATCAATTAAGTAATTAATATTAATATTTTATTTATTTAATACTTAAAATTATTATTATTATTATTTGTCATGAATATATTAAATTGTATTATTTAATAAATTATATAATTTTTTTATTTAAAAACATAAATCCTTATCAGCTTTTATTCAACTTTCACAATCAAAATATTCGGTAGCGTAAAAGGGACACTAACTTATATCCTTTGATCTCGTTTTAGATTTATGGTTGTTTTTTAGTATTTTAAAATAGCGTAGATTACTGGAAAAATCCAATTCTCAGTTGCAACAACAGAAATTAGTCTAAGAATCATTAAAATATTACCGTGGGCCCCCAGTTTGCTAAACTTTTGTGGATCCCTAATAATGGTATGTTGTGCATTCCGGGTGAGGAACCGCACAAAATAATGAACGGCAAAACAGATATGGAGATGGAAAATAGGTTATATTGAACGTAATATACAAACTTGAACGCAGGTTAGTAAATCCAGGAATACTATTCGTAAGAAATAAATATATACGAGTCTTGAAGTTAAGTTGTTGGAAAAATTATATTAGTGTATATTATTCTAGCTGAGTAGAGCTCAAATTTAGTCTGACTTCTGATGCGGTAGTCTCTGGATAACTTCGGTATCTCTCGGTAACTTCCGTATCAGTTCCGGTACTCTCCGATAACTGGCACGGATCTCTACGAATACTCTCTACTGCCCAACTGCTGTTCTCTCTATGGCCGAAGTAAATGTATACTCAGTCGAGTCCATTATCATATACAAAAAGGGGAGATCCCACAACATGATACATGAGTCCCCAGGGTCTCTATGAACCTTCAGGGTCCCCATGGACCAACAAGGTTTCCATGCACCCTGGTTGAGAACTGTTCGTTTAATCGAAAACGCCTCTTACTAATATCATTATGATTCAAGACTGCATAACTGAGTAATACAGTGAAAGAATATGAAACTATAATCTAGAAATTTTACTTTAATCTTACTTAAACCTGACCCTGTTCCATATGACTGTCATCCTTTTCACATTATTGCAATGTTCATAAAACAAAAGTGGAATATTAATTGTAAACTGGTTAAAAGTGATAATAAGTATTCCTTGCATCCATACCTAATAATTTGTTAACCGGATGATCAAATAAATAGGCTTACTTTATTAAATATAACATCTGGTATGGAAGAATCATAATATAATAGTTAAAATGGCTAAATGTAAACGTAAGTTCTATGCTTTTTTGGATTTCTTACTTGTGAAACCGTCTTTGGGTTTCTTACTTTCAAGTTAACTTTGATATTCAGACATTTGAACGCAATATTAATCGTTATCAATTTTCTTAAATCCTGTTATTTATTGTTCTCTCACTTTAATAATGTTTTTTTCTCAATCTCTAGTCTAATACTTGATAACTCGTTGCGTTTTAGAGGCTGTATTGCCTTGTTTAGGGTGAAATGTTAAAACAAAAACGTCAAAAATTTATTTCTGTTTTTCTAATCTTGAATACATGTTCTTCTTCGAACTTAAGACATACATTTTTATTGAGCTAAACAATGCTAATTAATAAATCGACAAAATAGATGTCGGTTCATGTATAAATAAATATTCTTATACTTTTGTATGTTTTATTATTTTGAGTTTAGTTGATTTCAGAGGTTAATGGACTTAAATATTAATCTTAAAATTCATCCTTCGAATATTGTTTTAACAAAAGTTTTCTGCATATATTTCCTTCAATTTCTCGTATGTATCGTGACAAGCTAATCTGTTATTTTATGTTTTCATCTTCAATGTGTCGTATCCTTTCAGGACGTTGCCGATCAAGGCTCTCTGCAATTTCCTAAAATTTGTAGCTTGAATTATTTTATCGTTGTTTATCTATCTTAAACTCTGTTCCGCCATCCTTTTATTGAAACTCCATCTTACTTCCAATCTGTCTTGTCGGTAGCTCCCTTTCTTCATAATGTGTTCTAGAAATTTCCACTGTCTAATTTTGAAATTAATTATAAAAGTTCTTTTTATTTTTCTAAATCTTCCTCGTTGCTCACAGATTTGGTCACGGAATTCTCAACATCCTTCTGTAAAATCGCAATTATAATATATATTATAATACTGTTAATAATAATACTAATATTAAAATGATACGCTGTGGATTGGTTATGACGTTAGATTTTCGTCCATTACACTCTGACTATGGATGTCAGAGTGCAATGGATGTGGTACAGTGGTTATCGGCTCGGAACGAGAAATCGGGGAGCCGAGTTTGAATTGCAGTAGAATCCATTGTATTCACTTACGCGCAAATACCCTTGGGAAAGGTATTAATCCGTCTCTTCCTTCCAGTTATGTGTTAAATAACAGGACAGATTGGGTTCTATAGCCTTGGCCGGCAACCAGTCTACCGCAGTAAGCAATGGCAACCTACTGCGGGATAATCTTCTGCCTAGTCAGTCATGTCTCTTTCGAGACATGATCGCCCAAGTGTGTATCACGTATGGCACTTAACTGACTGACACTCTGACTGATTTGTCAAGGTGCTGAATCTTTGATAATAACGGATGTTTCCAACAATATAAGACGATAGCTTAAAGAGAATGATGAAAACATCAGTTTTGTTCTGATTGATGAGAATTCTGTTTCATGCGTCAGAGCATAACATTGGCACTCCTTTCCTTTAACAAGGTTATTTGGTCAGAGAGAATGATTTCAATTTTTCTTGCATCACTCAATAGGGTAATAACAAATATTTTACAAAGTGGCCAGATATCGAAAGTTATAGTGGAACTTCATATTTTTAAGGAAAAAAGACCAATCCTGCTAATCTCTCGCAGAGTTTTGAATCCATACTGTTACCATATTTTTTATTAATTGCGTCTAAGTTTTCCCATAACATAGATGAGCCATGATGAAATATATATATTTGTTCACTGCTGACTGATTACAGTCAAGCCAGAATAGAGATAATATTTTCTTCTTGTCTGTGTTTAATTCAATATAAAAATTAATGCTTTTTAGGACATAATGGTGGAATATTATAAGAGAAAGTAGAAACAAGATAAGCTTAACCAAATTTAAATAAGTTAAAACTTTATATATGTAAAACATCTTCTCCTTGTATGTGCCCTGTCCCTTCAGGACGTAGGCGATCATGGTTCTCCATGTCTCCCTATAACTTGTCGCTCTTAGTATGTTTGCTCCTGTTGCTCCTGGCAAACCCCGTTCCGTCATCCACCTGATCAGACCCTGCAAATATGTTATCCGCTGCCTTCCTCTGTCTCTCCTTCCTTCTATCTGACCAGTCAGTATCAGGTTCTCCAGACTCTCCTTCCTCATTGCATGTCCCAGGAACTTCAGTTGTCTCTTCCTGATGCTCAGTATCAATTACCTTTTTGTTGCCATTCTTTCCAACTCCTCATCGTTGCTTGCATGCTCAATCCACGATATCCGTAGCATCCTTCTGTAGAACCACATTTCGGCCACTTCCAGTTTTGTCCTCATTTTCAATGATATTGTCCAACATTCACTGCCGTATTGAAGAACTGACATCACGTAGCAGTCTAGCACTCTTTTCTTTGTTTCTATTGAGATTTTGCTGTGTGTTAGTATTTTGTACATCTTCTGGAACGCGTCATTTGCCATGCCAATTCGTCTTCGGATCTCCGTGTCGCACTTTCCATCTCCTGTTAGAACACTTCCTAGGTACTTCAATTTTTGTACTTACTTGATTCTGATATCGTCCATCTGTATTTGGCATTTTGGGTTGTATCTTTTGCTGATGACCATACACTCAGTTTTCTTAAAGTTTATTTGTAGTCCCTTTTTGTCACTCTCCACTGCTACTTTCTGTATGAGCTCTTGTAGTTTCCTTTCCGTGTCTGCAATCAGCACTGTATCGTCCGCGTATCTTATGTTGTTCAGGTTGTGGCCTCCAATAAGAAAATCCTGGCGTGTCATCTAGGGTCCTCAAAATATTCTCGCTGTATAGGTTGAACAAATCCAGTGAAAAGACACGTCCTTGTCTTACGCCTTTTTCTATATTTGTGTATCTACGGAGATCGTTACCTGTCCGTATGCAGGCCGTTTGCTGCCAGTAGAGATTCGTGATTATTCTTATGTCTTTCCCGAAAATGTCGAGGCTGCCGAGCATCTCCATCAATTCTTTGTGTTACATCTTGTCGAATGATTTCGCGTAGTCAATGAAGCATAGGTACAAGTCTTTCTTCATTTGTAATGCCTTTTCAGAGAGCATCCTAATCATGAATATGGCGTTCCTTGTTCCAGTGTTTTTGACGAACCCGCATTGTGCCTGTCCGATTTCTGGCCCGATTCTGCTTCTCGCTCTATTCATCAGGATTCTGACAATCAGTTTTGTAATGTGACTCATTAAGCTGATAGTCCTGTGTAGTTCGCACTCGTTTGCACCAGGTTTCCTCGGCAGTGCTATAAATATCGACTTGCATAGGTCGTCTGGTATTATTCCGCTGCTATAAATTTCGTTTATAATGTCGGTAATTATTTCTATGCCATATTCTTCTAAGGCTACCGGCAGCTCTATCACTATCCCGTCTGGGCCAGGGGCTTTGTTTCTGTTCAGTTTGGCCATTGCAGCTTCCACTTCGGATTTTAGTATTTCCGGCCCATCCATCTCCTTGTGTATTCTCGGTTGTTATCTCTTGTCGCAAGAAAGATCCTTTATATATTCTTCCCACCGCTGGAGTATTTCCTCTTTCTCTAATATGATTGTTCCTTCCTTGGATTTTATGCATCCTGTTGAGGAGCAGGTTCCTTGTCCTGTCAGTTCTCTTATCTCTTTATCCATCTTTGCTTTGTTGGTCCTGCTCAGTCTCTCTACATCTGCGCATTTTTTGTTGAGCCATTCCTCTTTGGCTTGTCTGCATTTGTTCCTTTTCTCCCTGTGAAGTTTCTTATGCTCTGCTCCGTGTCTTGGCGTTATTTTTGTCTCCTTTGCATCATGTGGAGGATCTCTTCTGTCACCCACTCGTTTTTTCTCCTGCTTCTGATTTCATTTGGGGCCATGTTGTTCGCTGAGGTCACCATCGCTTCTTTTAGTGAATCCCATTTTGAGTCCCTTTTCCAATTTGTTCTTCATATTTCTTTCTCATGCTGTTATTGTATTCTTTCTGCAGGGCGAGGTCGTCCTCTAGCGTGTCGTATTGCAGCTTTGGTGATGTGCTGGGCTTCTTCAGTTATTCGGAGTTTCACTTTTAGTTTTCAGATGACTGGGACATGGTCACTTCCGCAGTCGGCACCTGGGTTTGTTTTGCATTGGACCACTGCTTTCCTGAATCTCGTGTTTATAGTTATGTAGTCTATTTGATTCTTCGTGTCGCCTCCTGGGCTTCTCCATGTCCATAACGTCGTGGGTGTTCTTGGAGCCAGGTGTTAGTAATAACCTGATCATTGGCTGAGCACCATTGGATCCATTTTTCTCCTCGTTCGTTGCGCTCTCCTAGTTCGAAGTTGCCGTCCGTGTCCCCTTCTCTATCTTTACCTACATTGGCATTTAAGTCCCCCATTATAATCCTAATTTCTTGGCTTTTGCACTGAGCCTTGGCACTGTCCAGTATTGAATAGAAAGATTCTATTTCGTCCTCCGAACTTTGAGTTGTCGGCGCATAAACTACTATAATAGCTATATTGAAGTGCCATTGCTTGACATTCTCTAGTTGTCCACTTCACAGTTGAGTGTCCTGACGTTCCATGTTCCGATAGTAATTTTGTCTTTGATGCGCACAGTCGCAGGGTAACGGTCCAGAGACACCTGTTGCTCATGTCGTTCTTTCCCGGGCGAGGGACAAACTGTGGAGTAAAATGTCCCCTTTACGCCGTTGGTGCTAACAGTCGCCGGATGACGGTCAGGTGGCACCTGTTGCCCATGCTGCCCATGCCGGTCCTTACTGAGCGAGGAGTTGTTTCCTTGGGAAGTAACCCCCTTCACGCTGTTGGCTTTAATATATTTTTTGTAGCTAACCATGATTGAGCGGGGGTAGATAGTGGAGTGGTATCCCGTTGCCTTCTCCACGATGATTTATTGAGACATCACCTCTAGTTAGATGGCCGTTGACTCTTTGAGAGTTCTTCCGCCCTTTGTAGGTTTACATTTTTTTTTTACCTACAGGGATGCTAACGTCCCAGTTATATATACATATATATAATATTTATGTAAAAAATACTAAGTTTTCCGTAAGTGTTTTTTGGTGAAGGAAATTTTAAAGAATGTGAATTGTAGTACAGAAGATATCAGCTCGGAACTACAAATCGACTAGAGCCGAGTTCAAACAACGATTGAGTTCTGTGTATTAGTTTGGTAATTTCATACTATATGTCGAACATTGCGGCGCTTCTTGCATCGTTATCGCTTTTGAAATCTTCGAAGTGTTTAGACATTTCTTTTTTTCCGTTACAGCTTTGATATGGCATTAGAATCTCTATGCAGCCATTAATTTTGAACTTCAGAATTTATTTGTTTGTTTGTTTATTTGTTTAACGGCATATCAACTACTTATGCGTTATTTAATGCAGCCATTAATTTTGAACTTCAGAATTTATTTGTTTGTTTGTATATTTGTTTAACGGCATATCAACTACTTATGTGTTATTTAATGCAGCCATTAATTTTGAACTTCAGAATTTATTTGTTTGTTTGTTTATTTGTTTAACGGCATATCAACTACTTATGTGTTATTTAATGCAGCCATTAATTTTAAACTTCAGAATTTATTTGTTTGTTTGTTTATTTGTTTAACGGCATATCAACTACTTATGTGTTATTTAATGCAGCCATTAATTTTGAACTTCAGAATTTATTTGTTTGTTTGTTTATTTGTTTAACGGCATATCAACTACTTATGTGTTATTTAATGCAGCCATTAATTTTGAACTTCAGAATTTATTTGTTTGTTTGTTTATTTGTTTAACGGCATATCAACTACTTATGTGTTATTTAATGCAGCCATTAATTTTGAACTTCAGAATTTATTTGTTTGTTTGTTTATTTGTTTAACGGCATATCAACTACTTATGTGTTATTTAATGCAGCCATTAATTTTGAACTTCAGAATTTATTTGTTTGTTTGTTTATTTGTTTAACGGCATATCAACTACTTATGTGTTATTTAATGCAGCCATTAATTTTGAACTTCAGAATTTATTTGTTTGTTTGTTTATTTGTTTAACGGCATATCAACTACTTATGTGTTATTTAATGCAGCCATTAATTTTGAACTTCAGAATTTATTTGTTTGTTTGTTTATTTGTTTAACGGCATATCAAATACTTATGTGTTATTTAATGCAGCCATTAATTTTGAACTTCAGAATTTATTTGTTTGTTTGTTTATTTGTTTAACGGCATATCAACTACTTATGTGTTATTTAATGCAGCCATTAATTTTGAACTTCAGAATTTATTTGTTTGTTTGTTTATTTGTTTAACGGCATATCAACTACTTGTGTGTTATTTAATGCAGCCATTAATTTTGAACTTCAGAATTTATTTGTTTGTTTGTTTATTTGTTTAACGGCATATCAACTACTTATGTGTTATTTAATGCAGCCATTAATTTTGAACTTCAGAATTTATTTGTTTGTTTGTTTATTTGTTTAACGGCATATCAACTACTTATGTGTTATTTAATGCAGCCATTAATTTTGAACTTCAGAATTTATTTGTTTGTTTGTTTATTTGTTTAACGGCATATCAACTACTTATGTGTAATTTAATGCAGCCATTAATTTTGAACTTCAGAATTTATTTGTTTGTTTGTTTATTTGTTTAACGGCATATCAACTACTTATGTGTTATTTAATGCAGCCATTAATTTTGAACTTCAGAATTTATTTGTTTGTTTGTTTATTTGTTTAACGGCATATCAACTACTTATGTGTTATTTAATGCAGCCATTAATTTTAAACTTCAGAATTTATTTGTTTGTTTGTTTATTTGTTTAACGGCATATCAACTACTTATGTGTTATTTAATGCAGCCATTAATTTTGAACTTCAGAATTTATTTGTTTGTTTGTTTATTTGTTTAACGGCATATCAACTACTTATGTGTTATTTAATGCAGCCATTAATTTTGAACTTCAGAATTTATTTGTTTGTTTGTTTATTTGTTTAACGGCATATCAACTACTGATGTGTTA
Organism: Ascarosepion bandense; assembly: GCA_037127315.1. Classification (NCBI taxonomy): domain Eukaryota; kingdom Metazoa; phylum Mollusca; class Cephalopoda; order Sepiida; family Sepiidae; genus Ascarosepion; species Ascarosepion bandense. The sequence continues at coordinate 2,842,260 of JBBBDQ010001439.1, read as the reverse complement.
TTTAATGCAGCCATTAATTTTGAACTTCAGAATTTATTTGTTTGTTTGTTTATTTGTTTAACGGCATATCAACTACTTATGTGTTATTTAATGCAGCCATTAATTTTGAACTTCAGAATTTATTTGTTTGTTTGTTTATTTGTTTAACGGCATATCAACTACTTATGTGTTATTTAATGCAGCCATTAATTTTGAACTTCAGAATTTATTTGTTTGTTTGTTTATTTGTTTAACGGCATATCAACTACTTATGTGTTATTTAATGCAGCCATTAATTTTAAACTTCAGAATTTATTTGTTTGTTTGTTTATTTGTTTAAGGCATACCAACTACTTATGTGTTATTTAATGCAGCCATTAATTTTGAACTTCAGAATTTATTTGTTTGTTTGTTTATTTGTTTAACGGCATATCAACTACTTATGTGTTATTTAATGCAGCCATTAATTTTGAACTTCAGAATTTATTTGTTTGTTTGTTTATTTGTTTAACGGCATATCAACTACTTATGTGTTATTTAATGCAGCCATTAATTTTGAACTTCAGAATTTATTTGTTTGTTTGTTTATTTGTTTAACGGCATATCAACTACTTATGTGTTATTTAATGCAGCCATTAATTTTGAACTTCAGAATTTATTTGTTTGTTTGTTTATTTGTTTAACGGCATATCAACTACTTATGTGTTATTTAATGCAGCCATTAATTTTGAACTTCAGAATTTATTTGTTTGTTTGTTTATTTGTTTAACGGCATATCAACTACTTATGTGTTATTTAATGCAGCCATTAATTTTGAACTTCAGAATTTATTTGTTTGTTTGTTTATTTGTTTAACGGCATATCAAATACTTATGTGTTATTTAATGCAGCCATTAATTTTGAACTTCAGAATTTATTTGTTTGTTTGTTTATTTGTTTAACGGCATATCAACTACTTATGTGTTATTTAATGCAGCCATTAATTTTGAACTTCAGAATTTATTTGTTTGTTTGTTTATTTGTTTAACGGCATATCAACTACTTGTGTGTTATTTAATGCAGCCATTAATTTTGAACTTCAGAATTTATTTGTTTGTTTGTTTACCTGTTTAACGGCATATCAACTACTTATGTGTTATTTAATGCAGCCATTAATTTTGAACTTCAGAATTTATTTGTTTGTTTGTTTATTTGTTTAACGCAAAGCATCAACCACTTATGTGTTATTTAATGCAGCCATTAATTTTGAACCTCAGAATTTATTTGTTTGCTTGTTTATCGTTTAACGGCACATCAATCACTTGCGTAATTTAATGCAGCCATTAATTTTGAACTTCAGAATTTATTTGTTTGTTTGTTTATTTGTTTAATTCGCGCGGTCAACTACTTATGTGTTATTTAATGCAGCCATTAATTTTGCAAACTTCAGAATTTATTTGTTTGTTTGTTTATTTGTTTAACGGCATATCAACTACTTATGTGCTATTTAATGCAGCCATTAATTTTAAACTTCAGAATTTATTTGTTTTGTTTGTTTATTTGTTTAACGGCATATCAACTACTTTCTGTGTTATTTAATGCAGCCATTAATTTTGAACTTCAGAATTTATTTGTTTGTTTGTTTATATTTGTTTAACGGCATATCAACTACTTATGTGTTATTTACCTAAGTCATTAATTTTGAACTTCAGAATTTATTTGTTTGTTTGTTTATTTGTTTAACGGCATATCAACTACTGATGTGTTATTTAATGTAGCCATTAATTTTGAACTTCAGAATTTATTTGTTTGTTTGTTTATTTGTTTAACGGCATATCAACTACTTATGTTATTTAATGAACATTAATTTTGAACTTCAGAATTTATTTGTTTGTTTGTTTATTTGTTTAACGGCATATCAACTACTTATGTGTTATTTAATGCAGCCACACTCTTGAACTTCAGAATTTATTTGTTTGTTTGTTTATTTGTTTAACGGCACATACCAACTACTTATGTGTTATTTAATGCAGCCATTAATTTTAAACTTCAGAATTTATTTGTTTGTTTGTTTATTTGTTTAAGGCATACCAACTACTTATGTGTTAAATACAGCCATTAATTTTGAACTTTAGAATTTATTTGTTTGTTTGTTTATTTGTTTAACGGCATATCAACTACATTTATGTTATTTAACGCAATATTAATTTTAAATTTAGAATTTATTTGTTTGTTTGTTTATTTGTTTAACAGCATATCAACTACTTATGTGTTATTTAATGCAGCCATTAATTTTGAACTTCAGAATTTATTTGTTTGTTTGTTTATTTGTTTAACGGCATATCAACTACTTATGTGTTATTTAATGCAGCCATTAATTTTGTCTCAGAATTTATTTGTTTGTTTGTTTATTTGTTTAACGGCATATCAACTAGCTTATGTTATTTAATGCAGCCATTAATTTTGAACTTCAGAATTTATTTGTTTGTTTGTTTATTTGTTTAACGGCATATCAACTACTTATGTGTTATTTAATGCAGCCATTAATTTTGTCTCAGAATTTATTTGTTTGTTTGTTTATTTGTTTAACGGTAATATCAACTTACTTATGTGTTATTTAATGCAGCTTCATTAATTTTGAACTTGAATTTATTTGGTTTATTTGTTTATTTGTTTAACGGCATATCAATTGTTTTATGTGTTATTTAATGCAGCCATTAATTTTGAACTTCAGAATTTATTTGTTTGTTTGTTTATTTGTTTCTAACGGCATATCAACTACTTATGTGTTATTTAACGCCTATATTAATTTGAACTTCAGAATTTATTTGTTTGTTTGTTTATTTGTTTAACGGCATATCAACTACCTATGTGTTATTTAATGCAGCCATTAATTTTGAACTTCAGAATTTATTTAGTTTGTTTACTTATTTGTTTAACGGCATATCAATTCCATTTTTATGTGTTATTTAATGCAGCCATTAATTTTTTGAACTTCAGAATTTATTTGTTTGTCATTACTGTTTAATTACATATCAAATGTATTTACGTTATTTAACGCAGCCATTAATTTTGAACTTCAGAATTTATTTGTTTGTTTGTTTATTTGTTTAACGGCATATCAACTACTTATGTGTTATTTAATGCAGCCATTAATTTTGAACTCTTGTGAATTTATTTGTTTGTTTGTTTATTTATTTATCTGCATATCAACTACTTATGTGTTATTTAATGCAGCCATTAATTTTGAACTTCAGAATTTATTTGCTCGTTTGTTTATTTGTTTAATGGCATATCAACTACTTAGCGTTATTTAATGCAGCCATTAATTTTGAACTTCAGAATTTATTTGTTTGTTTGTTTATTTGTTTAACGGCATATCAACTACTTATGTTATTTAATGCAGCCATTAATTTTGAACTTCAGAATTTATTTGTTTGTTTGTTTATTTGTTTAACGGTAACACTTCAACTACTTATGTGTTATTTAATGCTCGACATTATATTTTTGAGATTTGAAGTAATAAAGATATGTTATCCATAATAGATTATAGTAGATGATATTTTCTTTCTTGCTTATATAGTTTTTGAAGACATATTTTACGGAGGCGTTGATATGTGTAATTCATGTGGTAGTTTTGTGAAAATTGTATTTTGAAATACACTTTGATTTAAGAGATTTTAGTTTATTACATGGATTAATATCACAAAACAGTTCTTTCGTGCTGTTTGCTTGGTTGATTTAGCGGCATGTCAAACATTATAGGTTATTAAAAGCTAAAATCTAAATATTTTGAACACAATTTTATGGCTTCAACTCCAGATAAAATGTATTGTCGATGATTTTACTATGGTTATGTATTCGTGATATATTTTACATAAAATATATTGGTAGTAGTTTTACTTTAAAAATTTATTTTTATAATATTTTGTTTGTGGTTTCAATATTTGCCTTTTGTTGGGGCCCTAACAGTTGCTATCACCAGGCATAAGTGTAGACCTGAGAATAACAGCAATTAAGACTTGGTTCCACGCTCCTTTAAACTTGCTGTCGGAGGTAGTTTATTGTAATACACAAGACTACATCCGAATGAAACATATAGCTGTCTTTTGTACATGGCTGTACAGAAATAAACGGATTTTATCGTAACATTGTAGATTTATGCTGTAATAATTCATCTTTAGATTCTAATAAATATTTAGTATATAGAACAAATTTAAATTACTTATTTACTAATTTATTTTTACACCTTATCAACTTTTTAAAGCTATTTTAATTTGAAAATAATTTTACTTTATAACATTTTTGAGGAAAGTAATGATTTAATCAGTAAAGTCTTTCGAATAGTTTGTCGGAGAAGTGACAAATTTGTACCTTTTATTTGCACATAAATGAATATAATGAACCCAAGTGGAATTAAAACTCTACCTTGCGATTTCAACTTCCAAGCCGTTATTCATTACACCACACGTACATCTTAACTTACTGTATATATTATTCCTAATCGGTCTCCCATTTAAGTGTTGATAAAGCCCGACGTTGCTTAACTTCGGTTTTCGTACAAGAACCGGTGCTTCAACATCCAGTGTAAGTATGTAAACGAACATATACAGGGTAATGCAAATAACGTAATTTTCATTTTAAATTTTCTATTCAGCTATATTTATCTAATACATAGATATTTTTCCTATAGAGTAAATAACAAAAAATCATTCAAGTTTAAATTTGAAAGTGATTTAGCGCGAAACATTAAAATAATATAGTAATGATGAGAGTACCCGTTTCTTTATAAGGAAACAACCATCATTTACTAACCGAAGGCACATTCATAATTCATTAACTGGACGCTCGGTGGAGTAATAGTGGTTCGGACTGAGGAATCGGATAGTTCAAATTCCAAGCAAATTCATTGCATTCGTGTATTAACAATCATCTCTTCTCCTCCCAGATATGGATAAATAACATAAATGACTGTGCTGGGAAGGAGTCTAATGTAATATGAATTGGCAAACTATTGTGGGAAAATCTCAGCACCACATTCGGTTGGGGATAGTTAATGGAGCCCAAAATTTTCCATTAAACTTCTTCTAAGGAAGAAGCTAGCACAACCCGCTCAGGGCGAATCCCGTCATAAGTCCAATTTATATTAAAATATTGCAAAAAAAAAAAGTTTTATCTTTAGATCTGAATCTTAAAATTAGCCAAAGAGCAAGTCAATTGCGACATCCAGCTGAATCTTTCAGTGGAAACACAGATTACAGAACAACGAAAAGTATTAGGTTGTTTGGAAAATAATTTTTGATTTTTGAGTCAACTTTTATTCCCGAATTAATGCATTTACACAGATTAAATCAGTTCATGCTTCACCTATTACTAATGTATTGGATGCTAATTTTATATTTCCACCCCAAGTTGATTAACACTAACGACATAAGCATTTCCTTAAAAATATAAAAGACGATATTATAATTAATGACATAATTTTATATTGCTGTATGAGGAACGGTGGAGTAATGGATAGCGTTTCGGATTGAGGAATTGGAGAGCCGAGTTCGAATTTCAATCGAAATTCATTGCGTTTGCATATATACTAATACTCTTCTCCCTTGGCTAAATAGCAGGACCGAATTGGTTCTATAGCTTTGGTTATAGACTACCACAGTAAGAAGTGGCAACCTACTGCGGGAAAATCCTTATGCAACATGCATGTGAATGTCGCTACAGACAGACAGAACTGAAAAAAATAGCATTACAGTAGGCTATAATATATTTCTATAAAAATAATTTTTTCAGGATAATGAGATTTTTAATTCCATTATATTTTTTGTTGATGCCATTTCTAATGCATAGTTGTTTATTTTTAATTAGGTGTCATCAGTCTATGAGAACACAGAAAGAACCACTCAACAGGGTTCAATCACTTGAATCAATTTTAGATATACATGGTGAGATAGATAAAGTGTCGTCTAAATTACGCAAAAAATTAAAATAACACTGAAATCTCACTTTGAAAAATATATTTAGTAAAATTACAGAAAAAAATCCGGAAATAGTATCCTGAAACAATAAAGAGTAAATTCATTCAATAAAATTGCTATTGCCAATTTCTGCTGTATTTATCTGGATGGCGTCCTTGTTTAAGTTGATGAATGCTGTCAAAATACTTGCTTCAGTTCGCCTTTGGTGTTCAATAGATTATTTTGGTCTCTCGCTCAAACGTGCCCCTAACAAAATAACCAAGCAGGTAGCAATCTGGGAAGTTATGTGGCCAGGATGTGCGTTGTGGTGCATTGGATATCGGCTCAGAACGAGAAATCGGGGAGCCGAGTTCGAATTCCAGCTGAATTCATTGCATTCACTTACGCGCAAATACCCTTGGGAAAGGTATTAATCCGCCTATTCCTTCCAGTTATGGGTTAAATAACAGGACAGATTGGGTTCTATAGTCTTGGTCGGCAACCAGTCTGCCGCAGAAAGCAATGACAACCTACTGCGGGTCTGCCCAGTCAGTCATGTCTCTGCCGAGACATGATCGCGCAAGCGTGTATCACGTATGGCACTTAACTGACTGACTGTTGTTGCAGAAATTATCTAACAGCTGTGACTTGGTTCTCTTGATGGTGTGGCATGATTCCGCGAGCAAAGAATTCGAGAGTTCTTTTAATCTCAAACCGATCAGAGTGAGTTCTTCGACTTTCCTAGCTTCATACTGATTATTAGACTCATTCCATATTCTCTGGACTCTTCTCAAACTGATAGTTCCGAAATGTTCTCATAGGAGTTTCCGGTAAAGTAATACATCATGCCGTTTCCAAATTTCTAGTGGAGTGAATTGAGTCATGGTGGTATTTTTCTGACAGATAATTTCCAACTGTACAGTTGGCAAATCAAAAAACAAATAATGTGTATACTGGAAAAGTTTAAAAAAGGCGACAATATACTTATACTTACATATTTGACCTATATATTTTTAGCAAATTTGACAAACTCTTGATTATCAAGTGAAACGGTAAACGTAAGATGCGTTATAAAATTTCTCGTTTCAGATTTTAGATAACAATGACTAAAGTATTTCGTTTTTTTGTTTTGCATTTTTTTTATGAGTAAGGAAAGAAAATTCCATCTACGAAGAACGTTTAATTGCCAACAATTTGGGTACCTCGAGATCATGTAATGGTTAACAAGCTTATCTTGCTAGAATCATTTACAATTGAGTAGCGAGTTCGATCTTCAGTTATTGTCCCATATTTTGGCCTTGTGCAACATCTAAGCTGCGCTTAGAAATTAACCAGTTTTTCATTAGTAGCAATTTTCAGGAAATTTAAAATTTTTTGCCAGAGATATCTGGTCAACGATTATTTAAAAAAAGGTGTCAGCATGACATACATACATACTATTATATATATATATATATATATATCCGAATTTAGTAGCAGATACATTTTGTATCAATGATAATCAAACAACCGCAAATGATACAGCATTAACAGTAATCAACACAACAAAAGCAATCAAAACAATTAACCACATTTAGACCTCTCCTACAACAAAATATCAACCTATACCAAGCTGCATATAAAAAAGTAAGAAACGGGACAAGACAGCATATCGAAAATCTAACCCCGATGAATGACGACATCGTAACGGTGTCCTCACGAAACTTTGCAGTCGGCTGCTCAGTTAAGTGCAATCTTCTCTGCATTAACGATATTAATGCTTCATCTATTATCCGATATCAAGTACTTTACGATAAAAAAGATGCTTTTCAACATAACATTTATCAGTAAAATTACTGAAAACCCAGCAATTTGGCGCTAAACATTATCACAATTGAACTTTATATATATATATATATATATCAGAGAAAACATCTGAGTGGTGAAGGCAACACAAAAATGCCGTCATGAAACTCCGAAATCGATATAACTACGTAGTTAAGAAATAAACTTCTTAACATTAATTTATATATATATATATATATATATATATATATATATATATATATATGTGTGTGTGTGTGTGTGTGTGTATATATATATATATATATATATATATATGTGTGTGTGTGTGTGTGTGTGTGTGTGTATATATATATATATATATATATACTAGCGTATCATTAAAGATATATGCGAGTATATACGATATATATGATTAGCGCTGTGGTGCAATGGGTATCGACTCGGAATAAGAAATCAGAGGGCTGAGTTCGAATTCTAGTTGAATTCCTCGTATTTACTTACTCTTGGGAAATGTATTGATCCATCTTTTCTCCTTTCGGCTATGGGTTCAACAGCAGGACAGATTGGGTTCTATAGCAAGGTCGTCAACAATATACTAATTACTTTTAATGGCTACCCGTATTTGAATTGACGAATATAATTTACTCTTAAATTTTAAACCGCATTTGTTTCGACTATCAGACTGAATACTCAGTTACGGGTATTCATTAAAAATAACGCTTAAAGAAATAAACCTATGTTAAATTAAAAACTAATTCTTTTTACTTTTAGAAATATATATATATATATTTCTAAAAGTAAAAAGATAGTAAAAAGAAAGTAATATATATATATATATATATATATATATATATATATATATATATAAAAGTAAAAAGATAGTAAAAAGTAGAAAAAGAAAGAAATATATATATATATATATATATTTCTGAAAGTAAAAAGATAGTAAAAAGAAAGTAATATATATATATATATATATATTTCTAAAAGTAAAAAGATAGCAAAAAAGAAAGTAATATATATATATATATATATATATATATATATATATATTTCTGAAAGTAAAAAGATAGTAAAAAGAAAGTAATATATATATATATATATATATATATATATATATTTCTAAAAGTAAAAAGATAGCAAAAGAAAGTAATATATATATATATATATATATATATATATTACTTTCTTTTTAGTATCTTTTTACTTTCAGAAATATATATATACACACACACACACACACACACACACACACACACACACACATATATATATATATATATAAATATATATATATATATACAATAAATTCAATAAATGTTACTGTTTAGCAATGTCTGCAGAAAGATTTATTACTTCCCTTCGTGAATCTTTCGCCGCAACTTAAAGTAATTTTGTTTGTATCTCATCACATACATACGTACATACATACACACAGACACACACATATATGCATACGTCTAATCTCTCTCCCTCTCTCTCTCTCTCTCTCTCTCTCTCTCTATATATATATATATATATATATATATATATATATATATATACCGAGATAGATATATAATGAATGAGACAGATCAGGACTAAAAGAGAGATTGATACATCTATATCCTGAATTATTACCAGTTCTACTATATTACTAATAGCAATCAGCAATTTATTGTCGATTAATTCACTGAGCTTTCAACTATTCTCCCAATTCTATCAATTAAAAAAAATCGGTAACAACTCTGATTTATCTAATAGTATTAAAAAGAAAATAACGCAAATTATATACGTAATTTAAAATATATTCATATAGAGATTTCCTCTATGTTAATATGACTAAAGCACTTAATATAGTAAGATCTAATATAACAAAGATACACACACGCAGTCATACACACGAATTCTCTCTCTCTCTCTCTCTCTCTCTCTCTCTCTTTCTCTCACTCGCTTTCCTTCCTTCTGTCTCTCTCTCTCTTTCTCTCTCTCTTCCTTCTCTCTCTCTCTCTCTCTCTCTCTCTCTCTCTCTCCTTCTGTTAGTACTTAAACTCATTGGTCATTGGAATGTATACGTATTGAATTCTAGTATTTGCAAATTACATATTAAGCCAGAACAACATTCTCCATGTTGAATGCTAGCATTTAAGATAATTAGATTCTCACTACTTTGGAAGTGAGCATCATGCAGTCATTTCTCACCTTCATAATCTGTGTATTTAAAATAAAACTAAAGTAATCCTATCGTAGAAATATCCAATTCATCAGCTGGATTCTATTATGTGCCTTGATCAAACTGTTAAATCATTGATACTGAATTGAATATTTCAATGCAGGAATTCTCTTTTAAAACAATCACGTTGATGAAAAACAATATCTGGTTCAAGTAATAATAACAACTTCGAGAATATCTGTCTGCTAGAACAGCAAGCCAATCGTTGCTGTAGATATTCTTTGCGTTTGTTGAACACCCACAGACCCCGCTTGTGATTGATACTGAAAATATACTGAGCGGACTTCATTCACAATTTCTGAGAGAGAGAGAGAGAGAGAGAGAGAGAGAGAGAGAGAGAGAGAGAGAGAGAGAGAGAGAGAGAGAGGACAGAAGGAAGGAAAGCGAATGAGAGAGACAGAAGGAAGGAAAGCGAATGAGAGAGAGAGAGAGAGAGAGAGAGAGAGAGAGATTATTATAGCCCGAACAAGGTCTGCACCCTCAAATTTTCACACATTTTGACTTGTGGCTCCCTCCTAACTCAACCATCGACGGCTCCCAAACAGTTCCGTCTGTCCAATTTCACTTTCACTCACAAAGTTTGTGTTAACCTGTGATAGGGTTTTCAGATACCTTCCAAAAGGTTTCGCATACAAGTATCGCCCTCCCCAGACTCATAACATCAACAAACCGCCTTTCTGATGAATCAATCATGGTTATTTTCGAATCTGGGCTTTATGGTCAGAAACCATTTGGACAAGTACCCATCTAACATATTAATTACTAGACAAATATTACTGTAATGAGTTAGAGAATCATTTAAACTGTTGCTAGGTCGTGTATAGAAGACACTGATTTCAGTATATTATGAAGAGTAAGTAGAATCACATTGAATGCTCTACAAATGTCTGATCGTGTGTCAGATGAAACTAAGCATAGACAATAAGTGAAAAAATGTATAAAATCGACGGAATCTTTTCTTTTTATGTTTTGTTTAGACTCAGTGAGATACTTAGTAGTGACGTATTTTAATAGCGAATTGATTCTACCCAGTTTCTCGTTTAGAATGGCAACAGTAATTGTAATATGAACCTTTTCCTGATCTGGAAACATTCAGCTTTCATTGACCAAACAGCCAGTGCTACTTTCGGATGAAATTTATAAATTGCTTCTAGCAAAACATTTATTTAGGAAAATAGGTTTCTAATGTACAATATATATTTTTACTTTCTTTCTCGTACTGATGAGAATTTCCCTTCTACTCGTTTGTTTGAAATAATATGGGACGTCAACATTAGAATATGTCCCTGCACATCAGTGGGGTTAAATTATTATACAAAAATAATTTTAAAAATGTCATTATTTTCTCTTCGAGTTATATAGTTATATATCTGTTATCGATTTGAGTTGTTGCTGCTGTTGAAAATCAAGTTTTGTGGTATCTGTTGTTTTTTTTTTATTTGTTGCACAAGTTCACATAACTTGATGAAGAATGATCTCCGGCAAGTTCTATAGAGCGTTATGAAGATTAGGCTAAAAGAGAAAACCACCAGATATCATTTCCATTAGTTCTGTCGCCAAACATTTGTAACTCAATTGATCATATGAAAATTATATTAATTCCCTAGTAGACATCTAGGCAAATGACACCACCATTTACTCCGATCTCAATAGGATATCTGTCACGTGTAAACCTGATGGCTGCTATTCAAAAAATACCTTCAATCTCTGGTGGAATGGGTAGGAAATGGCTTGTAAATTTGAATGCCTCCAAAAGAAAGCTGCTCTTCTTTAACCACCATAGAGAAACCTTTCTACCTAACGTAAGTATGGATAATGCTAGTCTCTTAGAGGGCAAAACACTGTGCCAACTTGGTCTCACTCTCTCAAGCGATCTCAGATAGAACGACTACATCGAATCTATATTTTTATCTACTACTAGGAAGGGTGGGTCGCGGTCTGGCAAGTAAGGTTTTCTCATCAAAATCCATTTTGTACATTAATAAATCTGCCATTTGCCCGTGCATTGAATACTGTTTCTAAATCTAGTCAGAGGGCTCTTCTATTCATTTTGAAATTCTAGAAAAACATCCAAAGGAAGATCTGCTATGTTATCAGTCCTAACATGGCAGTCCCTCTTCAGTTCTTTCTCAATCACGTGATGTGGCTCCCCTCTGTTATTTTTACAAGCATTTTCCTTGGTGCCCCCACCACATCTATTTACGGTACTAGATTGGCATCAAAGACCACTCTTTTACCGTCGAATTAGTTAAATGCATTCGCCTCTTCTACTCAACGAGACGAGTTTCTTTTCGCGCACTATCCATTTGTGAAACTTTCTCTACAATTTCAATCTTCTATCTCTTGGGTTCCATCATTCTCTCATCTTTTCATCGATATTCACTGTACCTCTTTTATTTCTCTCACTGTAACCCCTGCGCACCAGCAGTGATCCTATTTTGAATGGGGTGAAACGATTATAGAAAAAATCCGAAATATACTATCTTAGGATTTTTCTGCCTCAGTCAGTTAATTGCCCTATGGAATACACGCTTTGGCCGATCATGTCTCGAAACAGACATAACTGATTATGCAGAAGATTATCCCGCTGTAGGTTCGCATTGCTTTCTGTGGTAGACCGGTTACCAGCTAAAGCTATAGAACCTAATCTGTCCTATTATTTAACCCATAACTGGAAGGAAGAGACAAATTAATACTTTTTCCAAGGTTATTTGTGCATAAGTGAATGCAAGAAATTCAACTGGAATTCGAATTCGGCGCCCAATTTGTCGTTCCGTGTCAATACACTGGCCGTGTAATATTTGCGAATATGTTGCTAGACTAATCACTGAACATCACTCCTTTAAGTAATGATTAATATTCATTTTCGAAGAAAATTACTATTTTTTGGGTTCGATAATCACTAAGTGCTTCAAATCAGTGCTCTTGTGCCATACTTAGCTACATTTAATAAATCACTATTCCATCACCTTTTGCAAAAACAAAAAACAAAATTTCAGCAAAAATATAGTTGAGTATTTCTTTCTAGTCGTCTTCAGAAAAATAGTTTCTCGGTACAGTTGGTTGGTTGTTTTGTTTTATGGCATATCAAACTCGGTGGGTCATTTATTGCCAACTAAATTTTATTTATTTTTTGCTGATAATACCTTTTTCTTTCAACAATTTATTTTTGTTTTCATATAAGTTTTGTGTCTAGTAATACTTTTTTCTTTTCGAGGATCAAGATTCATTGGGATTTATTTTTAAGGGCAGTGTCCCCAAGTCCTACCCTGTTATTTAATCCATAACTGGAGGGAAGGGACGGGTTAATATCTTTCCCAAGGGTACCAGTGCTTAAGTGAATGCAGAGTATTCAACTGGAATTCGAACTCGGCTCACCGATTTCGCATTCCGAGCCGATAACCACTGCACCACAATGCACATCCGTCACTAAAGGCTTAAGGTCACCTGGTATTCCCAAGTGGTCACCCATGTAAGTACTGACCACGTTCGTCTTCGGTGATCAAGCGAGAACCGGTGTATTCAACGTGATATGGCCGTAAGCCTTATAGGTACAGAGAAATTAAACTATGAGGGCCGTTGTAAAGATAAGGTAAAAACCTTTCTTCTTCTATGTACCTTGTCTCTTTAGGACGGAGTTGATCATGGCCTGCCACATTTCCCTATCCTTAGTTACTCTTAGCACGCTTTATTCTGTTATCCCTCTTAAACCCCACGTTCTCAAAACCATCGAGTAATTTACGTGCTGCTTTCTCCTGTCTCTCTTTCCCTCTATTTGACATGTGGGTATCAAGTTCTCCAAACCCTCCTCTCACATTTCATAAATTATCTTTTCTTGATATTAAGTATTAGTTTCCTTTTCGTTTCCTTCATAACACTCATTGTTGCTCACATGTTTGGTCCATGGTATCCTCAGCATCCTTCTGTTGAACCAGATTTTGGTTGCTTCGAGTCTCTCCTTCATCCTTCAAAAGATTGTTCAACATTCACTGCCTTATTGAAGAACACACATAACATAACAATCCAATACTCTCTTCTTTGTTTCTAGCGAAATTTTCTTTTCCTCTCGGTAGTTTACTCAATTTTTGGAATGCATCCTCGGCCAATTCCGATTAGCCTTCAATTCGCACTGTCCATATATTTATATTTCTGTACCTGTTTAATTTCAGTATCCCTGAGTTGTAGTTGGCATTTTGCCCCCCCCCCCCACTTTTTTTACTGATGACCATGCATTCAGTTCTCTAGTGATTCATTTTTAATCCTTTCTTTTCACTTTCTTTAGCTACATTCTGTAGGATGTATTGTAGATTCATTTCTGTGTCTGCTATCAGACTCTATAATCTGCGTATTTAATTATCTAGAATATTTATTCCTCTGGCATTAAATCATAGTGGATATGATACAAGCAATAATACGCTACTTTTGCACGTTCATGTTATTGAGATTAATGCACGACTCACATCGATTCACAAAAGAGTAAGCACCCTCCTCGAAAAACATAACGTTGAACGACTGAAGACAGAAATGAACTACGTTAAAAAAGGCAACAACGACACTACCGGCCATAATTATTAGGCACCCCAGTTTTTTTTTTAAAGAAATGATGTATTTCATGCTATTTGTAAGTGGATAATTCTAAATGAAAATAGAATGGCTCTTTTGTTATTATTACTTTGCAAAATTTTACAAGGTAAGGGAGCAAAAATGAACTCGTCCGAAACACTCTAAATTGTTTTCATTCTTTCATTGATGAAAGTGCAATATAGGTAATTATTAAATATTTATAAATTCAGTTGATGCACATATTATGGTGCAGTATTAACAAAAGAACCATTCTATTTTCATTTACAATTATTCACTTGGCAATAAATACTAACAAATAGTATGAAATACATAATTTTTTAAGACATTGGGGTGGCCTAATAATTATGGCTGGTAGTGTATATGGAAGCGCTTTTCATACAAATGTATGTAGACAGGCCTAAAAAGCTATTAATCTGGAGGAGCACAAAACGAATATACTTTTGATGTTGTAGGCATTGCTGAAGGTTCAGTTTTACCAAGTTGGCTGTGTCCCATATAGTATTATCTTAGGAAATTTCTATAAAAGTCTGAATCTTTGAAATATAGCTTCATTCAATATATTCACTATTAGGCAGCGTTTAATTCTAGAATCAAACGTTATATATTCTACATATCATCATACTTCACTTTCGACCTACTCTTACTCCCATACACCGAACTCATTCAGTATCACTCTATCTTGACTGGCACTTGGGACTTGCATTGGGTAAAATGTTAGTAAAAAATGCGGTACGCATCCTAGAAAAGCTGCTGTCAATTATACCTCGTATTTTCTGTTTCTAGCTGTGTAAATACAGGCTCAGAAAGTGAACTCTTTCAGCACATTCTTCATTGCAAGAAGATTATTTGAACCTGTAAAGTTCTGCTTTTTAACTTAGTCGTAAGAGTTCGTTATATGTTGTTGTTGTTATCATGCTTGTTTCTGTAGAAAGAATCACTGGTGACTTTCCCTGAGGGAAAACGAAAAGGAAATTAACTTTCTCCCTTATCCGGAAGTTCGAACGGTCGGGGAATCCTTATATGTAGGCTAGCAGAGCCTCGGGCATAAGAGTGTGGGACTCTTGATTAGTCTTTTCGAAAAAAAATGTAGTCACCTTTTTGCCTCTGTTTTGTACAGTCACTCATCTTAAGCAAAAAGCAAAAAATAAATATATATATATATATCTTTTGTTTTGTTTCATCAAAGAATGGCTGGCCATCATTTTATACACCACTTGTTTTTTTTTTTCACTTTTTAATATGCTGAAATGTGTACTCAAGACGCGCCTATACATCTCTCGTCAATTAGGCGATATTACGCGCGTGAATACCCAACACGAACATATACCTACACGTTCTTGTTTACTGAAACGAACTCGAACACATATGTATATATATATATATATATACAGATACACGCGTACATACTTATATACGTATGACTGATGGGGTTATTGAATACAGCTGACAAGTTTGTCAAATCAATTTCTTGAATATTTTAAGTCGAGACATAGGTAATTTTACATTTGGATTTCAAAAGTGTATAATGCCTTTTATTTCTGATTTTGTTAATCACTAATTTTAATTATCAAGAAAGTAATATAACCAAATTAAATTTTAGAATTCTAATTAATTTTATTATCGATATTTCAGAACTGTTATAATTTATATAATCTGGCAAAGACGGTAATCACTTTTTCTGTCAACTTTTAAAAATTGACAAATCATTTGTAAATTCCTTCAATTGCATAAATCGTACTGTTGTTCTACGACACGTGCGCAGTAGTAGACATATTCCTGTCTTTTAGTTTACTATACAATTTATTTCTCCTTTCCTTATATGCAAATAGGTATAATATTATTTATCAATCCACTACAGCATATAAAGATTTTACTGTCGAAGACATTTAATGTTACAAATACAGAAATTATTAGTTCGGGATGTTGATAGATATAACACTGGTGTATATTGTCTCCGAGATACCAGAATCATGAAATTACTTTATAATAATATCGAATTTAATAAATTTCAAAACAGCAAGTAAGCGAATTTAAGAATTATATCAATACTATCGTAGTTCTAGGATTCATTTAATATTAGAATTTATTTGATTCAGTAAAATCATTTTTTTTTAATTTCATAATTTTTATTATAATACATTTATTATAATTGTTATTTTTTAGATTATTAATGATAATGTTTTGCCAGTAAAGAGGTGTTTGTGGGAATGAAGGCGGCAAAAATTTTGAAAATTTCAGGGTTTTATATGTTTATAATTAATAATAATTAATATGTTTATAATTAACTGTTATGTTAGTATAATCAATATATTGGGGTTTTGCCTATATTATTTTTTTATTAGATTATATCAATTTTTGCATCTCACTGTATTATAGTTTTTTGCAAGCATTTTTATGGCAACTTCTCTGGAAAACATTTTCCCTGGTTCCGCGACCACATGTATTTTACGCATGCAGCTAGGTTGATTTAAGGTTCCACAGTCGAAATAGTTAAATATAACCGTCTCTTCTACTCTAACATTTTATTTCTCACGCAGTTTGTCAACTTCTGTTTGCTTGATTTAAGGTTCCACAGTCGAAATAGTTAAATATAACCGTCTCTTCTACTCTAACATTTTATTTCTCACGCAGTTTGTCAACGTCTGTTTGCTTGATTTAAGGTTCCACAGTCGAAATAGTTAAATATAACCGTCTCTTCTACTCTAACATTTTATTTCCCACGCAGTTTGTCAACTTCTGTTTGCTTGCTTCCCTGATTGCTACAACCTCCGAAATTCTAAATGCAATATCAACTGCCATCATCTATCTACTTGATTCTTACCTCTTCTTAGATATCCCTGAGCCTTGTGTTTTTTATTTCATTATAACCCCCTGCACACTAATGGCGGTCCTGCCTTGCTTAGGGTAAAATGATCAGAGAAAAAAATATATTCTAGTTATCAATACCGGATGGAAGAATAGCTTTCGAAGATATCGGATGAACACCGACAGTATACACACTGAAGAAGCTCATTAAAAGAACTATCAATAAAATTCCCTTATTATCTGTAAAAAAAATTGAAGAGCTTCAAAGATCAGCAGCATTTTTGTAAATTAACTCAGCACAAAGAAACAAAGATAAGGTATATTTAAAAAGTTAGTGAAATAAGAAAGCACACTGATTTGTAGCGTGCTTTCAAGACGAAACATCTCACATGATCATGGTGATATAATTTGAATTGTAAATGTAGTTAAGCTATAAACCACATTAGCATGACGTCACCTACGACTTCATATTAACGCGGTTTGTAATTATATGTGATATTTTTTCTTTGCAGATTAGTATTTTAGAGATTTATCAGAAAATAAAATCCGTTTAAAAATAAATTCAAAAAGAGTAAAGCGTTTATTTTTATAAATACATTCAACTATTTTAATAAGAAACACCAATACAAGGCTCGTGAGTGACTTAAGACAAAGTTACAATAGAAATAGTAATGATTTATCTGTGTTATATTAATAGAAGGAAAGTTGATAGTAAATAGGGATTATGATGATAAGGAAAATAGATAGTATTTGAGCCTTGACATGAAGAGGTCAATAATTAAATTTTCAAGGAAGCACTCGATATTCTTAAAAAAATCCAACGGAGAATCTGTAATGTGATTAATACTGACTTGGCAGCTCGGCTGCAGTTGCTCTCTCATCGCCGTGATGTGGCTTCTCTATGCCTCTTCTACAATGAACTTAGCTCTCTGGTGCTCTCTATGCATGAATTTACACTAGCTACTAGACTAGCAACTAGGGCCCACACTTTTACTGTGAAACCGATAAAATGAAACCTCAACTTCTACTCCTACAGATTCTTTTCTCGCACTTCCTGCCTGTGGAATTCCCTTCCGTATACTTGCTTCCCCGACAGCTACGATCCCCAGGAATTTAAATGTAAGGTCAATAGTCATCTCCTATCTCACTAACTCGCATCCTTTCTTTCAAGCTCTTCTCTCCATCCAGTCCACCCCATTCACACCGGTATTTTCATCCTTCTATTATCTTTATCCTGACACCCACTATAACCTATCCCTTTTTTCTCATCACTTTTTCCTATGTAACCCCTTGCGCAACAGTGGCAGTAAAAATGCCTTGGGGTAAAAGATTAAAAAAGCACTCGGCCACGAGTCTGTTTCACAAAAAGTAGCAATTCTTGGAAAAAAAAAGCTGGATAGGTGAACATTTTGTCTTAAATTTCTAACACGGAGGAAACAATAGCGAATAGATTCAATAGCGTGGCTTGTCCAAAAAATAAATACTCCAAACTATAGTTATAAAGAATAGCAGTATTACTGTGCGAAAAGCAACCGAACAGCAATAACGTCGATTACAACTGACATTATCTTCTTTTATGCAACATCTTGTTTCAGTACATAGACGATCATATCTCTCCAAAACTTCCTGAGTTTTTTAAAGTAATTTTTTTTACTGTTTCTCCTATTCTCTTCTGCCAGTCATTTAGAGAAGTTTTGTAGATAAAGTATTTGTTGCTTTCCTCTGTTCTTTTTGTCTTCATTATACCTTGTGTGTGTCAAATTCTCCAAACAAACATTACTATGAAGAGTAGGAGTGTGGTGTTGTGGAGAGCCACGCTCAAAATCATTCAACAACTCATTACTTTACGAGCAATATTTTAATTACTTCCTAGCATTCTAACATTTTTTCTGTTTTGTTGGAAATAAGGAATATAAAATTCTCCATAATTTTTATCTTCCCAAGCACTTTTGATTATTTCTATATCCATTTTCAAAAGTGTTTATGTCTCTGGTATTATTATTTTCCCCCTACCTATAAATTGTAACAAGACAATTTATTTTGTATTGTTTTCTTTTTAAAGAACGTCCATTCTAAGCTCTCACATACCGCGTGACTGGAAATTGCGTGAGCGTCTTCCATTTTCTAAAAAAATCTGTAGTTCATTTGGGCTATTAAATAACGTAAGGTTGATGGTAGGAGTGAAATGTTAGATATATAGTGTCGCTCTAATAGCGAGATGTTTTTGATATTATGATTTATATAGAGTTCTTGGGTTTTCAATCAAAGTTTTCCTTAAGATCTCTTTTAAATTATATTATGTCGTTTATTGAACTTTGGTTTGATAAGTGACATGTAAATCGCCATCAAGGAGGTGGTAGTGTGTCCAATATAGATGATTGATTTTTGACAAGAAACACAATATTGCACTGGACATTGAAAGTTGTACATTGAAATTCATACACTACATTGGTCATCGCGAGTTTACATAAGATGGTGGTATTTTGACAAGGTTTGTGGTCTGCAATTTTCTATAATATCTGTAAGATATGACATTTTACTTGTTTTTGAGGAATAACAGCATAAATATTGTCTCCTAATAATTTTTCATTTATCGAATTCGTCCTGCTTATAATTATTGTGCATCTGTTTGCAGTAAAATATCTTGATGTTCTGTTGTATGGTATTTTTATTACTGCTGTTGTATTTTTGTGAGAATTATTTTATTTGTTTATCAATGGTGTAGTTGAGAAAATTATTGTTGATTAATGTTTGTTTTATACGTTTTAGGTAGCTCAAAATACTTTTTAGGAAGAAGAATTTTGGTGTGCTTTCTTTAAGGAGTTTGTTATCACTGATGTTTTATGTCTTTCTAGGTACAGTTTAATTTAGATGACATAAATATATACTAATGATTTTTTATACTGGTAAGTGGTATATTCGTTGGTTTTTAGTTCTGTATTAACCAAAGGAATGGTATTTTATTATTATATGCCTGTGTGTGTCTAAAAATTCAGATGTAGCTAAAAACGAATTTGTATAACAATATAAATTTTTGATTTAAGCATTGTACTAGAATGCTGGGATGTGCGTTGTAGTGCAGTGGATATCGGCTCGGAACGAGAAATCAGAGAGCCGAGTTCGAATTCCAGTTGAATTCATTGCATTCACTTACGCGAAAATACCCTTGGGAAAGGTATTAATCCGTCTCTTCCTTCCAGTTATGGGTTAAATAACAGCGCAGATTGGGTTCCATAGCCTTGGCTGGCAACCAGTCTACCACAGAAAACAATGGCAACCTACTGCAGGATAATCTTCTGCGTAGTCAGTCATGTCTTTTTCGAGACACGATCACCCAAGTGTGTTTAACGTATGGCATTTAACTTACTGACTAGAATGGTGTCAATATCTCATCAAATTACAGGTAAGCTGACGAGATGTAGCCATAATTCTATGCCAACAGTTTCTTTCCTGAATTTTTTGCTTGTGGAACTATAAACATTCTAGCAAACTTTAATCTGCAAAAATTTAAATATAAAATACTATTTAATTCCTTTCTGATTACTCTTTTCTTTTCCCGCTTATTATTAAGGTTTATGTTGCTAATTCTTTCATACACAGTATCCTCTTCAGTCTTAATGGCTTTTTAATGCGTGCGTGGCTATGTGTGTACTATCCGTTCCTAACTATCTGTTTGCGCGCATTAATATGTACTTGTGAGTACATACGTCATAAGTCATATCCTACGTCTTAAAATATATTCTACATTTTTTTTTAATCATTTCACCCCGAGCAAGACGGAAATGCCACTGATGTGCAGGGGGCTACATGAATGTAAAAAGATTAATTAGAAAAGAGTGAGGAGTACAAACTAGTTAGAAAGGAACAATAGAAAGCTGAGAAAACAGGTGCGATGACAGATACATAGGTGGAGAGAAAGGGAAGGTTATACTAGAATGGTGGGATGTGCGTTGTGCTGCAGTGGATATCGGCTCGGAACGAGAAATCAGAGAGCCGATAGCGGTGGGGAGAGAGCTAGAGTCCAGTGGTTAGTAAATGAGTATTGACTTTGCATTTAAATTTCTGGAGGTTGTAGCCGTCAGGAAAGCAAGAATACGGGAGTGAGTTCCACAGGCGGGAAGTGCGAGAGAAGAAGCTGCAGGAGTAGAATTGTCGTCTGCATTTGGCTAACCTGACTGTGAATGGGTGGGACCCAGTTGCCAGTCTGGTTGCAGGTGTAAACACCTGTTGAGGAAGTATCAGTGACTTAAGTTCGTCTGAGCAGAAGCCATGAAAGTATTTATAGAAGAGACAAAGGGAGGCCACATTTCGACGATGGGGAAGTGGCTGCAGTCGAGCCGCCAGATCAGTACCTATCACATTACAGACTCTCCTTTGGAGCCTGTCAAGAACACTGAGGAGAACGGCAGGGGCGCTTGACCATAAATGGCAGCAGTACTCCATATAATTTAAAGAAGGTGCTGCGGAAATCATGGACCGAGCATGGGAATGATGAAATTTTGGAAAGGATGGAGACGAAAAGAAAATTAATACTGAACATCAGGAAGAGACATCTAAAGTTCCTGGGACATGCAATGAGGAAGGAGGGCTTGGAGAAACTTATACTAACAGGCTATATAAGGGGAAAAGAGAAAGAGGAAAGCAGCGTATAACATATTTGAAGGACCTGAACAGGGGGATGACAGAACTAGGGTTGCGTGGTGTTATAGGAGAAAGAGTCACTTGAAGTCACCAGGAATAGGGAGACGTGGAGGGCTATGATCACCTATGTCCGGAAAGAACAAGGCACATAGACGAGGTAGAAGAAGAAGTAAAAGGTAAATGTCTCTTCTTACGCTTTTTATTTGTTGTAGCAGTATTAAAACACTGAGATTACTTTAATAGTTAGACTAATGGCACCACCACCACCACCACCACCACCACCACCACTACTACTACTACTGCTACTACTATTACTACTACTACTACTGCTACTACTACTACTACTACCACTACTACTATTACTACTACTACTGATAATAATAATAAAATAATATTGCAACAACTACTACTACGAATTCTATTATAACTACTTTTATGATTACAATTGCTACCATTACTACTGTTTATGATGCCTGTACATAAAAATCAATTCGAAATTAGAAGAACCCCTCCTGTTTGTCAATAACTGCTGTTTTGATTTTGTTGAGAGGTGGGGAGCTAGCGGAAATAACGTTGACGTAGACGGAAAAAATTTGCAAATAAAGGAAGACATAAAATTTGTGCTTTTCGTCCACTACGCAAGGAAAAAAAATTGTAGAAGTTTTATAAGTGAAATAAATTTATATGGACATTTTACAGAAACCCAACAAGATCTCGGGAGTTAATTTCTAACGTGAAATATAAATTGAACACTCGTAATAATATGTCTAGACCTTCAACTATTGGTTTGCAAATGAAACATTTTCATTTCGGTTGAAGTCCCATATTTGTATGTAGGATTTACCATAATATGTCTGTCCATTTATAGATGTCAATACTGTGTTTATCACTATCTAGATAATTCTAAGTAGACTGAAATATACTTATACAAATCACTATATATATATATTCATATAGATAGGTGTGAGTTTGTAACCCTGGGTTTCACGCTTTTGCGATCGTCAGACAAACTGATTAATTTTTTAAAAAATTGGTTATATTCGTGTATTTTTGTGGAAGTAGGGGAAAATCTGTCGTCACGACAGACGCAGACATATATATATATATATATATATATACATTTGTACACCCATTAACGACAAACACACACACACACACACACACACACACACACACACACACACACACACACGCACTCGCGTTCGGTCTCTGATACACGAATATAATCAATTTTTTTTAAAAAGATTAATCAGTTTGTCTGACGATCGCAAAAGCGTGAAACCCAGGGTAACAAACTCACACCTATCTATATGAATATGTCTGCTCTATCACTGATATTGAGCGCTTTTAAATAAGTACCACGCATATATAATATGTAAACAATATAATATATATAACAAATTTTATATATATATATATTGATATTTATAATTATATACATACACTTTTCACAGATATATATATATATATATATATATATATATATATATATATATGCAAAGATATACTGTGTTTATCAATATCTAGATAATTCTAACTAGACTGAAATATACTTATACAAATCACTATATATATATATATATATATACATATGATTAAATATATCAGACAATAAATGTCTATTATGTTTAATTGTCAATCGTCCTAACATAGTATTTTGGCTTTAATTTCAGGTGAAAATAAAGACAAAAATTGTCCAATATTTGGATATTTTTTATTACGCTGGTTCTAAAATTTCAGCTCACATGCTGTGATTTCATACGACCGCATTAGAAATTTACGACCTGCGTCTGCTATTCGATGAATGTTATCATCGCATAGCAAAATTTTTAACAATGATTTATTTCAACACAATATAATATCATCATTTATGGTGGATGTCTTAATATTAACGTCCCTGTAACCACTCTGAAGTTGGCTCTTGTTTGTTATAGCCGCGTTAATAACCAAGATAAATCTATATCCCAAAAATAGATATAGTTTCAACAAAGATAATGTTGTTTTAAAATAAATGCAATTTCCGAAAAAAATAATCTCTCATTTAAACGGTCCGTGTATGAATGATAACATTATATATCAAGCTACCATACATTTCGGTAAAGATGTTAAGTTTTTTTTTTTTTGGTTGCTCTGAAAATCTTTGAAAATTACATTCCTACCATTATCGAATGACTTTAGAAAATATAAAATAGAAAAATAACACTGGTATTTCTAAATATTTATCACCCCTCCCTATTAAAAAATAATGGCGGTATTTCATCAAATGACTTATCATATGTAGAGCTAAATCTTATAACGGGAATGTAAATAGATGTAATTTATGTCTTGATGAGAAATGAATTATTCTAAAACAATGAAATAACTTGAGCCGATTAAACAAGAGAAATAAATTAATTATTAAGTTTACACATAAAAAGGAATATCTCATGGCGTTATTGTGATGGTATTTGGAATCTTTGAACAATTTGTATGTTGTGTAGAACGGGTTTCAGGTGGGTAGAAATTATTATGTTGAAACATCAATTCTCCTCCTTTTGAAGAAATGGTAGTAGGATTGCGTTTATAACCGACTGGGCATATTTCTTACCAATCTGTGCAGTATGTTCACTTACACATATATAATAGAAAGAGGCATTATTCTGATTGAAACGTACATAGTTTCCTGTTATTGTGATGGTAACAGAATCTGTTGAAAAATATTTTAGATTTGCATGTTGCTATTTAATATTCTCTCCAAAAATTCCAAAGACGTAAAAATTGTGAGCTCTTAACGTCTACAGGATGATGTCAGAGTCTGTATATCGTTCGCGGTATGGAAAATGTCATTGCGTGTTTATGATGTACAGGCAAATAAGTATAATTTATATTGATGCAGAATATGCTCTCATCTAATCTAAACTTATTTATAAATGGAACTTTGTGTGTGTGTGTGTGTGTCTGTGTATCCGTTACCTATAGACTCCGAAACGGCTGAACCTATTTTCTTGAAAATTTACACAGTTGTACTATAAGCGTCTGCTAGTGTTCTTAGCTAGGTTTTGTGTCGAGGTACCCCCGATAAATATCGAAAATCGATAATCGAAAAAATTGGGTTATAGAAGGGGTGGTCCGATTTTAATCAAATTTGATACACTCATAGACAAAGACATAAGAAACGAATATTCAGAAGTTTCAAGGCTGCAGTTCTTACGATAGTGCAGAAAATTTTATATCGATACCAGGAAATAAAAATTTAACTTACATCCATTCATTTTTCTTTGAGTCTACGGTTTCGCTTTAACGTGAAACAATTATTGCTTTTTAGTCTTTCGTGCCAACGTCGAAGGAGTCTGAGCTCCAGAACCATGGATTAGTTTTAAAGCTTTCATTACACCCGAGCAAAGCCGGGCTATACTGCCAGTCACTGAATATGAGAGACTACGATTGTTTTTTTCACGACTGGTACCATCGCGCCTCTACTTAAGATACACACGAGGGCATTCGTAACTCTTCATACGGTTGGTATAAACTGTGTTGTGAATGACGAGATGTCTGCTACTAATAGCTTGCTAGGAGACGATTGTGCAGATCGGAATGTTCATTTAATCACAGTTGCCTATCGAAAGCTGAGTCTAAAATGCAAAGTAATTTAATAAAGTGTTTATCCGGTGTATAAGGAACTTTAAATACATACCACTCTTTAAAGACCAAACGTTGCAAAAGTACAATTATTATCGTATGATACGATAGCTGAAGACTTTGGATCAACTTACTGTATTTCAGTTAATATTGGCATCGTTCTTTCATGCTATTGCATTTTTATTTTTCGTCAGTACGCGTGCACGCGTACTGATGAAAAATAAAAATGCAATAACATATATATATATAGCAATATATAACAATATATATATACTAGCAGTATAGCCGGCGTTGCTCGTGTGTAATGAAAGCTTTAAAACTAATCCATGGTCCTGGAGCTCAGACTCTTTGGACGTTGGCACGAAAGACTAAAAAGCAATAGTTGTTTCCAGTTAAAGCGAAACCATAGACTGAAAGAAGAATGAATGGATGGAAGTCAAATTTTGATTTCTTGGTATCGATATCAAATAAGTTCTTTCGTCGTAAACTGTATTTTGGAGGCTAAATAAGTCCTCTGAGCAAATGATATCATGGCTGAGACAAAGAACAAAAAGTATACCTACTTAGAGCCAAACACGAAGCAAAAACTAAAATAAAAGGGCTGAAAAAAATACAGATATACTGGCTGATAAACAGACACACACACTAAACACCTTGTTTTTTTAATATATATATATTATCGATTTTCTGCCCTATTGTAAGAACTGCAACCTTGAAACTTCTGAATAATGTTTCTTATTTCTTTGTCTATGAGTGTATCAAATTTGATTTCAATCGGAGCACTCCTTCTATAACCCAATTGTTTCGATTATCGATTTTCGATATTTATCGGGGGTACCTCGACAAAAAACCTAGCTAAGAACACTCGCCGACGCTTATAGTACAACTGTGTAAATTTTCAAGAAAATCGGTTCAGCCGTTTCGGAGTCTATAGGTAACGGACACACACAGACAAAGTTCCATTTATGAATAGGTTTAGATAGAGTCATCTGCAGACAGATCTGTTCTGCTGTATCAAAGCTTATCAGTACGGTTAGACATTGCTTCTAGCCAGGATTGAAAACCGACCCAATCGGCATCAGCCAGCGATTTTTCGAGACGTATTCAACGAAAAATTTACAGTTAAATATATATATATATATATATAAGTGCTCCTTGGATTGAGATCAAGAATATCCTAAGTTCCAGTTCAAGTTACTTGTTTTCGTTATTTTTATTTCCGCGCAAATACCATTGGTAAACGTACGAATTCAACTTTTTTCTAACAAGTAGTATGTTAATTATTAAGATATTTATCTCTAAACCTTTATTTTTTACGCAAAGATTCTTACAATTTAAAAAAAAATTACTGATAGTAAATTACCTGCCAAGGACTGATAAGCTGTAGAAAAAGAATAAACAAATCAAATGGAGGCCGATGTCATCAAGAAATCTCTTCCTAGAAAAATCGACTGCTGTGAGATTCGAATCTAAGGTTTCTAGTCGAAACGCTAACAATTTGTTCAGGTTAATTGTAAATACACACTGTGATTAAACTAAAAATCAGAACGTCATTTTTCTTTATGAAATCTTCATTTTTATTCATTCTGCCCCGGACATTATTCAAATATAAAACTGACAGGCTTTCTTTGTTTATTTGATGAAGTGCAGGAGGATTTATTCACCACTAGATATAGTATGTTTCCATTTTCATTGGGATTATTATATCTTATCTTAATTAAATATTTCCAGTAGGATACTTTGGACGATGATGTTATTGATGCTCTTCGCGTTTAAGAGTTTCAAGACCACCTTATTTCTTCTGAAATGGCTACATTAAAAACGTAATTTATCTTACAAAGCTCACCGCACTAATAAAATTAAAGGGTGTGATGAGTCGCCATTTTTTTATTTTTAATTTAACGCATGCGCGTTGTTTATGATTTTGTTGTGTATCAGTATAGAAACGTCGGATGAGCGGCGTCTGTGAGAAAAGAGCAACAGGACACAGTTTAATCCACCATGAATGTGGAAATGGTATATTGTACTGCTTAGCATTTGTACCGGGAGCCTTAGAATGAACCTTTTAGAAAAACCGTTGGTTTGTTCTGTTTCCAAATGATGTATTGAGAGTGATGAATACCAGACATCGAGACAAAATCAGCGTGTTTAGAGTAATCGCTAGTGATGGCGACCTTATGCCTCCATTCTTATTTCCACGGAAAAAATAAGAATGACACTGATATCTCAAATTAACAGATAGATTACACAAATTATCTTCAAATAATATAGAGTAAATTTATTCAGTAAAATCGCCATTGGCTTCAACCACGGCCTTCTGACGACTTTGGAAACTTGTGCATCACTTCTTGACGGTCTCCTTGTTTAAGTTGGTGAATGCTGCAATAACCCTTGCATCCAGTTCATCTTTGGTGTTACAAAGAGTTTTGTTTGTCTCTTGCTCAACACATAATAATTAAGGGGGTTGCAGTGTGGATGTTTAGGTGGTTAGTATGGGATAATGTGATCGCAGAAATTGGCTGACCGCCATTACTACGTCTTTCTGCTTGACTGGCACGATGCAGGGTTCTTTTACCAGACAGAGTTTTTAGCATCATGAACCAGGATAGCATTCCCTTCGCAAGGTACTTAGTGAAGGCCTTTTATTGGGTCTGAGGCTCTGTAGGACGATGAATGTAACGTCGCTGTCACTACAAAGACATTTGTAATAACCACTAGACTCATTCTTCTCGTTTTGAATCCTCTGCACTGTCCTCAGATTGACACCCAAATTCTCTGGAATAATTATATTAAAGATTTTGGTGCGAATGCCAAGCAGGACAATATGCAGTTTCCAAATTTTTGACGGAGTAAATTGCGTCACGTGTACTTTTGCTCAGATAAAGAACCCAACTGACTCTACTATACTGTGCAGTTGACAAAATCAAAAAGCGCACAACGTGAAATCGCGAAATTAAAAATATAAAATGAATTCACCTATAGAAACAAGCTACAGGACTATAGTATAAACGCTTGTTGAATCTAATTTAATTGTTTCTGTCATATCGCATTATTGAACGGGCATGCTTCCTGATGCTATCACACGAACGCTGGTGTTTCTCAAGGTTCTATCCTAGGTTTTACGCATTATCTGAACTTCATCAATGATCTTCCTAGTGTAATCAGTTCATAGGTACCCATTGACGGTGACTGCACCACAATTTACTATCATCTCAACAAGAAACCTGCTAAGGCTGGCAAAGTAAACCTAGTTGCTGCTCTTGAAAAGGACCACCAATCCAATAGTGGACTGGGGCAAATTTTTTTTAATGCTTCCAAAACAAAGCTTCTCACCTTTTACCACCATAGAGAAATTCTCCTATCACCCATCAGTGTGGATGACGCTAGTTTCACAGGAAGCAATAACCTGAGTCTCTTCGGCATTACTATCTTCGTTAACCTCAATTGGAACGAGTCAATAGCCACAGATACTGCTAGCAAGGTCGAGTCTCTGTATCAGCCAGGAAGTTTTTCTCGTTATTATCTCTCTTGCGCACATATAAATATACCGTACGTCCGTCCATTGAAGATTTTGTGACTTCTTCTTTCATCTTTTTTCGTTTTCCTTTGGGTTTAATTGATGAATATTGTTGAATTTGTCTCCTTTAATAAGGATATTTGGTGTTTTTTTTTTGTTTTTTTTGCTTCAGTGTTTAATAATTTTTGGAAGTTGTTGATTTTTTAAAAATCTTATTTCGTCTAATATGGAAATCATATCTTTTTTAAATTTAATTAATTTTGGATTAAAGGGGAATAACTCGTAGTTTTAAAATTGAAATTACACAGGTCCTTTCCTTTTTTTTCCTCCTGTGTATTTTTTAGGAAGAATAATGCTTTCCATCTGATTCTGGTAAGAAACTGTTTAATTTTTTGTAATAAATGAAGCATATATATATATATATATATATATATATATATATATATATATATGCTTCACTGAATACTGTTACCATATCTGGTCGGGCGATCCTGCTATGAATCTCGGGGTTCTCGACAAAATCCAAAGGCGGATCTGCAAAGTTAGACTGAAGGGATCTGGCTTTCCTCTTATCTTTTCTGCAAATATTTTCACGACTTTTGATCTGATGAGCTTATCTCCCTGGTTTCTACTCTACACGAATTTACTCGAGCTACTAGATCGTAAATTAGGTCCCACCCCTTTTACAGTCAACAGTGAACCTTAACCACCACTTCTCAGTTTCTTTCCTTGCACTTCCCGCATGTGAAACTTCTTTCTGTATACTTACTTCGCTTCAATCTTCAAGAGTTTAAGATCAACGTCAGTTGCCATCTTTTATGTCCTTGATTCCAACCTTTCTCTTGTCCTTTCCCCGTCAACCCTGTATCTTGTTTTTCTTCCTTCTTGCTCTGCTCTCATGTAACACATGCGTACCAGTATTCCAATCTTTCTTTTATCCTTTCTTCGACACCCCTTGTATCTTGTTCCTCTATTTTTTCTTGTCAATCAAATTTAAATTCGAAATATTTTTTGTAAACTTAATTTTTCTGTGTGTCTAAAAACAGGACAGGTTTCTAAATAAATTTCTACTTTTTGTCTTTACTAGATGGTTTCGAGAAAATAATAGTATAGTATTAACATAAAAATTGTTGCACTTGTTATCATATATATAAGGTCTTTATCCTTCCATTTCTTAGAGCCAGACAAAACTAAATTTTAACTTACAACTCTTAACTAAGCTTAATAGTAAGGTTTTCTAAAAGTCTAAAAATAGACATTTGATTCTGTCTACTTTCTTATTAATCCCACCCCTTTAATTTTTTTGTGATGTATATATTTTTTTAATTTCCGCCGGTAAAATATCTTGGTTTATGTTGAAATAAAGAAGTTGCCGATGATGCGTGAAATTTCTCTTAGTGATTTCATGTAGATAACTGATTTGAACATCGAAATTTATTTTATTATATATATTATATATATATATATATATATATATATATATATATATATATATATATATATATGCACGCATGTCTGTATGATTATATGTCTGGCTCACGTGGTAGATATTCCAGATCTAAAGATAACTGAACGAAAAATACAGTTAAAATCAATAAAAACAACCAAATAAATATGTCGACTGTTTATTTATTTGTTTTTTCCTAAATGCATTATTTTAGTAAAATTATAGTTTCTTCTCATTCCAAGAATTAAAACTCGTTATACACACACACACACACACACACACACACACACACACACACACACACACACACACATATATATATATACTCTTTATCGTTTTGCTGCAAACGGAATACAAGAGGACATTTTGGAATTAGATTAATCTTGTGTATTATTTACATCCTTATAATTGGGTTTTCATTGGGTGAATGAATAAAATTCGTTGTAGACGGAAGGACACACAATAGTTCTGCTTGAACTCCCTTGGAATTAATTTAGAAACAAGAGGAATCTGTGCTTCTAAACAAGACATTTTAAATAAGCTCATGAATCCGACAACTTCAACTATTTTTTGATGTTATGTCCTTTCAAGACGTATGTGATCATGTCTCTACTCAAATAACGTTTTTCAAAACTATTTACTGACATACATTTTTTGCAAAAATAGTTGTGATTTTCAGTTGCCTTCTCTACCCTTTGAAATTCATTTTTTTTTTATTCTCGTAGACTGGTTGCCTCTTCCTTGCGATTTAATATACCATGTTGTGATTAAAAGAGACGAAATAATGCCATCCCCAAGTTTATTTGCAGATTAATTATACAGGATGTCTATAAAGTATGTATGCACTTTAACAAATTTATAACTTTATTTCTATTTGTGATAGAAATAATCTGTAAGAAATGAGCTTGAACAATTAAACTTGAAATATAATACAGTGTTTCAACAAGATGGAACTCCTTGTCAATTTGCTCTGCGTGTTAGTTTCTAAATCAGGAATTTCCTAACAAATAGATCGGAAGAGGTGGACCATTTTATTGGCCTCCACTTTCGCCAGATTTAACTCCATTAGATTTTTTTTCATGTAAAAATTGTGTAAGCAACCAAACCTAGTTCATTAGAAGACTTAGAAAGTTAAAATGACAGTAATTCCAGGCATTACTGTTAATCAGTTGGCAAATGTTTTCCGTGAACTGTAAAATCATATTACCCTTTGTATTGCTAATGATGGAGGAGATGTGGAAACTTAAATAAAATTTCAATAAAACCTTGAAAAATATAGATTTATTTTTTTTAATCCTTCTTACGAATTATTTCTATAAGTTATAATTTTTTTAATGTGCACACGAACTTTATGGATAGCCTGTATATTGTAAGAGACTTTTGTAAATAATAATGATTTATTATTATTATTATACATGTCCAATTAATTTAGCCATATCTAGGAAGAGAAGAGGTGGATTCTTATGTTTCCCATGGCTATATTTTTTTTTAATCACATCACCCCAAGCAAGGCGGTAAGGCCACTGGTGTGCAGGGGGCTACGTAAGAGTGCATAGATAGTTCAGTCTATCTACTCCAATTAAAAAAAAATAAACAAAAAAGAAAGTGAAAAGGTTAGAAAAGAGAAAGCCGGAAACCATATCCTAAACAGGAAACAAGGGATGAGTCTCTACACCTGTTCAATAGACATGGGTGGAGTGTGAACCGGGCGATAGTTCTGTCTATCTACTCCAATTGAAAAAAATTAACAAAAGAAAAAAGTGGAAAGATTGGAAAAGAGAAAGCCGGAAACCACATCCTAAACAGGGAACAAGGGATGAACCTCTTCACCTGTTCAAAAGACGTGGATGGAGTGTGAACCGGGCGATAGTACAGTCTATCTACTCCAACTGGAAAAAAAATGACAAAAGAGAAAAGTGGAAAGATTGGAAAAGAGAAAGCCAGAAACCACATCCTAAACAGGGAACAAGGGATGAACCTCTTCACCTGTTCAAAAGACGTGGATGGAGTGTGAACTGGGCGATAGTTCAGTCTATCTACTCCAACTGGAAAAAAAATGACAAAAGAGAAAAGTGGAAAGATTGGAAAAAGAGAAAGCCAGAAACCACATCCTAAACAGGGAACAAGGGATGAGTGTCTACACCTGTTCAATAGACGTGGGTGGAGTGTGAACCGGGCGATAGTTCAGTCTATCTACGCCAATTGAAAAAAAAAATAACTAATGACGATTTTGGTGAAAAAATTATTCTTTAATAAATATTGCAATTTTCGTAAGTATATCTATTAAAATAAGAAGTTAATGTTATTTTCATTTCTGTATAATTTAGACAATTTATCTGTCGTATCCTGTATAAAATCACATGAAGGTGAAATGTATATTTATGTTTATTCACTAAGTTATTAATTGATAAAACTTCCTTGATTGTGGCTTATAAAATACGAAATTATTCAGTATCATCTGAACATTTCTGGCTCAGAATCAGCGTAGAAATTAGAAAAATGGTTAAACCAAAGAACAGTAAATGTCTTTTAAAAAAGCTATTCATGGCATTTAAGAAAATGTGCGCGTGTGTGTATGCTTATCTTGCAAGATTTATACTTCTATCTGTTGCTTGTCTCGTTATAGTTACGAACAGCTAGATATCAACATAGATAGATAGATAGATAGATAGATAGATAGATAGAAAAAACAAAATCACATCAACACAAACGTATACACATTTTAAAATGTTTGCACATATTTTGATGTATATGTTTATATGCAACATAGTTGCATACTTATGTAGTCTGTTTTGTTAAACACTCAGATGATAAGTCTCTCTCTCAACATATATATATAGTAGAATTGTTTATTTTGTCTTCATATATATATATATATATATATATATATATGTAGGGGTGGGGATGTGTGGGGGTGTGACTATATAAATGAAGACAAAATAAAAACTACTATTCCCCAAACGGTTCGTCATCTGATAGACTTCATAAAGATATTTGCTTTGATAATTTTCATCAGAGGATAATTCATGCGTTGGTAAAGAATATATTTCCTTTTGATTTTATTCGTATTGTCTTTTTATAAAAATATATTTTATTTATATTTGAATATTTACATACACACACACACAAGGATAGGACAACGATATATAATTTTTATATAACAAACTCTATGGGATCTTTTAGAAAACAGCTCACTAAATACATGATATACAAACCCCCACTGTGTTTGACCACAGTGTTTTGATTCATAAAATGCTACTCTAATCAAAAGACAAAACAATTTACTATGACGAAAGTGTATACAAAGTGTTTAATCGCTTGATCCTACGCAGTAAATTTGCATCCTGGTTCTTTCAACATGTCGCATTTCCTGGCAGATCGTCCATTATTACAATATGTAGACATGAAAAAAGTGATTGAAAACATAAAACTAAGTTGAATCAACTGGGTTATATACCCAAAGCGTATATTTTACAAAATTCATTAATTTTCAAATTCTCAGCAGCTCCTCGCGTGCACATGAGTCGCCGCATAAACAACACTTTAGTCAGATTCAGTTGTAACGAACGAAATATGTCGCACGAAATCTTTCTTCAACGTATATATATATATATATATATATATATATATATAGGGTGTCCATGAAGCTCGTATGCACTTTAAAAAATTTATAACGTTATTTGCATTTGTGATAGAAATAGGGTTATAAAGTTTAATGTACCTAGTTTTAAGTACAGTTATTGAATAATTCTTTACCACAAAATTTACAACAATTTTTAGATAAGTAAAAATATTTTCTTTTTTTCAGAATCAGTTTGATGCGTTTCTTCAACTGAAAAAATGTAAACATGGGGACATTTGAAAACAATTGTGTTTGCCACCAAACCTAGCTCATTTGAAGATTTAGAAAGTTAAAATAACAGTGATTCCAGGCATAACTGTAAATCAGTTGGCAAACCTTCTCCGTGAACGGCAAAATCATATTACCCTTTGTATTGCTAACGATGGAGGACATGTGGAAACCTAAATAAAATGTGAATAAACCTTAAAAGATATAGATTTCTTTCTTTCTAATCCTTTTTACAAATTATTTCTATCGCAAATACAAATAAAGTTATAAATTCTTAAAATGCACACGCATTTTATGGAAACCCTATATATATATATATATATATATATATATATATATTACCTTTCTGCTTTTTTCGCTTGGATTAAAGTATCTAAATTAATATATATATATATATATATATATATATATATATATATATATATATATATATATGTGTGTGTGTGTGTGTGTGTGTGTGTGTGTGTGTGTGTGTGCTAATCATTTAAGAAATTCGATATGAAATGGATTACCTTCGACATATTTTTAATATATTTGTTTAAGCATTATTTTTCATGGTTACTCCTATTTGACTATATGTTCTGTTTATTTATTTTATAATTGAACAGTATATTTATCTACGTCTACTGGCTTGAAGAACCGAGTAAATATGCACCCTCCAGCAGCGTTACCTAAAAAAACGATAAATGATGTTTAAACAAATAACTTAAAAGTGCGTATATATATATATATATATATATATATATATATATATATATATATATATATATATATACTTTATCGTATTATTTATATTACTTTTATCAGATGGAGAAAATAGTTAAACAAAAGAAATAATACTTTAGCAACGCAAACCCAAGTTGTCCATTCTATTTGTTTATGTATGAAGCAGGTTTTACAGGTATTTCATTGTCTATGCAAAACAAGGAATATATGAAGATATCCAAGAATGGGAAATGTGAAAGGAGTTCAAAGAATCTGTAATTGGACCAAAATGGAACCGCAGACCTTGCATCTCAAAGCGTCTGGCGTGGATTGATCGTTCAAAGTTGGCACAAAACGCCACAAGAGTTCTTTCATTCAAACCACTTTTGTCCGTTATGCAAAGATGCCAACATTTGATGGCGAGACAATACCAGAAAGGCAAGCCTAGTGAAAGTGACTGTTTATAATCGGGTTAATTTGTGGAGAAGACATCAATTGTTATTTGGCAGAGTGAATGAGACTACGAGTTTCCATTTGGTCTGGGGATGAAAACTTAATTTCCAGTGCATAACTTTGGTTTTCACTGCAAATTTGTAAAAGCTGCCACGAACGTCTCAAATTTCTGAAATCCCAATGCATGTGATTGGTGAGTTTGCATAATAAGACATTGCTATTAAGCTATTTCTGAAAAATGTAGACGCTAGCTCACGCCTGATTTCCACTGATTTTACTTTTGATAAAATATTACCCCTGTATAAATTGTTCACATGCCAAAATCTATTCTTGAAACCAGATAGCATACGAATCTTCCGCAAGTGTAACACACGAAACTGGGGATAATTTTTGAGAAGCAACAGCAGGGATTTTCATCTTCGATAAAAGATATCGATTTTCTCAAAGGATTAAAATTTAAATCAAGAGAAAAGCGCCTTCACGTCCAGAAATTTGGCGCGTTTACGAAGAGACATTATCTGAATACAGTTTTATTGACTGTGATTTAAATAATTTGATCAGAAATCAAAAAAGAAAAAAAATTACATATTAATCAGATTTCTGTGAGCTTATGTTTGAAACATATTTATTATTTAATTGGACAAGTATCTGAATTTTGCCATGGGGTATTTGCGATAATGCTTGACATGTATTTGTCTTTATTCTTAACTCGAGTATAGCCCGGCGTTGTGCGGGTGTAATGAAAGCCTTAAAACTGTTTGGACGTTGGCACGAAAAACTAAAAAGGAATAGTTGTTTCTAGTTAAAACAAAACCGTAGACTGAAAGAAAAATGAATGGATATAAGTCAAATTTTAATTTCCTGGTATCGATATCAAATAAGTTTTTTTCGTCGTAAACTGAATTTTGAAGGCTAAATAAGTCCTCTGAGCAAATGTTATCATGGCTGAGACTAAGAACTACAATTATACCTACTTAGAGCCAAACCCGAAGCAAAAACTAAAATAAAAGGGCTGAAAAAATACAGACACACAGGCAGATAAACAGACACACACACAAACATCTTGTCTTTTATATATATATATATATTATCGATTTTCTGCACTATTGTAAGAACTACAACATTAAAACTTCTGAATATCGTTTCTTATGCCTTTGTCTATGAGTGTAACAAATTTGATTAAAATCGGACTATTCCTTCTATAACCCGATTTTTTCGATTATCGATTTTCGATATTTATCGGGGTACCTCGACACAAAACCTAGCTAATAACACTCGCAGACGCTTATAGTACAAGTGTGTAAATTTTCAAGAAAATTTGTTCCGCCGTTTCGAAGTGTATAGGTAACGGACACACACACACACACACACACACACACACACACACACACACACACACACACATATATAGACAAAGTTTCATTTATAAATAAGTTTAGATATCAGCATTTCATCGGGAGAATTTAGACCGTCAAATTACACCTATTAGCAAATAGTTTTCTTCAATGTTCTCTTTCTCTTCAGGACGTGAGTGAATATGAGTGTCCACAACTTCTTGTACTTTGTAGCTCATAGCAGTGTTTGTCTTTTTCAATATTTCTTTCTGTTCTGTCATCTATTTTCACAAGCTTGTTACCCACTTTTTTCCTTCTATTCGTCTTGCCTTTCATACATCCAATTCTTCCCATTATATGTTCAAGTAATTTCGTAGGAGGTACGGCTCGGATAAAAGAATCATAGAGCAGAGATCGAATTCTTCTCGAGTTCATTGCTGTTCTAGCTAATACTCTTAGGAAAGATATGAATTTATAACGTCTTGCACGCTAGGACCTCTCGCCTTGGTTGGAAAAGAAGATTTTCCAAATTAAGCCACTTGATGCCGTGTAAGATTGCCTTTCTAACTTCTGAGAAGAGGAATGGGGTAAGTTTAACATATCAGGTGCATAGGAACCAGCAAGCCATTGCATTGTTCTGTCTTAAATTTATCCATAAACCACAATTGTGAGATGAATGGGATGCGTGATCACATCGGCGCAAAATAACTGACTAAATGATGAATGTCAACTCTCTTTATGACTGTAATTTAATAGTTTCAATGAAACGTCATTTGGGATCTCTTCTCTTTTTGATTCACGTCTTTTCCCCACACCCACTGTATCTTGTTTTTCTCCCTTTCCGCTCTATCCTCATGCAGCTCTTTTCACTTCAGTATGTTATATCCTTCTTTTAATCATTCTACGGCACCCACTGTAAACTGTTCCTTTTTTTATTCACACTCTTATGTAATCAGCTGAGCATTATTGATAGTAATATCTTGCTTGGTATGAAACGTAAAAAAAATGTCTAATTGGACATTTTGTTTCCATTTTTCTTAAAACTTACTCCTGCTTTACATTTTCTATTTTTGCTAGTATTTTTTTTTATCTTTCTGTAAATATATATTTTTGTTACTTCAAGTCACCTCTTTATTTGTGAAGAACATTTTCAGCATTCACCGCGTGTTATGATGTTTGATATTATACTGTCTTTGCATCTAATAATTTTATCCTGTTTTTTAACGCTTATCTATTTATATTTTTAATATTTCTTGTGTCGTTCTAAGAAACTTTCCGATTCCGGTGTTACATTTTTTATAATCTGTTTAAATATTTCTAAATTGACTCCAGTTCTTTCTACATCACCCAGTATATCTTCTTCTATCTTGTTCTTTTCCTTTCTCTCTGCCTTAGAAACTGTCAGGAATTTAAATGCAATGTCAATACCCATCTCATATCCACTTGACTCCAGTTCTTTCTACATTACCCAGTATATCTTCTTCTATCTTGTTCTTTTCCTTTCTCTCTGCCTTAGCAACTGTCAGGAATTTAAATGCAATGTCAATACCCATCTCATATCCACTTGACTCCAGTTCTTTCTACATCACCCAGTATATCTTCTTCTATCTTGTTCTTTTCCTTTCTCTCTGCCTTAGAAACTGTCAGGAATTTAAATGCAATGTCAATACCCATCTCATATCCACTTGACTCCAGTTCTTTCTACATTACCCAGTATATCTTCTTCTATCTTGTTCTTTTCCTTTCTCTCTGCCTTAGCAACTGTCAGGAATTTAAATGCAATGTCAATACCCATCTCATATCCACTTGACTCCAGTTCTTTCTACATCACCCAGTATATCTTCTTCTATCTTGTTCTTTTCCTTTCTCTCTGCCTTAGAAACTGTCAGGAATTTAAATGCAATGTCAATACCCATCTCATATCCACTTGACTCCAGTTCTTTCTACATTACCCAGTATATCTTCTTCTATCTTGTTCTTTTCCTTTCTCTCTGCCTTAGCAACTGTCAGGAATTTAAATGCAATGTCAATACCCATCTCATATCCACTTGACTCCAGTTCTTTCTACATCACCCAGTATATCTTCTTCTATCTTGTTCTTTTCCTTTCTCTCTGCCTTAGCAACTGTCTTCACACCTGTGTTTCCATCCTTCTCTTGCCCTTTCTCTGACACCCACCGTCTTTTTCTTCACTCTTGCCTAAACTTTTACTCTTATGTAGCCCCCTTTTCATCAGTGGCGGTACCGCCTTGCTTGGGAGGAAACGATTTAAAAAATCTCTCAACTACACTCTTATGACATCTGCAAATCTTCTAATTTGCAATTAGCATCTTATTATTTTTCTATTGCCGACAAACATGCATTAGGCTTGCATGTAGTTTTATACATATTTACGTGTCTCCTCGCTTCTGATATTTCCTTATTTTATCTTGCTACTAGCAGTGTAGCCAGGCGTTGCTCAGGTGTAATGAAAGCTTTAAAACTAATCCATGGTCTTGGAGCTCAGACTCTGTCTAAAGAATATTTGTGTGAAGTTTGGTGAGAATCGGATAAAAATTGTGGATTTGTATAAAGGGCATACAGACAGATAAACAGACACAAACACAAACATCTTGCCTTTATATATATATATATATATATATATATATATATATATATATATATATAATCTATTTTCTGCACTACTGTAAGAATTGCAACCTTGAAACTTCCTGAATATCGTTTCTTATGTCTTTGTCTATGAGTGTATCAAATTTGATTAAAATCGGACCATTCCTTCTATAACCCGATTTTTTCGATTATCGATTTTCGATATTTATCGGGGTTACCTCTATAGAAATCCTAAGAACACTCGCAGACGCTTATAGTACAAGTGTGTAAATTTTCAAGAATATCGGTTCAGCCTTTTCGGAGTCTATAGGTAACGGATACACACACAGACACACTCACACAAAGCTCCATTTATAAATAAATTTAGGTAGATAGATATTATCTTATATTAACAATTGGCATTAATCGAGGTCAATAAACAAAAATCGCCCAAAAATATCTCGTTAGTAAATAGGTATAATCAAATTGCTATTATGTTTCATTTATTTTGTAATAATTACTTCTGCATGAATTTATTAGAGCTACAAGACTAGCAACTAAGTATCACCTTTTTACAGTGAAACCAATTAAATCTAACTGTAGCTTTTACTTCCACAGTTCCTTTTCTCACACTTAACGCCTGTGGAACTTTCTTACGTATACTTGCTTCCCTGTTAGCTATAATCTCCAAGAGTTTAAATGCAATGTCAATTGCCATCTCTTATCTCCTTGACTTCCATTCTTTCCCCCAACACACCTAGTACCTTTGTTATTCTCCCTTTCCATTCTACTTTTATGCAGCTCTCTTCCCACCAGTGTTCCTATCCTATCACTCATTCTCTGACGCCCACTGTGACCATTTTCTCTTTCTTTTCATTCTCCTCTGTTAAGTCCTGCCCACCAGTGGCGGTAATTCATTGCTTGGGGCCAAACAATTATATATATATATATGTATATATATATTAAAAAAAACTTTAGATATTTCTTGATTTAATGCTCTTAGCGTTAGAATACTTATATCCAAAGACATAGATAATTCATAGCTTACTGACGCAGAACATATAGCCAAATTATTTACTGCATTACTTAAATACTGGCGCCATTTTCGACGGTGTTAACAGGTATCTGACAGATAAAAACATATTGCATAAAATAAAAGAATATATGAAGAGTTATGAACACTTAAATCCTGAGGGTGCATAGCACCTAGAGAAAGAAAACTGTTCTGAATATATTTGCTTGTACTATTTGTAGACTATTTTCCTTTGTTTGTCATTAGTAATTCCTTCTTCATTCAACTGTCGTGGAGTTCATTTTAACTGCCGAGCCGTAGACGAAGAAAAGTACGACAGGTTAAAACGTTTCGCGCTGCACAAACCCATCGCCACAGAAAAAAAATAAAATGACCAATGAGAAGAGACATCACAAACAACTAGTAAACGACTAAAAAGTTTCGAATTTCATTTCATTTCTGCTTTCAACTTTATCATTTTCCCACGTAGTATCATCTTTTTTGTTAAAATATCGCCGCATAACAGTCCCGTTTATAATATATAGCTCTTTTATTTTTATTCGGAAATATGTTTATGATGTTTTTAATATCTCGTACTGTAATATTTCCTCTTAGAGACACTGTTTCTCGTACTACCACCAAAGTTAAGCAATGTCAAACCTGGTCTGCACATAGATGGCTAAAACTTGGGAAAAACGATGATACTGTAAGCTTGGTCGAGTGAGTGATGTAAACGGTTTGGCACAGAAAATCGGATTGCCGTGTTCCAATCTTATTCAGGTTCGTTACATTTCTAACAGGCAAATAACCTTGGGAAATATATAAATCCACATCTTTTTCTATCTACAGACTAATTAGTAAGCCTTGTATCAGTTAAATAGCTATTATCTTTCAAAATATTACAATTTACAATAAAATACTGGCTTTAAAAAACTGCAATAGAAAAATCAATCAAAACATTTTCGGATATTTGTAGTTTAATTTTATTCAATGAAATAACTGTCAGTCAATCAACAGACATTATAATTAACATTAATAATAAAAAACATCTTCACTTATATTTCAAACAATAAATCAAACGATTGTTAC
Organism: Ascarosepion bandense; assembly: GCA_037127315.1. Lineage (NCBI taxonomy): Eukaryota > Metazoa > Mollusca > Cephalopoda > Sepiida > Sepiidae > Ascarosepion > Ascarosepion bandense. Next base: position 2,800,705 of record JBBBDQ010001439.1, on the reverse strand, counting down.
GAAAATGCTGTTAGCTTGTGCCACATAAATTTACGATTACAGCCACTTAAAGAATATATGCAGATAAAATCATGATGTCACTATGGATTCACTTAACACTTCAACAATTTCAAAACTCTAGATGCCAGCCTTCAATTTACTTCTGCTACAATGACGATGTATTTACATTAACAAAGAGAAGAAAAAAATTAAATATCTGAAAACAAACTTTGAAAATACCACAATTTTCATGTCTACATCTGAATTTAACATCCCTAAAATAATCCTCTTAGGCGTAATCATCGATTCGATTGATCAAATTCGATTTTATAAAAGTAAACAACTAAAAGGTTTTAGTTTGAGTGGTAAATAATTTCAGTTTTTGCTTATCGATTTTATTCTACAAAAGATTTCGTTTTATTCAATTATATCAGTCATTTAAGTGCCATACGTAATACACTCTTAGGCGATCATGTCTCGAAAAAAACAAGTCTGTGGGGCAGAAGATTTTCCCGCAGTAGGTTACCATTTCTTTGCAGTATACTGGTTGCCAACCAAGGCTATAGAACCCTATCTGTCCTGCTATTTAACCGATAGCTGAAAGGAGAAGCAACGGATTAAGACCTTTCCCAAGGATGTTTGCACTTAAGTGAATGCAACGAGTCAAACTGGAATTAAAACTCAACTCTTCGATTTCTCGTTTAGAGCCAGTATCCACTGCGTTGATACGCACTTTTAATTATCTATTGACCGTTAATTTCTATGACTAGTGTTCAGTTATCAAGCAGTTTTCAAGATGGAAAATTTCGTATGATTTCATGTGAAAAAGTTATTGATGTGAAAATGTTATCGGCACATTCCTGAGAATTTTTTCTTCATCAGAATTTGGAATTTTAGCATCGATCAAAAAAAAAAAAATAGAAAAAAAATAATGACCCTTTCGTGCAAGGTCATATGAATATTGCCGGTGGGATTTTCTACCCAAGTTCAAAAGAATTCTATTTTTTCTCGTATTAGTTTTATGCATACTCCTTGCTGTTGTCATCGAAACGGACATTTTTCCTATTCATGAGGGTAAAAATTATGGGCACGTTGTAGCCACTGGGCGTGTATATGTACATTACGTGTTACATTGCATTTTAAAATGTTTTAAATGAATAATCAAGAACCTGTACTGGCAGCAAAATGCCTGCACACAGACAAGAAGCGAGTTCAGCCGATATACAAAAAGCGAAAGGGGTGTAAGACAAGCATGTGTCTTCTCACAAGATTCATGAAACCTACACAGCGAGACAGTTCTGATAGCTCTAGGGATCCTACGAGGATTCGTCATTTGCCACCGCATTCTGAACAATATGTTTAATTTTGAGTTTTGTTTAACGGCATATCAACCTCTGTGGGTTATTTAATGCCGAAAAAGTAGAGTTTAAAGATATTTTTTAATGTTCGGTTATAGTAAGAAATTTGATTTTGTCATATTTTGACGAAAAAATTTATTTTTATTTTATTTTAGAAAACTGAAGATGTCTTCCAGTTTCCTATTAAAAAATATATTGCTGGTAATAATTTTATTTTCCTTCAAAAATGTAAGATGGTAATATTTTTTTTTCCTTCAAAAATGTGTGATAACTTTTTTCTTCAGAAAATGTATGTATGGTAATATTTTTCATTCAAAAATGTCTATTTTTCTAAAAAAGTCATATATATATATATATATATATATATATATATATATATATATATATTTCTATAAAACTGTATTTTTATAGTGTTTTGAGCCCAGTTTGGGGGTTAGCTATTTAACCATACCTGGGACCCTAACAGGGGCTACCACTCCGGGTCAGGTTGGACCTGAGAACAACAGCAATTGAGAGGTGGTTCCATGCTCCTCAGAACCTCCCAATCCGACGCATTGCTGCTGGATGCAGTTTACCGTCATACCCAGGACCGCTGAACAATATGTTATGCAGAAGATATAGTGCTGATACCCAACACAGAGAGTAAATTACAAGACCTTTTACATAAAGTAGTTGAAGACAGCGGAAAGAAAGAACTACATATAAATTACAAAAAACAGCATGCATGATCATCAGTAAAAAGAGGAACCTCAAATGCCAAATACAGGTCGGGGATACTAAAATCAAGCTGCTCCTCGACAATGAAAAATTTGGTATCAGTCAGTTAAGTGCCATACGTGATACACGTTTGGGCGATCATGACATGACTGACTGGGCAGAAGATTATTCCGCAGTAGGTTGCCATTTCTTTCTGAGGTAGACTGGTTGCCGACCAAGGATATAGAACCCAATCTGTCCTGCTATTTAACCCATAAATGGAAGGAAGAGACGGATTAATACCTTTCCTAAGGGTATTTGCGCGTAAGTGAATACAATGGATTCAACTGGAATTCGAACTTGGCTACCCGGTTTTTCGTTTCGATATCCACTGTACCACAACGCACATCTTACATACAATGACCAATTAACCAGTACCGCTTTTTCAGTTGAAAGTTATAACAGTTTTCTCTTCATAAAATTTCTATGCAATACAAGTTTCCCAGTCTAGTAGTTGTTATTAATCTTTCTAGTGTTGATAGGTTCTTCCTTCCTAAATTTTTAATTGAAGCCGTGTAGAATGTCAACATAACTTGTTAAATTGATTTAAAAATCGATTTAAAATTTTCTGCAACGAAATCAAAGATGTAAAAAGATTTAATTTTTCTAGTCACTTAATTTCTCAACATTTTTCAAGTTGCTTAATAGATATAAATAATCTAACATTAGAAGAATATACAGAATCACATCATTAAGAATAAAAGGACATAAAACAACATCAAAATATTTTACAAAAACGAACCACAAAATAATCACAAAGCAGAAGAAAAATGATAAAAATCCTATTTATAAATGCCTTTCACTTATCGACCAAAAGATTTTAGATAATTCTAAATTAAAAACTTTAACATAATTATAGCCAAAAATGAAAAAGAAATATATTGAAAATTTCAGCAAATTAATGCTGTCTCCGAATTTGCTTTCCGAAATTGAAAATATTTCTAAAATAATAATATTGACTCTAACGACACATAGATTGTTTACGCAATCAGTACATAATCACGTCGGTTAACTTCTCAGATAAAAGTTCAGTTTAATCGCATTTGAACAAGTAATAAAACAAAACCGAAACCCGATGAATGTATATAATACAAAATGTATTATATCGTATAAACTATCAAAAACGATTACAAATATTAGTGGACTTAACTATGAAAGCAAAAGACGCGAAGATTTATAAAAACTAATTAAATAAAATCAAAAAGGTTGCGTTATTGTATATCCCCAACTTCTGAATAAAATTCTGCATGTTCGGTTCAAGATTATGGATAAAAGTTCTTGTTTTCTTTCCGGTTTTGTCTGAGTACAATGGACCGTTTCAGTTATTTGAAGAAACTAAATATTGCCAGTGTCATAGACATGAATTTGTTAACAAAAGAGACAAAAAGATGATAGGGCGACTTCCTTCACCACACTATGGTATTCAAACAACTTTTTTCCTCAGACGCACATTACCAACCAAGTCCATAAAGCTTTGTGTTCTAAGTTAACTAACCTACAGTTGGAGAGAAAAAAGATGGTCTCATGCCTTTTAAAAACAATAGTTTTGTGGCAATTTGAACTCATATTGCAGAATCTACAATGTTCAATTACAACCGTTACACTATTTTATACCATTTGAAACCAATTAAAAATTAGAAAAAAAGGATATATTTTCTAAGTTTACATATTTTGCCACTCTCTCCCCACACAAGGTCATGTCAATTTGTCTGCGTCTACCTACTTTTACTTGTGGGAATGTATATGTTTGAATTCCTTGATTGCACAAGAAGGGAAGGATTTATTGGTCACGTAGTGCGGATAAATTTCATCCGCTTCTTAGATGAAAATAATCTCTGGTTTGTGGATTTTAATCCGTCAGTTCAGAAAGATGGAAACAAGCCGAACTAACTTAAGCTGTTATTCTAATTATAAATTAATGTGAAAAATATTTTAAAAAATATTGTCATTTGCTTATTCACCGGAGACGCCCTGGAATATATAGAGCTACAGGGCTTAGCACGTTAGGTCTTGTTGCTGTGTTTTCTATAACAGATAATTTTTTTTTTAAGGATTGTGTTGCTATCCCCATTCGCAAGCTGTTTGAATTCAAAATTATCCCCCTCGTAAAAAGCTTAGCTAACCTTGATATAGTGTAATGGCAAGCAAGCATAAAGCAGAATAGAAAGTATTACAACTGAATCGTGAGATCGATTTCCTTGGGTCTATCTCAAGGGTAATTGTAAGTAAGTGCATGCAATGATAGAAATAAAACATACACTCCACCCACGTCTATTGTACAGGTGTAGAGGCTCATCCGTTGTTCCCTGTTTAGGATGTGGTTTCCGGCTTTCTCTTTTCCAATCTTTTTACTTTTCTTTTTCTTATTTTTTTTTCAATTGGTGTAGATAGACTAAACTATCACCCGGTTCGCACTCCACCCACGTCTATTGTACAGGTGTAGAGGCTCAGCCCTTGTTCCCTGTTTAGGATGTGGTTTCCGGCTTTCTCTTTTCCAATCTTTTCACTTTTCTTTTTCTTATTTTTTATTTTTATTTTTTCAATTGGAGTAGATAGACTAAACTATCACCCGGTTCACACTCCACCCACGTCTGTTGTACAGGTGTAGAGACTCATCCCTTGTTCCCTGTTTAGGATGTGGTTTCTGGCTCTCTCTTTTCCAAATCTTGCGTAGTCCCCTGCACATCAGTGGCGTTACCGCTTTGCTCGGGGTGATATGATTAAAATAAAAACAAAAAACAATACAGATACAGAGAGATATGCATAAAGACACACGTAGATTTAGACAAACACACATATTTAAGATTGATAATAAAACTTATATAGTATGATAAAAACATATTGTTTGGCATTGTTTATATTTATAGGAAAAGATTGTTTAGTATCCGAGATTTAAAATTTGTAGACAACATGAACGTAGGAATCAACACTACATGGTGACTGTTAATTTCAGGCTTCAATGCTATGTTCAGATCTGGTCTTAGACTTCCGACTAAATCTGAACATTGTATTAAGCCGTGAGATTATTTATCATCATGCAGTGTTTATTCGACTAACAGCCCTATTATATGATAATGAAAAAATGCTGCCTAAATACACACGTACAATATATATATAAATATATTCTACCTATATATATATATATAATGCAAACTTATTTATAAATGGAAATTTGTGTGTGTATGTGTGTGTATGTGTGCGTGTTGGTGTGTCCGTTACCTATACACTTCGAAACGGCTGTACCAATTTTCTTGAAAATTTACACAATTGTACTATAAGCGTCTACTAGTGTTCTTAGCTAGGTTTTGTGTCGAGGTACCCCGATAAATATCGAAAATCGATAATCGAAAAAATCGGGTTATAGAAGGAATGGTCCGATTTTAATCAAATTTGTTACACTTATAGACAGAGACATAGGAAACGATATTCAGAAGTTTCAAGGTTGTAGTTCTTACAATAGTGTAGAAAATCAATAATATGTATATATAAAAGTCAAGATATTTGTGTACGTATCTATTTATCTGCCTGTATGTCTGTATTTTTTTCAGTCCTTTTTTTTTAGTTTTTGCTTCGGGTTTGGCTCTAAGTAGGTATAATTGTAGTTCTCAGTCATGATACCATTTACTCAGAGGACTTATTTAGCCTTCAAAATTCAGTTTACGACGAAAAAAAAAACATTTGATATCGATACCAGGAAATCAAAATTTGACTTACATCCATTCATTTTTTCTTTCAGTATACGGTCTCGCTTTAACTGGAAACAACTATTGCTTTTTAATCTTTCGTGCCAACGTCCAAAGAGTTTGAGCTCTAGGAACATGGATTAGTTTTAAAGCTTTTATTACACCCGAGCAACGCCGGGCTATACTGCTAGTATATATATATATAAATCAATAATTGTGTGTGCCTGTGTGTCTTAATAAATATACAATTTTCTTCATTAGTAGCATCGGTAAAGAAAAAGATGTACATTTATTATTGATATAAATTCCTATTTCTGTTATTATATATCCATAACTATTTTATTAGCAACAAGCACTCACTATGCAATATTTTTCATTCATATATACTGGATGCGTTGGATGAAGTGTCATCTACATTACGCAAAAATAAATATAACACTGACATCTTATTTTAACAGATATATTTATCTAAATTACACAGAAATATCGGGAAATGCTAAAAAGTAAATTCATTCAGTGAAACGACATCCTTCCACCGACGTCAGAATCTCCTGCAACTCTTTTGTACGTTCTCTTTGTTTAAGTTAATGAATGCTGCAGTAATCCTTGCTTTCAGTTTATCTTCGGGGGTGCAAGTAGTTTGGTTGGGCTCTCGCTCTACTTTGGCTCACGCATACTAATCAATTGTTTTACCGTCTGGAGAGTTAGATGGCTAGATGTAAGGTGTTATATAGTTCCAGAAATCCTCTGACGACCATGATTGTGTTCTCCGATTTTGTGGTATGGTGCAGAGTCCTGTTACCAGTCATAGAATCTTTCAGTAATCATACTATTGAATCAAGGCTGCACACTCGCTCAGGGCACTTGATTTTTGCCTCTCTGTTGAGATTGAGGCATGTGGGAACATTAATGGATGTATAGCATCGACATCACTAGTGATCACTCCAAAGTCCATGATGTCGACTGGATATATCATCCAACTCTTTCCGTATACTTTACATTCTCCTCAGACTTACACCCACCCAATTTCAGTGCGAAGGCTAATCGGTAGAGTATACTGTTTCAAAATGTATGGTAAAAAAAGTGCATCATTGTGCTCTTTTTCTTACCAACGGCACCCAACTGATTCTACTATACTGCATGTTGTAGGATCTCCCGTTTTTCTATGATAATGGACTCGAGTTGAGTATACATATACTCATGCCACAGTGAGATACGTCAGAACAGTATCAGATCCATAGAGTTACAGTACGAGTACCGTAAGAGATCCGTAAGTTACCGAGAGATACCGAAGTTACACAGAGAATACGGCGTCAATAGGCATAGTAGCTCTGAGCTCCACTCAGCCAGAATAATAATACACGGATATACTATTTCCAGCACGGCTTCACTTCAAAGACTTGTTTATATTTATTCCTTACTAATCGTATTCCTGGACAACTAACCCGCGTTTGAGTTTGTATCTTTACGTTTAATATAGTCTATTTTTATCTCAAATGTCTGCTTTGTTGTTCATTATTTTGTCTGGTTCCTCGCCCGGAATCCACAACACTGCACAAGCAAAAAATTCAAGCCCCTTGCATGCACAAAACTGAAAATATAAAATGGCAACACTTTACCCATCGCACCACACACACACACACACACACACACACACACACACATATATATATATATATATATATATATTTAGGTATAAATAATTATATTTTTATTTAAAATTAATGTACATTTCGACAAGGAAATCTCCATGGTATGAGATTTAAAATTTTTATTTCATAACATTAGTGTTATGTATATATATATATATATATATATATATATATATATATATTTGTGTGTGTGTGTGTGTGTGTGTGTGTATGATAATATATATATATATATATATATATATATATATATATATATATATATAATGGCAACAAATAAAGTCAATTTCATACTTACAGGCATTTATAGATGATAGAATAATAATAGATGTTTTAAAAAAATAAGAAATACGAAAACGACCGACCGGTTTCAATCCCTATTCCTCATCAGGGTCAACTGTGATTTTTTTAATTCAATTTTTTAACATTTAAAATATTAAAAATGAAAGTGAATCATGACGTACTGGGAGAAAAATTATGGGGAGGGTACGGGCAGGTACTAAATAGTAGTAATATGGAGTCCGATAGTACGTTCACTTTGCAAACTGAGAGAAGGGGTCATGGTCTTAATGCATAATATATATCGACTCCAATGCCTGTAAATAAAATGTAGAGTCTGAACCAGACAACACAGTGAACTAGTCTACAGTGAAGCCATTGACACAATTTCTGCTACTTATCAGGTGTTCAGCAATGACTGACCCGGAAGTGTTCACAAGTTGACCCACACGAACATCCGTTTTGAGAATTCTTAGAAGCACATGCTGTTATATTCTATAATCAAATCTCTTCCTATGTAGTCATAACCACAACTACAAATAAATCTGTAAATAACAGAAGAAATATTGTGGGGAGGAAGTAAGTCCTTTTTTCATAGATGTGAAAACAAAACGAGTGCCAAAATGGACCCTAACCTGAGCAGAAAAATAACAAGAATTAACTGTTCTAGAAATTTGGTTAGCCAGGTGCTCACTACGTAAACCAGGATAAGGTAGCCTTAAGTACACCGGACATTTCTCTACAGTATGCGGCTTATCCTTTGAAAATAACCATTTTATAAGGTGCTGCGGATATAATCTAACACCACGTTCAAATAACTTTCCGTGCAAATATGTAATGCCCTGTATGTAAGGGTCTTAATTAAATTTATGTTTTGTTTTCTAGGACAGAATGAGTCCCACTGCGTGTATAATTCCGAAAACTTGGCTTTACGAAACACGGAAGTTTCAAATTTAGTTGGACTCCAATAAACGAAAACATCGAGAAATGATAATGCACATTCGAACTTCTTTTCAATTGTAAATTTTAATGACGGATGCAACTGATTCAACGTAGCGAGAAATGAGTCGACCTGTCTCTCATTATCAAGCAGACAAAAGGTATCCTCCACGTGCCGGCTATACATGGACGGCTTATTTTCACGCGTGAAGAGGGAAGACTCACAAAAACCCACAAATATATTGGCTAAGGCAGGACCTAGACGGACGCTATGTTGTCTTCTTTTAACTAATTCCCATTTCCTCGAATGTATGACAATAGAAATGAGTTGCTCTTTACACGGATGGACGTTTGGCGGTTTCTTTTTTCCAGGTCTAGTAGAAATGAAGTCTTCAGTTGGTCTTTCAATCTGTTTTTCGTGGCACTGCAATGATTGTCGTTTACAAGCTCGCTGTAAATGATAGTCAGCGGAGACTTGTACAGGCGATACTTGAGGATGACGATTCAAATTCTTCGTTGTTCTTGTTGCGTCGGCCCTGTAATTTGATCTTGAGGATCTGCCAAATCTTGGCTTTTTAGGAACATTCAAGCTTTTTCAAGTCTTTTTGATACAAGGTTTATGTCTCACAAGCCTAAAACAAAGTGGACATGACAACGGCGCGGAACACTTTGAATACTGTTCGAATGGAGAGTCCGTGGTTGTTGAATAAGAGCTAGCTGAGGCACCCGAAGGCCCAGTGAGCGGATTTGATTCTATGGTCGGTGTCTGTATGTGGGATTGTGAGAGTGCTGCTGAACTATGAAAAGTCGTTGAAAACTTCCAGAGGCACGTCCTCTAAGTTGACAGTAATTTATGGTATTTATTGTCCAGGAGCAAAGTACGCAAATATATTCGTTTTGCCTGCATTCACTTCCATCACAAATTGATAGCAGGCCTCGGTGACGACAATCGACAAGCAACGGAGGAGTCAGGGGTGGTATTGTTGTCTCCGTAATGGTGCTTCTTGATGCTGTCTTTTGTTGTTCGAGTTTTAGATCTTAAGAGCATGAGGTCGAAGAGTCCATTGTCCAAGGTGATAGAAGAAGTCAACACTATAATAAGCACGAGGAATCCTAATGTGCATTGTCACCATTTAGATTAGTTGAAGCCAGAACGCAGCCTTGTCTCAAGACTCCAGAAATAGAAAATGCTTCGAAGTGTGCATTCTGAGTGCAGACGCTTACTACTATGGGATATGAATATTAATTCGTGAAGATATTTCTAGCGGGAATGAGACTATTGTCGTTATTCGATATCTTAACTTTTAAATATGCATGAATATTCAACATCATCACTGGTAAGAAATATAACAATTACCGTGTCACTATATATCTATATGTTCCCATTTAAATCTTTTGTATCATGATTAAGTTTTTTTTGAGTGTATGCGCGTTTGTTGTGTTTTTTTCTTTTGTTTTTTTTTTAACAATTTGAATCAATATTCAGGCCATAGAATTTGTACCACATTAACCCTGTATATTGGGAAGTAAGTTGGTCGACCGCTAAGTTGAGGATGACCCAAAGATTCCGATTGTTCGTTGCTACCTTGCGGTAGGGTGGGCGAGACTTCTATTTCTGGATTTCTCCACTTACTCACAGTTCCTCTCTTCATTTTTAAAGTATTTGGTATGACACGAATGGGGATCGAACCCGCAAACTCTTGCACTGTGAGCAAGCACTTTACCATTGCATATATTGTTAGATGTTGTTTCTTAATTCAATCGAATATTCCATGATTCATGAAGTTTTTAGTTCAACAGATTCTGTTTCAATATTCTTTCGGATATCGGTATTTGTATGAATTAATTGTATTATCGGATGAGTAGTAAGGTTAATTAAGGATCATTATTATGAAATGGTTAATTTTTGTGTTTAAATTATAATCCGGTCATTGCATGTTAGATTAAATTAATAATCAACAGAAAACTCTATGACCTGCCCATTAAGCGACATTAACGATATGGCTAAAAGGAAATTAATAATCGGCAATGCTGATTACTTGCTGGTGTTAATGCCCATTACGTAAACTGTCTCACGCTATGTTTTTAAACAGCAGTACATTTCTATGCAAATTTTATCTCTATTGTTTTATCGCCTTTGACGCATGTGATTAAAAGCAAATCGGATAGAAGTCCAAGTCTCTGATCAAGTTTTGGTCATTAATGACGCAATAAAAAAGTTAAACTCATCAAGCGCTCGTGATTGAATTTAGTGACTTGGTAAGTGTGAGTTCAACACCTAAGCTAAACAGTACAGACTTAAGGAAACGGGGCGATAATTTCTGAAAATTCAATAATAGAGAAAAAGAGGAGATATCAGGACCAGCAAAACGATAACTGTCTACCGACGTAAAATAAGTACAATTAACTAAAACTGTTCAAATCAAAATACAATCAAATTAACTTATTTCGACACAGAACTGAAAAAAAGATAGAATGACACCAACAAAGATGAAGATATTAATTTGAATTATATTCATATATCAATAATATATATATATATATATATATATATATATATATATATATGTGTGTGTGTGTGTATATGTATTACTGATTTTCACTCGATAGAAATCTCGAGAGCAACTCGAGGTAGAGAGTTAGAGATAGAATAATCATTGACAAGGATATTCGAGTCGTGAATAGAAGAGAAAGGTGTAGGAAGTAAAGAAAGAGTAGATATCGATTGACTCTTGAATATGCATTTTATATATATATATATATATATATATATATAGAGAGAGAGAGAGAGAGAGAAAGAAAGCAAGAAAGAAAGAAAGAAAGCAAGAAAGAAAGAAAGAAAGAAAGAAAGAAAGAAAGAAAGAAAGAAAGAAAAAGCGATTCAAGAGTAACTGCTCATTTATGTACTCGTTGCTAACCAGGAGTTCTAACATGAAGTGATGTATTTTAGTCAACAATTGTTCCTAGTGAAATTAGTTGACGTGACGAGTTCATATCATTATCTGATGACAAAAACAGACGGAAATAGGAACAGCCAGATAATACAACAAATATTAAACAGAAAAGTTCCCACATCAAGGGCGCAAAAAAAAAAAATATAAAACCACCAACGCGCATACACTCAAGAAGACAAAAACTTAATTATGACCCAAACGATTTAAACGGGAATATATATATATATATATATATATATATATATATATATATATATAGTGACATGGTAAAAAAAGTTCCACCGAACACAGTAAACAGTGGTCGGTTCAAAAATTAGTAAAAATCTATACCAATTAAGAAACAAAATTCATCTAGCAAAAACAAAATTCTCAAATTTCAATGACAAATTACACCAAACTTCATGTAAATACGGAAAAATGGAAACACCAGCAGCAGAAAAAGCAGAGTGAAGACATTGCAATAATGTTTTTATAAAACTTCGAAGTCAGTATAAAATAACACTGCTTAGCTGAGTGACAAACGCCTCTGCATTATATATATATATATATATATATACGCAAATTTACACTTTATGTTATTAAAGATAATCTAATGTACGGAATTAATGAAAGTTGACTTATTCTGAGACATTTTTCCTGCCTAAAAAATTAAATAAGGTACTACGTGTTGTCAATGTAATTGCCAAGATATATTAGGTATATCATAGCTGTTTCTGGAAGCTGCATATTTAAATATATCTTTATTGTATGAATGGCATCATGTATAGAGCGGTTTTATAGAAATTGACAGCATAAGAAAATATATATATATATATATATATATATATATATGTATGTATGTATGTGTGTGTGTGTGTGTTATGTCTTGAAGGCTGTCACAATGCGTTGAATGAAATGAAGGAAGGTCGGGAGGTATTTGTATGACCCGTTTATTATTATGATATTTCGAGACTATAATCTCATCATCAGAATGGCAGAGAAAACCTCAGAATGACCGTGCTTTTTAGCTGCCCATCTCTGAATGGCTGGCTTTATCGACTGCTGCTGTACGTGTGTGCGTGTGTGTGTGTGTGTGCCAGTATGTATCTGTGTGTGTTCTAGTTGTTTTTTTTATTTTATGGTTTAATGGTGTGTGTGTATGTGTGTGTGCGTGTGTGTGTGTGTGAATGAGTGTGTATGTGTGTGTATTCAAGTTGGGGTTTTATTGGTCTGATGGAATCAGTTCGTAGGATCTGGGAGTTGATGTGACATTGACCGGGTCAAAGAGTATCAGTTTTTATTGCTGTTGTCTTATCTGTCTGATTTATCTGGTGGTGTTTGCTCATTGCGTGTGCTGTAATTGAATCTACTTTATTTTGTATACATACCTGTGTGTGTGTGTGTTCTATCCTTGTAAGTGGTTTGTTATGAGCACCTCTGCTACTATAGCCGGGCGGGGGGAGAAATGTGTTGGCGTGGTTATTGTAGCTATGTTTTTCTATGTGTATAGGCCATGTGTAGTATTGTAATTAATTCTACCTTATTTTATTTATCTCTGTGTGTGTGTGTGCGGGTGTGCTTTAGCCTGGTTAGCGGTTTGTTATAAGGGAGGAAGAAGTGTGTGTGTGGTTATTGTTACTGATTGTGTGTGTGTGCAGCCTTTGCTGTTGGATTAAGTGCATGTTGCGCGCGTCTTGGTGTTTTCTATACTGTTATGTAATCTAGGTTTAATTCTTGGCGACTATTAATTGGCGGTTGTAATTTAGATTTTATTTGGGACTCTTTCATGCGTAGGTTACCTATGTTGCTTTCCTTAGCCAAGATATTAACGGTTATGGTCTTGTCCTTATTTTTGCATTTTTTAAAATGTTTTTGGAATGACGACGCTTGCGTGTGTAAATGTTCTTTTATCCTAATGTGTAGATGTCTTGTAGTGCTGCCGACATAGAATGCGTCTCATTTGGCGCATTGTATGCGGTATACGACATATACCTGGTGGCATATACCGGTGCCAGCAATAGGGCAGTTGGTTAGTGTGCATGCGGTGTTGTTGTTTCTTCTGTGGTTGGGGTTGAGGTGTCTGCGAAGCGTGGGGCCGTAGTGTGCCAGCTGTATATCTAATCCCTCTCTGCGGATAGCTCGACGTATTTTTGATGTTATGTATTCGCTGAAGTGTGGTAACCTCAGGAAGCAGGTGTTAGATAGGGTGTGGCGCCTTGGGCCCCTCCTACCCTTCCGTTCTAGGAAAGGAATGTTGGTAACCGTTAGTCACCAGTGTTTTCTTGAAGAGTTCAGTGTGGGTGTTAACGTGTTCGCCTTTGCTGCATTTCTTTTGGATACGTGCGAGTTCGTTATTGATGTAGCCGGTCTTAGCGCTGAGAGGGAGGGCTGATCGGTAGTGGACAAACATATCCCTGCTGGCAGGCTTTGTGTAGAAATCGATGTGGACTTCACCTCTAACCGATATTTTATGCTTGAAGTCCAACAGTGATAGGCATCCACTGACATCGGGGTGCAGGATCGTGAAATTAATTTTACCGTCCATTCTGTTGAACATCGCTGCTTGCCTCGTCGCGTGAAGAAGTAAGGATAAGTATATCATCAATATATCTCGTAAAGAAGGCGTATGAATGGCAGGTGCTAAGTGCGCGACGCTCCAGTTGCTTCATATATACGACGGAAAGTAGTCCCGATAGGCTGGACCCCATCGGGAGGTCGGTGGTCTGTTTGTAGGTGCATCCTTGGAGCGTGAAGTAGGTGTTGTCTACTATAGTTCTCAGGAGAAAGCGTCGTTTGGAGTGAAGTAGTAGCAGTGTATATTTGAGGTGTTGATGTATTCTGTTATACTGGGTGGGCCGGTACTGACGTATACAGCGAGACGACGTCAAGGCTAAATGCATATCGGTTATGTTGCAGCTTGTTTTGGTGAGTACCGTGTAGTCTGTGGATGACGTCATCGGAACTTTTGACGTGTCCGGGGAAGATGGAGAGTATGGGTTTAAGGATTTGTGATAGTAGCCATGCTATTTTGTATGTGGGGCCTTCTATGCTAGAGACAATGGGTCTAATTTGTGGTGTCGTGTTATTTTTGTGTGTTTTGATTAGGTGGCAGAATTTTGGGAGGTTACTGTTCTTGGTGGTGAAATTTATCCTGTGCTTGCTAGGGATTTTCCGTGAATTGCATATCTCATGCCATGTGGTGTTAATGCGGTGTTCTATTAGGGAAGGTGTTATGTCTGTGGCTACCGCATAGAGTTGTGTGTTACTGAGGTGTTCAAGTGCTAGACTGCTATATGTGTCTCGGGTATAGCGCAGGATTCCTTACCTTTATCCGATGGGAGGTAAATGAGGTCCTTCTCTCTCAGGGTGTCTCGGGTGTGGCGTTGTGCTCTGGTGAGGTTGTGTGGTATTTTACCGATATTGTCTTTGAGGATCGTGAAAATGGTATGTTTAAGCCTGGAGAGTTTAAAGTTAAGCGCGTGGTTGTGTGGGGTGGGTGGAGTGTGTTGTCTAGGGTGTAGGTGGGGAATTGTTTACTTTGGTGTCTGGGTGTTGCTTGTGCTGTTAATAACCGATAGGCACTTCAGTTGGTATGCTGTGCGGCAGAAGATAGTTTCAACATCCAGCATTGTTTTGTCGTTCAGCTGCTGCGTCAGTATAAACTTTGGCCCGAGACTTAGTAATCCGAGTTCCTCGTGTGAGAGGGATATATATATATATATATCGAATATTTTGTATTCATACAAAATATAATTCCGTAAATTTTTATTCTATTTTTAATGCGCGCTTTAAATAATTCATGTCCATTTAACAATGTCCTCTCCAAAAATGAGATGCATTTTACTTGTTGCAGTAAAAGAAACGTTAGCGAAGGGAAAAGCCGAAAATTCAGATTAAAATTTGGAGATACCAAAATCAAACACGAATAAAAAATTTAAATATCTGAGATGTACTTTAGCAGAGGTGGGAAAATTCGGCAGCGATATGTGAGTGTGCATTGAGATAGCGAATGATAGCTTATCAAAATCTAAGAAAAGTATTAAACAACAGGAAAACCTCGCTAGAAACAAAGAAAAGAGTGTTTAGTTGTTACGAAATGTCGGGCCTCATATATGGAATGAATGAACAATCTCGTAGAAGATGAAGAAGCGGCTTGAAGCAACTAAAATATGGTTATACGGAAATATGCTAAGAATGCGATGAACAGAACATTTCAGCAACGACGAATTTGTAGAGAAAATGGTAAAAAAAGGCACATATGCTTTACACCAGAAAGGGACAAATATTGTGGAAAGGTTTTGGAAAATCTGACAGTGATAGGGCATTTTAAAGTTGAGAAAGTATAGTGGGTTGCTTATCTATTCTTTTTCCGTTAGTAGTGGGAGTCCGTTCTAGTGCAGGGAAGTTGTAAACTGTTGCAGGTTACAGAATTTGGCCTTGTGGTGGTAGATAGCCCACTATAATTCATAAAATGATTATAAATCAAGAAAGGCAATTTGGGTATAAAATAACATATATATATATATATATATATATATATATATATATATATATATATATATCAATTAATGTTTTACAATTAAAGCAATACATGAAATAAAGGTCCAACGGAGGTTAGAATGTTCATGGCAAATAATGAGCTGAAAGAGATAAAAGAATTAGGAATGTGGGGAGCGGATGTATGTGAGGAATGTCTTTTAAATATTCGCTCCTGAGGTCAGTACGTACTTTTGAGACAGGGAAGGAGTGATGAGAATGAAGGGAGGCGAACATAGCAGCCGCTTGACTTAAGTCAAGGAGATATGATTACTCTCGACTATCACCGTCAGTCTGTCTGTCTGTTGGGTGCATTTTGCCTCGGTTTTTATATCTGCTTTTTGGATCAGAAGCTCGTTTGGAATTTCATACTTGTATTTGATTCTTGGCTTCCCATTGGCTGGTAAATAAAATTCGCTTAGGCTCGCGTAATGGAAATTTGATATTTGATTAATTTTTATTTTTCAACCGGAACATCTGCGCGAATACACCTGCGCAGAGACAATTTTTGGTCATTTGCCTTCTGGTCGGTATAGAGCAAACATGCGGTTCCTCGCTTTTGCTCGGTCGGTATCACCACAAAAGACAAGGGAAATTAATTACTTAACAAGCTTGTGTAAATAAACAAAAGAATAGGATTTAAGCGAGAAAGCAAAAAGACAATATTTACGAAGAGCTACACAGGACAAGAAATCTTGGTGGGTCATGGTCTTGAATGGATGTCACAGAGAATAAGTTTCTTAATATAACTGTAACTTCGAAGAGTGTCAGTTTTATGCTATATATTACTAGCAGTATAGCCCGGCGTTGCTCGTGTGTAATGAACGTTTCAAAACTAATCCATGGTCCTGGAGCTGAAACTCAGCCTAAGGAATATTTCTGTGAAATATGGTGAGAATCGGATAAAAATTGTGGATTTGTATAAAGGATATACAGACAGAAAAACAGACACACACACAAACATCTTGCCTTATATATATATATTATCGATTTTCTGCATTATTGTAAGAAGTGCAACTTTGAAACTTCTGAATATCCTTTCTTATGCCTTTTTCTATGAGTGTATCAAATTTGATTAAAATCGGGCCACTCCTTCTATAACTCGATTTTTTCGATTATCGATTTTCGATATTTATTATAACACCAAACCTAGCTAAAACCACTCGCAGACGCTTATAGTACAACTGTGTAAATTTTCAAGAAAATCGGTTCAGCCGTTTCGGCGTCTATAGGTAACGGACACACACAGAGAAACACACAAAGTTCCATTTATGCGTTGTGGTGCAGTGGATATCGGCTTGGAATGAGAAATCTGAGAGCCGAGTTGGAATTCCAGTTGAATTTGTTGCATTCACTTACGCACAAATACCCCTGGAAAATGTATTAATACGCCGCTTCTCTACAGCTATTGATTAAATATCAAGGGAGATTAAGTAGCAGGAGAGATATTGCCTGTATAACGTATGGCACGTAACTGATTGCTTGCCACGGAGAATTTATTTTATGAAGATTGTTAGCGATAAAAACGTTTACAACATTTGATTCTTGCGTACATTACGAATTTGAATCGGACTTTGTAATGCACTAAAAATAAGATTGAATTGGGAGCAAAATTTGTTATTACCCTTTACACAATTAAGAAATTATTATCCAGAATCTTGTGCTTCCTTCGATTCGCATAATTACAGGAAGTTCAAGTAACCTCGTTTCTATTTATATAGACTGAAAAGGTTTTAGATATTCATCATCAGAATGAAGGCAAAAGAATAATTTGCAAGATAACTCAAAATTCAGGCACATGATTATTTATTCAATAAATTTGTAAATTTAGGTGACAAAGATCCGTTTTTTTTTTTTTTAGAGCTTCTTGATTTAATATCAGTTGTGCCATACGTGATACACGCTTGGGCGATCATGTTTCTTTGAGATATGATTGACTGGGCAGATGACTACCCGTAGTAGGTTGCCGTTACATTCTGCGGTATATTAGTTGCAAACCAAGGTTATAGAATACAATCTGTTCAGTTATTTAACCCATAACTGGTTTTTGCATGTAAGTGAATATAAGAAATTCAACTGGTATACGAACTCAGCTCCCTGATTTCTCGTTCCGAGCCGATATCCACTGCACCACAAAAAAAAAAAAAAAAAATAAAGATTAAGTTTTAATGTTTTTTATCCGTGTTAGTCTTCTTGTGATATCATTTATTTCTTTTTTCGCTGAAGCTAGCTCGGCTATTCATGAGTTTGACATGCCAACCATCACCGCCCTGCATAAAGGTCAGAAACAGTAGATCACTTGTAAATTCTTGTTTTAGCAATGTTCAATAGAAACTGTTTCATGTGAATCAATAAATATATCGAATCTTTTACATACATCAGTTAGTGACGTGCCATACCTGATACACGCTTTGGGCGATCATGTCTTGAAAGACCAAATGACTGTCTGAGCAGAAGATTATCCGGCAGAAGGTTGCCTTTGTTTTCTGCGGTAGAATGGCTGCCAACCAAGGCTATATAACCCAAATCTGTCTCATTATTTAACCAATAACTGGAGGATAGAGACGGATTAATAGCCTTCCCAAGGGTATTTGTGCGTAAGTGAATGCAAGGAATTCAGCTGGAATTCCAACTCGGCTCCCCGATTTGTCGTTACGGGTCGATATCTACTGCAGCACAACACACAAAGCGAAACAATTCTACTGAAAAGGATGTAAAAATCTGAATTTCCTGTGATATCTGGGACAAAATGAATGTAATTTAGAAATCAGGTCCACCATACAATTTCAAACAAAGATCTCTTTTGTGCCCGTTTTAATGTATTATGGCACTGCTAGAATATAAACTAAAACCCTTGAGTTTAAGCTTCATTGCAGCTAAACTTCGATGCTGAGAGTTATATTTAACACCTCTTGGAGACAGCATCTAACTAAATCACAGTTAGATGGAACTATCATCGACATTTATACAATCTTAAAATAAAGAATATCAAATATTAAAAAATTAAGAACCAAATAAACGAAAATAAGGAAAAAAATAAATGAAAATGTCTTGAAGAATCTGTCTCGTTTGTTTCGTTATAATTTATACTGACATCGAATGTTTTGAAATGTTTATGAAATTTAAATAAACATGAATAACTGAAACTATGAACGTAAAATCTTTGTTGAAAAGAAAAAATGAAAAAATTGAAATGTTTTGTGATCCATTGTAAAATTTATCCATATATCTTTGTTAAACGAATGGAAAAAGAAAACAATCTAAAATATATTTGCAAAATATTATTTGCAATAAAATTATGTATATCAGCATAAACACTTATCCAATTCCTTTATACTCTGAAACAGCAAAAATATTCCTGAAGTTGTTATTAATATTTACCCAGAGCAAGGCATAATCCGAAAACAACCCTTTTTAATCGGTGTTTGTTTACTATTTTGAATTTAAAAAAAAATACTGTTTAGAATTGATAAACCTCAGAAATAATATAATATTACAGCTTAGATTAGAAAAGTTTTATACACCTCTCTGTTCTTTGTCTATGTATAGACACGAAAAACTAGCGAGCTAGCGAGCTAGCTAGCTAGCTAGATAGATAGATGAAATGAAGAGAAATGAACCCGCATTTGAAAAATACTTATCACATATTAATCTCGGTATCTAACTGCATAAAGAAAAAAGGAAAACTACAATTTCCAAGTGCAGTTTGTCCTCTGATAGATTTTAAACATATATTTACTTTGATAAGATTCATCAGAGGACGAGATGCGTTGGTAAGAGTAAATTTCGTTTTCTTCATTTTGTCTTTTAGCAGAAATATGTATTATTTATATCTGAATGTTTAGACACACACACACACACACACACACACACGTATATTTAATCAATTCGCCTCAAGGAACGACTGCCACTGATACGCAGGCGTTATAAAGAGTCAACGTGACAGAAAAGAACTGGGTATAGGGTGTATAGAGGAAGGGATAACATACGAATGGAATTCAAGAAGATAGAGAGTAGCGATTCATATTGCGTTTGAATTTTTGGGGATATTTGCTATCAGAGAAGCATGTAAACGGAAGAGAGTTCCATAGTAAGGAATTTTGAGAAAAGATAGATTAGAATTGGCAGTTACATTTAGCATTTTAACGGTAAAAGGGTGAGATCTGCAGGTCAAACTAGTAGTAGAATGCTTAATTTCACGTGATTAGGCATCAGGCAAAAAAAGCTCGCCAGATAAGTTGACACGAAAATATTTGCAGAAAAGACACAAGGAAGCTACGTAATGTCTGTCAGAAAGTAACTAAAATCGGGATGCGAAGTCAAGTAGACATCGAGGTCAACACCCAGCGGTGATTGTCTGTCTCATGCTTAAATCCATGTACGTTGTGTTTTGGTTCTACTATCTATATCTGCTGGCCAGTGATGATGCTTTATGGGTAGATCCATTGTATTAATGGTTATAGCTTAGGCAGTAACGATTATACTCCGAATTATTCTTAGAGCTACTGAGAGGAAATAATTTTGCATACGAATACAGTTTCTGACTATTTCCTAGTGTTGTTAGTTAACATTATTATTGATTGATTAGATTTTGGTGTTGATTGTTATTTTTGCACTTTTTCGTCTCTCGCTCTACATAATCAAGAGCGGTGAACTCTGAGGTGTTAGATAGCAAGATGCAAGGGGTTATGTGATTCCATCAATTATCTGATAGTCATGACTGCATTTCTGCATATGTGACATGGTGTGATCTTCCATCAGCCACACTCTGGACTCAGGCCAGCACTACCACCTCAAGGTAATTGATGTCTGCCTCCGTGTTAAGGCTAAGTTCTTCACCAAGAAATTCGGGATGTTTAACCAGAGTAATGGAAGACAGGAAAATCTCATTAGAAACAAAGAAAAGAGTGCTTGATTGCTATGTTATATTTGTCCTTCTGTATGGAAATGAATGTTGAACGATCTCATCAAGGATGAAAGAAGACTTTTGGCAGTAGAAATGTGGTTTTACAGAAGGATGCTGAGGATACCATGGACGGGGTACGTGTACAACGATGAGGTGCTGGAAATGGTCCACACAAGGAGAAACCCATAATAAATATCAGGAAGAGACAAATGAGGTTCCTGGGACACTTAATGAGGAAAGAGGGCATGAATAATTTAATACTCACAGGTCCGATAAATGCAAAGAGAGACAGGGGAAAGTAGCGCAAGACGTACTTGTTAGGTCTGAGCAAACAGATAGCGGATTGAGGCTTAGAAGAGATACTAAGAAAAAATATTGAGAGCTACAAGAGATAGAGCCAAGTGGAAGTTCATCGCCTATGTTCTGAGTAGACATGACACATGAAGAAGAAAAAGAAGATTATTAAGGGCCTTATGAAAAAACCAAACGCATTTACTGAAAAACATTTTATCTTTTCCTTCACAACAATTTATAAATCGTCATTCGATTACTGGACCTGACACTTGACTTCTTACGTTCATGGGCTTAAGGCACCAACTCAATGGAAAGGACTGGTCTTTCGTGAAACTCGATACAATCGGTGACTTCATGCAACCTTAACACCATATCAGATTCATACAATTTGTTCTCTCAGGAATTTCAGTCTCTCTCATTCGCTTCTCTAGATTTTATTGAGATTTTCAATGTTCGGTGATTAATTCAATGCATTCTGCATGGTGTTTTAATCTAAGAATCTATCGATGAGGTAATGATAATCTAGGATATGGCCAGGAATGTAGGACAAGGACTAAATCTCATGTTTGGTCAGATTTTCGAAAGAAAAGTTTTTGGCAACTCTGATTTGCATGATTTAAAATCAAAGACAATGAAAATGGAATTAAAGAAGTCCTCCTTAATTTAAAATCCAGATGTTTCTCAGCAAAAGAGAGAGAGAAATGTACTGACAAATTCTAAGTAGACCCTAGGCAATATGTGAGATTTGAAGACGTTTTAAGAAAAAAAAAAGAAACTTAAAAGAAATTTTGGATTACAATTTGGAAAACACAGCTGAAATTTTCTGAAACAGCGGAATGAAGGCTGAGAAAACTTAAAACTCTCAAGGCAGAAGTAATGAAAGACGGCGTTAACAATTTAACGTTTTTAAGGGAATGGATGGCAGAACGGGAACAAAGAAGGATAGTAAAACGTCAAACGTTATTAACAGCAACAACCCTGACCGGTCTTATCCTGAAAGGACAAATCACATAAAAGATCCTATGTAGTTATATAATTCAATTATGTATTTAACTAGTGGCCGTGTAATTTTTAAAGTAATGATTAACCACGTTGATGCTTTACATCAGCTACAAGTTCAGAAAATAGATTTGGCTTCATATTCAAAATCATCAATGAATATTTAAATAGTTGTCTATACCTCTGAGATGAGGTACACATGACCTAGGGAATAAAAGCGTTGGTTAGATTCAATGACTTGACCCATAGAGTTCAGGGTTCAATACCTGGCTACAGCAGTGGTGAACAAATATCTTAGAGTGTTGACATGTGGAAGACGCATAGCTTATGGAATGAGAACAATCTATCTTAGTAATCGAAATAAAGGGTTCGGCTCGAAATGCCAATTACCTGAAGAAGGCCCCGAGCGTACAACATCTGAAACGTCGTGAATATAGAAATAAAGATGAGAACAACAATCTGAACAACGTAAATAATGTAAATACATAAATAGCATACCTCTATTTTGAACTAGTTCTTTATACATTGTTATATCATCGAATGTTAAACCTGGAACTACATAAATTGACTGGTCTGCCAGGAAAAGTAGGGAAACATATTTGCGCGATTAATGTTTGAGGATTAGCATCCATTAGACCTTCCTGAAAGCATTACGTTTGTCAGAATAGAAATGTATTGTCATTTTCAAATTGGGCTCATGTTCCTAGTATAAGTAGGTGTTCAAATCAATCCTTGACATCTTAAAGAGTTATCCATACCAGGATTTAATTTAAGTAGGTGTTCAAATCAATCCTTGACATCTTAAAGAGTTATCCATACCAGAATTTAATTTAAGTAGGTGTTCAAATCAATCCTTGATATCTTAAAGAGTTATCCATACCAGAATTTAATTTAAGTAGGTGTTCAAATCAATCCTTGACATCTTAAAGAGTTATCCATACCAGGATTTAATTTAAGTAGGTGTTCAAATCAATCCTTGACATCTTAAAGAGTTATCCATACCAGGATTTAATTTAAGTAGGTGTTCAAATCAATCCTTGACATCTTAAAGAGTTATCCACACCAGGATTTAATTTACAAATGCCAGTTTAAAACTGTGATTATGTTATTGTTAGATGCATACTATTCTAAATTAGGAACAAAAAGAAGACACCATTAATATGAAGATATCAGTGATGGAAACAGTTTTAAATTTGAAATTAATAAATCGAATCCAAGTAAATTCTTTTTACAAGTGGTCACCTTAACTTAAGTTTGAGTTTAGTTTAACGGTATATCAACGTCTCTGGGTATGTCAAAAAGGTAGGGTTTTAAGATATATTTTAAAAGTTCGGTTATAACAAGAAGGTTGATTTAGTCAGATTTTGATGAAATTTTTTATTTTAGAAACTGAAAATGTCTTTTAGTTCACTTACGATTACTGAAGTTAAGCAACTTCAACTTCGTTTAGTATTTAGATAGGTGACCACTTGGGAATTTTAGGCGCAGTAAGATTGAACGTACAAATAGTGTAATGATTATATTGAAAATCTAGAGCTGGGTTACAATTCCAGTCGGCTTTTTTATATTTCCTTACGCGTAATGTCCAGCCACCCGCAAACACTAGTTGCGCTGGCCTTGGTGGAAATCACCGATCCACCTCTCTAATGCAATGTTGTGATGCATCATCTTGGCATCTTTTTCCCGAGACCTAGCCGTTACAAAGTTTTTTTCAGCTATTCATCTGTCCTTGGACAGAGCTGCACTCTATCCCAAAACAGATGAAACTAAGAGAAGAACATACATAGCCGGCATGACAGGTAAGTAAAATTAGAATAAAAATCATGCACAATTTTTCCTCTTTCCAATAGTGGCCTTGCTCCAGACCCAGCTATTTTGATTATGAGCCAAATAATCTTTTCAATGCATTTTACATGAAAAAGAAATACAACTAGTGAACAAATTAATTAAAATTCTGTTGATAAAAAAACATCCTTTATTGGGTTGGCATTGTCTAATTTGGCGATGTAGCGTATGAGAGTATCGTCCCAAATAGATAGTTCCCATGCATATATTCATATCGGTTTAGGCTCGCGTATCAATATGTTTTCTTTTATAATTCATAAAATATTTTCTGACGTATCAGGTGCACAGAGATATTGACTGCATACAACAATCTAGATGACTGAAATCTAATTATTAAATGCGATATACTTGCGCATATCAACCCCGTTCTGAAAAATATCTTATTCTCTATCAGTTATGCCATACTATGTTATATAATTTCTCCTGAATAAATATATTCCTCTCACAAATAAGAACATGTGTTGACATTTAACAGTCTCTGTTTGTTCTGGTCTAAGGTATCGAACTCGCAAGCTGTACGTATATGAATCTGTGCGTTGGTTTTTATCGAATACGACTCTCAAAGCATCTAGCGTTTTAACGAGTTTTTCCGAGAACTAAGAATGTGTAAAATCTGTCTATAGTGATTATTGTCATAAGCGGTTTCGGCTAATGTTTTAGCCATTATTATTTTTTATTGTTTCCTTGTATTGGAATCTCAGTAATTTCATTCATATTTAATTTTTGTTTTAGTGATTACAGTCCAGTCTGACAGAGTTCAAAACAAGTAATGTTAAGTGTAGATTTGTTGGTTTTTTTATTTGAAGTGCTAATATTTTTATCCTAAATATATTCCTGATATCTCAATGGTATCTACAAGGATTTTTTTCCTTACGCGTACGGGGAATTGTGAATAAGTACTTAAATTCTTACCGAACAAAGGTAGTTTAAGTGGATTATTAGGAGTCTGCTAAAGAACATACTGGGTAAATACTGTATATTTCTTATTTCATTAATCAGGAAAACAAATTAAAGTTACTGGGTCGGTCGTCAGAATTTCTTCTTGTGTCATCAGAGGAGTTTCGATGGAACATACACTAGGTGATTTATGATTTCAGAAATCGGAAAATTGTGTTACGCCAATCTTCTAAATAGAAGGGCCTAACTGCCTTTAAAAAAGAACGCTACTTAAGTTAAGGGATTCTGGTATGACTGTAAACTGCACCCGACAGCAAGGCCTCTGATTGAGAGGTTGTGTGGAGCATGGAACTACCTATTGATTGCTGTTGTTATCAAGTCCACTCTGAGCTGGGGTGGTAGCACCTGTTAGGGTCCCTAGCTATGGGCAAATAAGTAACCCCAAAACTGGAGTCAAAACACTACGAAACTATAAAAATAGACTTTTATAGAAAAATATACATTTTTGAATGAAAAATATTATCAACAACTTGATTTATTTTTAAGGGAAGGGATTTCCGTTGTTTCTTCTTCTTCTATGTGCCCTGTCCCTTCAGGACGTAGGCGATTATGGCTCTCCACGTCTCCCTATCCCTTGTGGCTCTTAGTATGTTTGCTCCTGTTGAGAAATAAAAATAAAAAAATGGCTTAGGTTTAAAAAAAAGAAGAAATCTATTTATTAAACCAACAAAATAAATGGGATATCGATAATATATAGTTAAGAAAATGAATAAAAAACTTTTTTAAAAAGGTAAAGGATTTATGTTTTTTAACCCGCGAAAATAAAAATAATAATATGAAAGGCTTAATTCTTTTTTTTAAATTGGAGAAATTTATTTACTAAACAAACGAAATAAATGGTATATCGATAATAATTGCTTGAAAGAAAATGAATAGAATAGTTTATTTTAAAAAGTGAAAGGAATTCTGTTGTTTATGTTCGCCAAAATAAATCATAATAATAAAAAGGCTTAGGTTTAAAAAAAGAGAAATTTAGTTAGAAAACCAACAAAATAAATGGGATATCTATAATAATTTGTTGAAAGAAAATTAATAAAAAATTTATTTTTTTTTAAATGGAAGGGATTACTGTAGCCTATGCCCGCGAAAATAGAAATAATAAAAAAATAGCTTAGGTGTAACAAAAACAATTAATTACTAAACTAACGAAATAAATGGGATATCGATAATAATTCATTGAAAAAAAATGATTAGAAAACATTTTTTTAAAAAAAAGGGAAAACATTTTTGTTGTTTACGCTCACCAAAACAGAAATAATAATAAAAAAGCCTTTGGTTAAAAAAAAAAAGAAATTTATTTACTAAAAAATAGCTTAGGTTTTCAAAAAAAGAAGAAAAAATTTATGTACCTATTATTTAGAAAATATAAAAACAAAGGCTTCGGTTTACCTTAAATGTGAAGTTTTCCTATGTTTTTTTATAAAATACCAAAGTTTTATGTAAAGGCATCAATATTGAAAATGAATGTTTTTTTTTTGTTCGGTTTCATTCGACTTTGCAAAATATATATTTTTTACTATTGTAATATTTTTTAATATTAGTTATATAAAATCACGCTCGTATTCGATTAAAATGCTACAGCAAAAGTCCAAAAAGTGCAGCCGTTTTCTAGATTAGCGGATAGTAACAAATGGACAAGTACACACACACACACACACACACACACACACACACACACACACACACACACACATATATATATATATATATATATATATATATATATATAAAATACAGCTCTGTTTATACATTGAGCACTGTTTATTAACACCTGAATGATAATACTATACATATATGCACCCTCATTTGTATATTTATTAATTTACGTCACTCTCTCTCTCTTTCTCTCTCTCTCTCTCTCTCTCTCTCTCTCTATATATATATATATATATATATATATATATATATATATCATTAATATGTTGTCCATTTATTGACATTATTTTATCTTGTAACGTTGGCAAGACTACATATTTTCGATTTTTTAAAGGACTTTGATTAAATCATTTGGTGGTTTTATTTTGTGGTTTATATGTTGAAGGTGTTTCTATGGAGTAGACGTCAAACAAGCCACTTCATTTATTGGTACACAGACACTTCCTTTTATAAAAATGTTCTATTTTGTAACTCTCCTCGTTTATTTAAAATATTATTACTTTTTTTTTATTTATTCACATGCCTACTACATTCAGCGGCGAGGCATTTTGATCAGAAAACTAAATGGGTTCAGGAATGTATAAACATCTCTTCATTTCTGTTGTGCTCAGGTCTCAACTGATCCAGAATGGTCGCACCTGTTAAGATCTTAACTATGGGAGAAATAGTAAAATAGGGACCAAAATCCTAGGAAAATATAAAAATACATTTTTAAACTAAAATTACCAACAATACTGTATTGGAATTACTAGCAGTAATTTTTTATAAACATATTATTGACAACAATGTTTCATAATAATTAACGAACAATACCATAAAAAAACATCAAATATATTTTCATAGTAAAATTAACATTTCTGTAACAAAATTACTACTAATACAGTTTATCAGCTACAAACCTTATATCTGAAAAACATACGATTGCCTTGAACGTAAAAAAATATTTTAAAAATATCTGTAGTTAAAGACGTATAATTTCGTTCAAAATATAGAAACTTAAGATTGCGTTCACTATATCATGCTTAGATCGGAGACATTTTGCATGTTTCTGTTCTCATCAAGTAATATTATATATTAGAAATACCAGGTAAAATTTCACGTTCATTTTTATCTGAATTTGTCTATAGAAGTGATAAGCCGAAAACCAAGATCACCAAATTCGTCTGAAGACACCTAGGTTGCGTAATAACTTGTTTACAAATGAAAAGATTTTTTTAAATTTCAGCAATATAATTGTGTTGAACACTTTTAAATACAACTGTGTACTGGTCTAACTTAATTGTCACCAAAAACTAATATATATATATATATATATATATATATATATATATATATATATATATATATACAAAAATTTGAAAGAACACGTGGATTAAAAACCACTCTTCGAGCATGTACTTTTATATCGAATGCTCGATATAGAATATTGCTTAATAATGAAATTTTGTTATTACAATCGTTTCTAAACACATAATATCACTAAACAAAAATTTTTATGTTTCAGAACAATACTGTTCTTGTCCAGGTGATATCAACTGAACAAGAACAGTATTGCTCTAAAACATAAAATCATTGTGTAGTGATGTTATGCTTTTATAAACCATTGTAATAACAAAATTACAATATATATATATATATATATATATATATATATATATATATCGCGGGTCTAAAAATTTCTTTGACTATCTCATTTTGTAATTGATCAAGTAGCAGGATTTTTATAATATACTTTCTTCGTCGGCCCGTGAACATTTAGCACTTAATTCCCACCCGAATGCTCATCCAATCACGCCCGTACGCACGCACCCTCCGGGCGGACGCTGTAGCAAACACGCACTGTATTGAAGTGGAGAAATGATGAAAATTGACAAA
Source organism: Ascarosepion bandense (assembly GCA_037127315.1). Taxonomy (NCBI): domain Eukaryota; kingdom Metazoa; phylum Mollusca; class Cephalopoda; order Sepiida; family Sepiidae; genus Ascarosepion; species Ascarosepion bandense. The sequence goes on along the minus strand of JBBBDQ010001439.1, from coordinate 2,772,061 downwards.
TGCCTGTTGCAGAAATGATTGCCTTAAAGTACGTTACATTTATTTTGACTTTGAAACCATGGTTATTTATTTTTAAATTTCGCCAATAAAAAATGCTATTAACGTATTTTTTAGTATACAAGACGCATTTTTAATTTCCAGATTTGATGGCGATATCATGATTAATATATGATATACAAAAACCATTCGTAAATATAAACAATGTACACAATTGGTTGTTTAATAGGCCAACTGAAAACACCTGATCTTCATATTAAGACACCCATTAAGACTTTATTTAAAGAAGAATTGAACAACGGGAAACGAGAGAAAATTTTTTGCTACGGCACCTATTGCACAAAGGTCAAAACTGACTTTCGCTCAGGTGTGCATATGTGTGAATGATTCATTCTGAATTATAGATATATTGATCAAGTCACTTAAAAGTCTTGAATGTGTAGCGCAAAGATTTATGAGGTCGGCGATGACATTCTCTTTGATCATCATATTGGCTCTAACAAAGAAATATCTGATTCCTTTCCAAATGTCAGTAAAAAGCCATTATGATTGTAGACATTTCACCAGACGAAATAATAGTAATACGTCTTGAGGCATTTCTTTATTTTGATGGTTTATGCTGTTCATTGTTTCGAACAACTTATACTAAATTTTAAAATATCAGCTTGAAATGTCTAGTAATAATTTCTTGAATACGACTGTAGCCTTAGAACAAACTTGTATTCAAAAGACGACTGCGTCTGTACATTACATTTAAGCGTTTCAGATTAACTTTGGTGGGACAGGCAACGCCAGACATCAATTGTTTCAGAAAGAAATATTTGTATATATTTCAGTTACCATCTTGTAATATTTTATACTAGAAGTATCAGGGAAACACGTTTCACGGTTTTTCTGTCTGAAGATTTTTATGAGTTATAATTCTAAATTTAATGATTGAATAAGCTCTTAGCGAAACTCAAGACGATGAAATACAAGGAGAAATTCCTAAATGCAGAATTACTTTAGCTAAATATTATTTCAGTATCATTCATAAGTCTTAATGCAGGTCTTCATTTAAAAAGGTCATTAGTACGAATAGCGTTATGAAGTTTTTTTTCTGTTTAACAGATGCAGATTTTAAACGCGTAAGAGCATTATGTTTATATCTTCTCCTTCTCTTTCTCGCTTTCAATTTTAATTTCTTCTTTCTTTTTATTATGCCCAGTTATATTCTTTTTATTGCCATTGCTTAGATGTGGGACAAAGCTGAAAGTGAGTATCATGTGAGTATGTTTCTAATTCGCTACATGGAGGGACTCCGGTGCCTTTTTTAAGCACGGTTAAGATGGGGCGCAAGGTCTAAGGTATAGAACATTGAGTGTAGATTGAACTAATTTCTTCTTCTATGTGCCTTGTCACTTCAGGACATAGGCGATCATGGCCTTCCACTTTTTCCTAACTCTGAGCACGACTTCTTCTGTTACACCATGCAATCCTCGTTCCGTCAGCCCCCTGATTAGGTCCTTCAAATATGTTATCCGTTGCTTTCCCCTGTCTCTCCTTCCCTCTATCCAGCCTGTAAGTATCAGATTCTCCAAGCCCTCCTTCCTCGTTGCGTGTCTCAGGAACTTCAGCTGTCTCTTCCTGTTGCTCCGTATTAATTTCCTTTTTGATTTCATCATTTCCAAGACTTCATCATTGTTCACATGCTCGATCCATGATATTCCCAGCATCCTTCTGTAGAATCACATTTCAGTTGCTTCAAATTTTTCCTTCATCTTTGATGGTATTGTCCAGCATTCAATGCCATATTGAAGGACGGACAGCACGTAGCAATCCAGTACACTCTTCCTAGTTTCTAGCGAATTTGTCCTGTTTCTTAATACTTTACTCAGCTTCTGGAATGCTTCCTTCACCATGCCAATTCGTCTTCGGATCTCTGTGTCGCACTTTCCGTCTTCTGTTATAACGCTTCCCAGATATGTAAATTTTTGTACATGCTTGATTCTGGTATCCCCGACCTGTATTTGGCATTTTGGTTTGCCCTTTTTAATGATGATTATGCATTCGATTTTCGTGCAGTTTATTTCTCGTCCTTTCTTGTTACTTTATTCTGCTACCTTTTGTAGGAAGTCTTGTAGCTTCCTTACTCTATCGTAATTGTTCTAGCAAGACAAACCTAGAAACCATTAGTTGATTAACTAAGCACCGCTTAGATTTGGCACGAGGCCGAAGATATGGTGTACCCAGTGAGAATCGAATTCACTACTCAGTCGTAATTGCTTCTATCGAGACAAGCTTGATAATCATTACACCATAACAGGGTGCCTAGCATGCTGTGTTCCGAATAAGCCTGTTTCCAGGGAATAACTTTCATTTAAAATAAAAATACGCTTCCAGCCTTAAATGACTCTTTAGATGTTGATAGGCCGTTAAGCAGGAACAAACAAACAAACAAACCTAACAGGGTGCCCAAACTTGCTAACCATAACAGCACGTCGAGGTGCCTTGTGATTGGCTATGTGCGCTTTGATTTGGCACAACGCCGAAGTTATTGGGTATCCAGTGAGAATCGAACTCACTAGTCAGTTGTAATAGGTTCTAGCGAGACAAGTTTGCTAACCATTGACACCATGTCGGTGTACCGAGACTTTCTAATCATTAGAGCACGTCGAGGTACCCTGTAAGTTACTAAACGCCGCTTAAATGTAACCCAAAATCCAAAGTATGTGGCATACGCGTGAGGAATGAACTCACTACTCAGGCGTACTTATTGTAACGAGACAAACTAGTTAACAATTACGTCAAGTTGCCCCTTTTTATTGTTATACATGCTTTCTTCTCCTCACGAAAAAGTATCTCTGTTGTAACTATTTCTTCCGTCTTTACTGGCAATCAAAAGACAAAATAATCCATTATTTAAATGAGGTAATACCGAGGCTTAACGTCAATGCCAAATGATCGACTAAATAAGGGTGCAACAAGCAGAAAGATAATAGGATCGAATGTAGCTAAGCTTTAGAAAATGATATAAGATAAAAACGTTTATAAACATATGTTTTAGACAACAATGCCAAAAATGGCTATTTCTATCGAAAAATAAATTTTCGATCAAATTTCCCACGTTATATGAAGTGAATTCGTCCAATTATTGTGGACAATTTCTCTTACCTTCTCGATCGACCTCTCAGTTCAGTTCGTAGAATATCCTGGGGGCCCGACCCCTTTGAGGAAAAGGTCAGGATTTCAAATCTTCTTGGCTCTTGTCCACGTATAACGGGGCTTTTAACCCTGCAGGCAGCACATTCCTGCTGGGCAAGAAACAGTTAGTCCCAGTTGAAATATGTATTTACATCGATCTGCGGTTTACAGTTATTTGGCTCTAATCTCGGTTCGTTCTGGCATCAGTCGACAATTATTCGGCATCGCCATCCTCGACGCCCTCAACAGCAGCAAATGTAAATACTGTGTGAACGTGAGAAGGCTTTTCAGATTTCTCTACAAGGGAAAACGTTATTAAAGACTATCTTGAAAATTATTATGCAAGTAAGTGATTTCAATATATAACTGCTATTAACCATTCATTGTTGATAAAACTTTCAGAATATCATATATTCATATGGACAATATAATGTAGCTTTAGCATATAATATCGACAGATATTTAAAAAAAAATACAAAAAATGACTTGTTTTCAAGTATCAGGTTTTATTATGAACAATTGCAGTGTAAATATTTTTTAAGATCAATCTAAAAGATATAAACCATAGAAAGAAATATTTATTTAAGAGAATAAAGAGTGTTCCTAAATTACGGCCACTCATGGTAAAAATGCATATTTTTCAAGAAGCAACTGAAATATAGTTCTACAGAAAAATGGTGCGGATATCATGGATCGAGCATGTGAGCAAGGATGAGTTTTTGGAAAGGATGGAAACGAAAATTAAAACTGAGCATCAGGAAGAGGCAACTAAAGTTCCTGGGACATGCAGTGAGGAAGGAGAGCTTGGAGAACATGATACTAACAGGCCAGATAGAAGGAAAAAGAAACAAAGAAAGCAGCGGATAACGTATTTGAAGAGCGATTGGAGGACAGAACGGTGTTGGGTGGTAAGAGAGGAGAAAGCGTGCTAAAAGCCACAGAGATAGAGAAACATGGAGAGCCATGATCGCCAGCGTCCTGAAAAGACAAATCACATAGAAGATAATGAAGGAGAAGAAAATAGAAGAAGAAAAAGAAGAAGAAGAAGAAGAAGAAGAAGAATTGTCTATATAAATAAAACAGAAGTTTGTCAGTGTGTGTGTACCTCTATCCCATTGAGTATCATCACTGATTTCTATTAAAATACACTTCCACGTTTTTCATACGATTTGTTTCAAAACATACACACCGCTTGCAAATTTATTATTCTATATAACAAGGAAAAAGAAACTGCGCTTGACCCTTACTTTAATCTTTGCTTTAATTTCTAAGTAATTTTGTTTTATTAAAGATAAGTTCAAAACAGTAACATTTACATGGATAATAACTTTTTAAAAAATACAAGCGTTATCTTTTGTATATGTAGGTCGTATAAAAAAATTCAAAGTTGCCTTATATTTTTCCCGTCCCGTGCTACGCCTGGTACTTACTTCTAGTTAACAAATAACATCGTCAATATGATTTCCATTATTTGTGCTGGAAAGGTTAAATGCGTTTTGCAAGATTCACGTTAACTCGACACCACATTGTTTTCAATTTTAGCACACTCTTTATGCATTCCATCAAGTGTGTTGCGTCTGTGATTTTCATTGAGTACACACCCATTGTTATATAGCAATATACAACAAACACGCATATATATAAAAATATAAATTATATTTTTATTAATGACGATGAACCGTGTAGCCTACTGAACAGAGAGTGAGAGCGCGCTTCTAAGTGTTGACGGGTTGACGGGAGTGTCTCTCTTCACCGGCCGATCTCTGTCTGGTCTCGTCTGTCTTTCTGTCTGGTCTCGTCTGTCTCTCTGTCTCGACTGTCTGTCCGGTCTGGTGAATTCGTGCGCCGAGGTCTTTTTATAATCTCCAAACCGGGACTTTTTCTTCCGGTTTTTGCCTCGCCCACCCACGCCCACGTAATTCTCAGAGACACCTGTTCTGTTTGCCTCTTGTAGCCATTTCCGCTACTGCCGGAAATAAGGTCAAACAAACATCCGTTCCTTTCAACGACCGGAAACGCCCCCGCTTGCATCAGCTTCCTCGGGTGGGCCCAGATTGTTATATTACATTCCTCGCGCACCCATTTTCCAAAATGTTCACCTAAGAACATTTTAAGCGCAACACCCTCACTCTCCTCCCCATGCCACACAAGCCCGACAATTGTATAAAACATGTGCACGCCAAAACAACAAAACATGTGCATGCCGAAACAAAAAAACAACAAAAAAAATATATAGGGGAGCCTACATCGGCAACCCAACAATGTTCGTGTCCATCTTGAAAATTGTTCTACCAGCTCGATGTTTCATTGTTCTTTTTTTTCTTTTTTTTTTTTTTTTTTAATATCCATTTTCACAGAATTGGGCAAAGTTCTTAAAAATATTCATTTTCTTTCTCGACTTTGTCCATAAACGTAGACTCCTCGATGTATAACCACATGATTATAGGCGGTGACCGCGCCCCAGTTTCTAAACTAACATCGAGTAAATGACCTTTGACCAACACCATGCGTGCCTCTGCTCGAGTTTATTGTTACACATGTAACCTCATTTAATTTAATTTAATTTCAAACATACTATGTTTGAACACAGAAAAATGGCCATTATCTGCCGTACATATCATTCATAGTCTGACCGAGAAATGTTCAATAGAAAATGAAGAAAATTACCCTGATTCCAACGTTAATCCGCATGCAATTTACTTGTGGAGGATTAGAGGTTTCATCTATATTAATTTAGTTTAAAAAAATGGACCCGTGACTCGTAGTTCCTTAGTTTGTACAATGTTTTCTATTCCTTGAACTACTTCCTCTGGATTCGGATCCAAGAATATCTGATTTGTTGACACCTCTCTGTTTAACGCAGAGACATTTGAGTGTTGAACACCCGTTGACCCCGGAGTACTATTCACAACGGATAACTCAATTTCCTTTTCCGAAGCACTGTTGCTTCTTTCCCACTTAAAAATCCGCTTCCTAGCTATTATTCCAAGGATTATCATAACGCCGACCACGCCAGCAATGACTCCTATCGTCAACCTCCTCGGGAGTTCCTCACATCCTTCACTAAATCTTTCCATATCTATCTGTTCCAAGGTATTTACTAGTTTGCGGATAGGAATCTCCTCCATATCGCGCAATTCTACCGGCATGGTGTCCACTGAAAAATTGGGAAATTTCTGCGTAATTGGGGACCAAACCACTGAACCAGAGACGTATAATTTACTTTATGCTTTAGATACTATTAATAATTTTCCACGTTTGTATCTTTCTTTTTGTTCCGATCAACTGCGGAATCTGCAGGTCTATCCGTGTCAATATAAAGTTTTCAGAAATTAATATATCTTCAAAAGATATTTCCCAAGTCACATAAATGAAAATTCACAGAGGATGTTGAATTGATGGGAACCTGCACAAAAGCATAATTCACAACCATAGAAATGTAAATCATTTTGTAGTGTACAGTCATTGAAAAGAAATCCAAAAAAAAAAAAAGAAAACCTAACACTGTACAACCCAACGAAAACATTGTTATCAACAAGTTAATCCAATTATCCACTTTAAAGAGTAGAAGAAAGTTCCTTTACATGACTTTACATTTCACTTACTCAATAAAAGTAAGATTAATTAAGCAACATACCAGTAAACTCACTTCACATATATGGTAAAATATCAACAAAAAAAGTAAAATAAATCATTAACTCAGATGTTTTGTACTTACAGATAGGTAAATATCTCAACTTTAACACTCCCGCCAACCCCAAACCTATGTGCTCTCCGCTAAGCGTACTATTCTCTGCATATAGTCCTACACCCCCTCCGTTCTACCCTTAATGTGTTCGACACATTTCTCAATTCTAGGGTCAGATCGGCAAAAGTATGCATTTTTTTTTCTAACTAGACTTATAAACACGAGCAGAAAACACACACACTATCAAATCAAAGAGTCACCTACCTTGGCTGACGTCTATAGTCACTTAGTCGCGCGGCTGCTATACATTTTCGTCCTGTTGTTTACTATTTTCGTCTTCTATCTGGTAGTTTTAAGTCCGTTGAATTCTCAATCGTCGCCGTGGTAACCAGCTCGTATCAATCTGTTTTGTTGTCCCAAAACAGCAAGTCACTTAGGCACCAAAAAGAAGTCTGTTACGCCTTGCGAATGCTGGTCCCAGTTATATCGACGGACAACCGCAAATATATATAAAAATATGAGTTATATTTTTATTAATGACGATAACCGTGTAGCCTAGGGAACAGGGAGTGAGAGTGCGCGCTACTAATGGGTTGACGGGAGTGTCTCTCTTCACCGGCCGATCTCTGTCTACTGTCTGGCTCTCTGTTTAACGCAGAGACACCCGTTCTGTTTGCCTCTTGTAGCCATTTCCGCTACTGCCGGAAATAAGGTCAAACAAACATCCGTTCCTTTCAACGACCGGAAACGCCCCCGCTTGCATCAGCTTCCTCGGGTGGGCCGAGATTGTTATATTACACCATTACCATACGTCAGAAAAATGTCCTTCTTTCAACAAAACTATGCTTAATCTCTGGAGGTAAATAAATATAGTAAACGAGATTTCCTATTTGTCCATACTTTAGGAACACCCTGTATACCACGTACATCAGTAAATGATTATTATCTTATGTTTTTGTTAAAAAGAACTCCTTGACATACTATGACATTGTAAATTTGTCAACCACTAAATTTGCTAACATTTCAGTAGCAGTACAAAATAACGGTTTTTTTTAACTTATATACAAAATTAAAATTGATAAATATAGATCATTTTGTTGGTTTTCATCTTACACATCGAGATAATAATTCTTTTTATCTCAAAATTGGAAAAAACAGAAAGCATATATTAGAACTCTTCATCAATGGCAGTAAACACTTGAAAATTTATTCAGCAAAGAATTTCAATATATTCTTGCTGTCTCAATTAAAATAATAAAGGATCAGTACCCCATTATTTTAAATGCGCACACGGAAGAAGAGGCATTACTCTGCATTTCTGTTCTGAATATTCTAAATCTTATATCATTTTTTTACATTTGCAACATCAGTTTTTCAAATATTTTTTGGTTAGTAGCAAACTTGTCTTATATGTTTCTGAATTGACTCTCCGTATAATATTTTCCCTTGTAGCCCTCAGCAAATTTTGTTTCATGCTAAAACTCTCACTCGTAATTCAGCACTCCACCACAGAACTTCGTCAGATAGGTGGAATGGTGCTTTCTACTGTCGCTTTTTACTTCATCGGGCTGATGATTTTACCAGCTCAACTTAGTAAGTACAAACTGTCCCTCTTAAATTAGACAGCGGCTCTAACCTCCTCCTCTTTACTTGGTCAGACAGCTACTTTTACCTACTCCTTGTTAACTTCGTCAGAATGTTGCTTTCAACTCCTCCTTGTTAATTAGTCAGAATGATGCACTCACCTGTTCCTTCTTTACTTTGTCAGACTGCCACTTTCACAGGCTCTTTTTTAGTTCATCAGGGGCTTACGGCCTATCACTTTGAATACACCGGTTCTCGATCGATCACCAAAGTTAAGCAACGTTGAGCCTGGTCAGTACTTACATGGGTGACTGCTTGGGAATACCAGGTGCTGTAAGCGTTTAGTGACGGATGTGCGTTGTAGTGCAGTGGGTATCGGCTCGGAAAGAGAAATCGATGAGCCGAGTTCGAATTCTAGTTGAATACCTTGCATTCACTTAAGCACTGGTACCCGTGGGAAAAGTATTAATCCGTCCCTTCCCTCCAGTTATGGGTTAAATAACAAGGGTATGACTTGGGGACCCTGCCCTTAAATACAAATTCTAATGAATCTTGATACTCGAAAAGAAAAAAATTATTACTAGACACAAAACGTATATAAAAAGCAACAATAAATTGTTGAAAGAAAATGGTTTTACCAGCAATAAATAAATAAATAAAATTTAGTTGGCAATAAATGACCCGCCGAGGTTGATTTGCCATAAAAACAATACAAACAACCAAAAATTAATTCATCAGACTGCTGCTATTAGTGGATCATCTTTAATTAGACAACTGCTTTCACCTGCTTCTCTGCAATTAGTTTATTGCGTTCACATGCTATTCTTTACTTAAACTTTGGCTCACACACGCTCCTCTTTACTTATTCAGACTGCCGCCCTCACTGGCTCGTCTTTAAGTAGACTGCTGCGTTCACCTGCTCCTCTTTACAAAGACAGCTCTTTTCGCCCGTTCCTCTTTACAGCGTCAGAGTGCTGCTTTCGGGGCATCCTTTCCTTCAGATTCTCTACTTTACTTAAATTGTGGATCTCCCCTGCTTCTCTTGGTCAGATTGCTGCTGTCTGTGCTCTTTTTTACTTATTCAGACTGCTGATCTCACCTGCATGTCTTTAATTAGACTGATCTTCTTTAATTAGCTGCTTTCTCCTGCTCCTCTTCATTTTGTCAGACTGCTGCATTTATCTGCTCCTCTTTACTTGGCTAGAGTGCTTATTTCACCTGCTTCTCTTTATTCATCAGATTACTGCTTTTACCTCCTCCGCAGTACTTTGTCACACTGCTGATTACACCTGCACCTCATTAATTAAACTGCTACTCTCACCAGCTCCTTTTTATTTGACTGCTGCTCTCACCTACTTCATTTCACTTAGACTATGCTTGTGCTGGTTCCTCTTGATTTAGTCATCTTGCTTTCATTGGCTTCTCTTTACTTTTTGTTTTAATAATTTCACTCCAAGCAAGGCGATACCGCCACTGATGTGCAGGGGCTACATAAGAGAGTTAAAGTTTTAGACAAGAGGAGAGTGAAGACAAAGACGAACCAGCTACAGGGGATGAAAGAGAAAGGGCAAGAAAAGGATGAGAACGCAGAAGAGAAGACAGTTGCGAAGGTAGAGAGAAAGGAAAAGAACAAGATACAAGGATGGTGTAGAAAAAATGGATAAGAGATGGGAATTGATTTTGCATTTAAATTCATGGAGGGTGTAACTGTCAGGAAAGCAAGTATGTGGAACACGGAATTCCACAGGCGAGAAGCACGAGAAAAGAAACGTGAGAAAAGAAGCTTAATCAGACTGTTGTTTCACCTGCTCTGTAATTAATATGCTGCACTCACCACCTCCATTTTCCTTTACCAGAATCCCGCTTTCACTTGCTTCTTTTTACTTCTTTAATCATCTGCTTTTAACTGTTTTTCTTTGCTTATTCAGACTGCTGCTCTCACCTGTTCCTTCTTACTCGGATTTTGGCTTTCATAGGCTCCTATTTACTTCGTGTGGCTGCATACATACTTGGCACATTTTTTGTCGGCTGGGGACCCTAAATCATCTCCCAGTTGCGTCTCTGTCGAAGAGAGAGTGTGGCTCAGTTGTAGCACTGTCTGAGGACAGATAGGAAACTGAGAAAAATTATATTGTGAGATGCCCAGTTACGAGGAACAATGTCCCGAGACCGCGCTACCTCATTGCACCGAGGGGTGGACCAGGTGCTCGTCACGATTTTAGGTACTGGGTAATTTTTGTCCCTTTACCTGTTCGTACGCATCCGGGCTCCATACATTAAAATCGGACCTTGAGTTACATCTCGCACCAATTCACTTTAGACTGCTTGTTTCGCCTAATGCATTTTACTTAGATATACTGCTGCTTTTGCATGCTCCTGTTTACTTACTTAGACTCCTGCTTTCATCTTTTCCGCTTTTGTTTAGTCAGACTTTTGCTCTCACCTGCTTCTCCTTATTTGACTGCTGCTTTCGCCTGCTCCTCTTTCCTTCGTCTGATTTCATCGGCTCCTTTTTAGGTAGTCAGACTGTGGCTTTTGCTTGCCCGTCTTTACTTTGTCAGACTCCTGCTTTAACATGCTCCTCTTTAACCTGTCAGACTGTTGAATAGATCGGCTCCTCTTTACTTCGTCAGACTACTGCTTTCGCCTGCGTCAGATTGCTTCTTTCTCCTGCTCCTCTTTACTTATTACTTGCACCTGGCCCTCTTTACTTCGTCAAATTGCTGCTTCCAGCTGCCTCTCTTGACCGTCACAAAACACATCGATGTACGATGCCAACCAAATTGAGACATGGCTTCATCCTATTGTAATTTATGTAGTTAAGGTCCTGTTTTCTTATAAAAGGAAACTGACCTACAGATAAGGTTAGAAAACATTCCGACTTTTTTTTGCATATATATATATATATTGTACTTAAAGAGATTTAAAAAAATCCATGTGGGGATTATCTCTTTCTTAGGTTCCCTGACTGTACGAGGTATTATGGTGTATGGTGAATTGATTGACGATGGATGGTTCCTTATGGCGAATGAAAAATCGTAAAGAGTCATTGGGTCGTAAGTCGGATTAGCTAGGTATAGGATAGCTATTGATGACCAGCCTCAATTTTTTGCCTACCCCTAACACTGGCCGTTTGCCAAAATTTTATTTTCCCGCAATAAATATTCAGAGCGTTCCGAAAAAAAAAAAAAAAGCAAAACAAAAAACAGTACCTGCACCTCAAATTAAAGGGAAGAGTTAGTTTTAGACCTAATGTAATCGATTTCTATAGTTTTACAGATTAGGTCATTTGCTGTAGTTTACAGTTATACGAATCTATTTTCGACGTGTATGATGTTTGAACTTAAAAGATATTGCGTTATTCGTGATTGCATCAGATTTTTATCACGCCCAAACACTATTGTCTCGACTGGCAATTAGCTGTTTTACGGCCAATATCTGCGATAAACGTTACTCCAAGGAAGCATACGAAAATTGTAATGCTGTACGGACACACTGGCAAGCCTTACAGAGAGATCGGGGATGTTGTTGTTCATAAAGGTAAAGAAACAAACTGGATGCTTACGTCCAAAACTTAAAGGTAAAGGCTATCAAAAGAGAAAACAACGCCAAGAAACGGCATGTACGTGATCAGGAAAAGTGTGAAAAATTCTAAGAAGACATTATTCATTTTATTTCAATTAATTTGCACAAGGATCTAAATGAGAGGATTATTTTTTCTCTAATGCCTGATACTTACATATGATAGCTGGATAGCGATTGAAACAAATGTAATTTAGAAGAAAGAAAATAGTTATATCAGATTAAAAGATAATTTAAAATATTTTCCTTACTAAATTCGATTAATATTATCTGGGCATTGGTTTTGATGTTTTCACTCCAATTCTTTTCAAAAGAAAGGAGGTAGAAAGACCAAATAAATTGATAGGATAAGCATTTAAGGATAAATTAATGTGTTGTGCTAAAATTCAGGCGAAATTGCTGCTAAGACATGAAGCCAAAATGAGAGATAACTATATTTTGGTAATAAATCGATAAGAAATCGATAAATCATTTCAGAAATAGGCAATGTTTATATTGTTAAATTTCGTTTTGAATGGTCAGAATGAGAAGCGATTAATCGACAACCACGATAGAAAAGAATTAAATTAACGAATTTAGATAAAAAGAATTCAGGGACTATTTTACCCCCAGCGGCATTAGATTTAAAATGATTATCATTTAAAAGAAATGACATATCATAAAGTAAAAAATAACGACATGATATTTGAAAGAACGGGCAATGTGAAATAGGATGATAAATTGATAAAAGGAAAAACTATTATTATCTGTTTGTTCCATATAATGACTGTAACCGAGAATGCCATATTGCATAGAGTAACTTTTCGTTAATAGACGCCTGTTGTACGGAGAGCCGCTATATGGTAGGAGACATCAAATCGACAAGGAGATACAAAGAAAACCTGCACAAAGACGCAAACAAAATTGACCGATACAAGATCAAAGCAACCGGTTTTGCTGCCAACTTATCGAGTTGGTGTGTCATTGGCTACCAAATCACTGCAAATTTCGTCCCAATATAATAAAAATCAGTATTAAAAAAGAACATTGCTAAAGTGCTTCTTTGGCATTGTTCAGAACCACCGACATCCACTTTTCACATTGCTGCAAACTCTGGATCCATTGATGAATTGCAGGACAAGAAACTAAAAGAATCCGGAAAAAGCTGAAGAAGCAAAGACGCTTTGTTTTAATTACAATTCATAAATTTAAGCATCTGATGCGTCTATAAACTACGGCGTCATTCACACTATAGCACTTTAGGTTTTAGTTTTTATCGCAACTGTTATTTAAATAGCCAACATTTTAATAGAATTAGTTTTACTAGAAAAGGTGACGTATTGTATGAATTTAGGTAGAAATCTATCGTTGATGATTCCGAAATTAGTACACTTTCTATAGATTTTCGTATTAGTGAATTACTGTCTCTTTGCCATGCCAATTCGCCTTCGGATCTCTGTGTCGAACTCAGTGAATGCTGGACAATATAATCGAAAATGAGGACAAAACTGGAAGCAGCGGTAATGTAGTTCTACAGAAGGATGCTGCGGATATCGTGGACTGGGCATGCAAGTAACGATGAGGTGTTGGAAATTAATACTGAGCATCAGGAAGAGACAAGTGAAGTTCCTGGGGCACGCAATGAGGAAGGAGAGCTTGGAGAATCTGATACTGACTGGCCAGATAGAAGGAAAGAGAGACAGAGGAAGGCAGCTGATAACATATTTGCAGAGCCTGATCAGGTGGATGACGGAACAAGGGTTGCCAGGAGTAACAGGAGCAAGCCGATAGTCCTCAAATGATGTGTTTTTTGTTATTTTGTACAGTGTTTTTTTTTTTTGCCATTACACGAAATTTAAAGATGTATGATTTTTGCAGTCAGGCTTCACTCCCTAAAAAAGTTTTTAACCATTTATCTTAGAAAGCAGCTGCTGACAGTTTAGATATTTCTGAACGGATGTAGCGCTATGCATTACATCCCTATGAAAATCTCGTTATTTAAGTATATGACTCGATTTTCCAAGATGATGTTTTTGGTTTTGTAGCAATTTTTGGTGTTAGACGAAATTATCCCTAGCACGGCCTGTTCTATGTTTAATTTACTTTTCTCATATGCTAAATTTGCATCTTTATACGAGAAGTACTTGTTAAATGTGGTCGAATAAGATGACAGAATTGATTGTTTATTTCTATACTAAAACTTCTTTTAAAAATGCCTCGTCGAACCGCTATTAGATAGCGCGACAGCAGTGAAATAATTGCTTGGTTAATGTTTCGATGAGATGCCCATTCTTCTTCTTCTGAGTGCTCTGTCCCTTCAGGACGTAGGCGATCATGGTTTTCCACGTTTCCCTATCCCTGGTGGCTCTGAGCACGCCTTCTCTTGTTACACCATGCAATGCTCGTTCCCTCATCCGCCTGATCAGGTCCTTCAAATATGTTATCCGTTGCTTTCGCCTGTCTCTTTTTCCCTCTATCTGACTTGTTAGTATCAGATTCTCCAAGCCCTCCTTCCTCATTGCGTGTCCCAGGAACTTCAGCTGTCTCTTCCTGATACTCAATTTTAATTTCCTTTTTGTTTCCATCAATTCGAATACCTCATCATTGCTCACATGCTCGATCCTTGATATTCGCAGCATCCTTCTGTAGAAACACATTTCAGTTGCATCAAGCTTTTCCTTCATCTTTGAGGGTATTGTCCAGCATTCACTGCCATATTGAAGGACAGACAGCACGTAACAATCCAGTACCCTCTTCCTTGTTTCTAGCGAAATTTTCCTGTTTCTCAATACCTTACTCAACTTCTGGAATGCTTGTTTCGCCATGCAAATTTACCTTCGGACCTCTGTGTCGCACTTTCCGTCTTCTGTTATAACGCTTCCAAGGTATGTAAATTTTTGTACCTGCTTGATTCTAGTATCCCCAATCTGCATTTGGCATTTTGGGCTGCCCTTTTTACTGATGATCATGCATTCGGTTTTCTTGCAGTTTATTTGTAGTCCTTTCTTGTTACTTCCTTCATCGGTTCAGTTAAAATCTTTAGGATTGGCTTTAATTTTTTTAATACACTTCGGATAAAATTCGTCAGTGCTTATTTCTCTGTTTCTTAATTATAATTTGATATGAACAAAGTTCTTCGAAAATCGATCGTATTGAAGATTTCTTGGAAGATGTCGATTTACAATTTTATAAAAATGAATTTTAATCAACGTTGTCCTGGGAATGGCGACAAACTGCATCCTATTAGGGTCCCAACTATGGGTAAACACTTCACTCTAAACTGGGGCCAAAACACTAAGAATATAAAACACTACGTTTTATATTAAAAATACATTTTTGAAAGAGAGAAAGTATTACCAGCAATACATGTGACTCACAACAAACCCTACTTTACAAAAAATTGCCAATGAAACAAGTTCTACAAACTGATTTTTTACAAAAAATAAATATTCTATTCATTCAAGTCTATTGTAAAAATCTTGTCGGCATCAGTCAGTTAAGTGTCATACGTGATACACGCTTGGGCGATCATGTCTCGAAAGAGACATGGCTGACTGGGCAGAAGATTATCCCACAGTAGGTTGCCATTGCTTTTTGCGGTAGACTGGTTGCCGACCAAGGCTATAGAACCCAATCTGTCCTCCTATTTAACCCATAACTGGAAGGAAGAGACGGATTAATACCTTTCCCAAGGGTATTTGTGCGTAAGTGAATATAATGGATTCAGCTGGAATACGAACTCGGCTCCCCGTCTTCTCGTTCCGAGCCGATATCCAACCAAACCAAACCAAACCAAATCCAATCAACCTTTCGAATATGTCAATGTCATCATGATTTGGAAAATAGAAATTATCATAAGAATTATGAACAAAGTTACAAAATAAGATGAATGTCTCATTCTCAAAAATCTCAGTCACAAATGTGTAAATAACCTGTCCCCTTAAAAATAAGAGTTCAAATATTTACACTTGGGATTAAAAAATTAACCCTGATGCCGACCCGCTAAATGTTATATGAAACTCAAATTTATCCCGAGAATTTTTTTACTAAGGGGCATAATGAGGATTAAAGTCACTACTCATCGAAAATGAACTACATGACGAGCCGGTTAGCTATGGAACTCTTGTGGGCATCGTACTCATTTATCTCGTCATGATCTCACTTCCCATCTTCGTATGGTGGTTACGAATCTGAGCATCTTAGTTTAACTGTCTGGAGATATTCACTCATAGTGAATATTTAGCAAATAAACATATCGGTGCCCCTGTCTCTACATGACAAATCACAGCTGATGTCTGACAAGTTGAAGGCTTGCCTTGGTTAGAGGATATGTGCTCTCTAAGAAATACTTTGCTTCGTCGAGAAAGCCTCTTACCGTTCAGTGAGGTCTTGTCAGGAATACCTATTAAAGGTAGACTATTCTATAGTATTCTGTATAAGATGTGTGTTGTGGTGCAACAGATATCGATTCGGAAGGAAAATCGCAGACCCAAGTTCGAATTCCAGTTGAATTCGTTCCATTCACTTACGCTCAAATACCCTTGTATTAATCCGTCACTTCTCTCTAGATATTTGTCAAATAACAGACATATTGGGTTCTATAGACTTGGTTGGCAACCAGTCTACCACAGAAAGTAATGGCAACCTACTGCGGGAAAATTTTATGCCCAGTCAGTGATGTCTCTTTCGACACATGATCGCTGTATCACGTATGGCACTTAACTGACTGACTGAATCTTTAGTGTTAGATTGCCTTTGAGTCTAAAAGAAGATTCATCCAGCCGTTGACATATCTTGTTTTTTGTTTATCTGGTGGGGAAACCAATTTAATTGTCGATGATCCGAACATGAGGTCGTTAGTGTTGGGTTACACGATACCATTAGAATTTGTTAATTCACCTAACTTTAATTATTGTTGTTATTTCATGATCCTTTGATATGTGTAGCGATTGTCATAGATGAATAATAGATCTACTCAAAACTTTAACCAATACCCGAGTGTTACTCACGGTTACCGAGTGTTACTCACGGTCTCTATCACTGTTTCTAATTTAGGGGTACGGACGAAAATGGCTTTGTGTCAAACTTTACCGAACTCTTCACATTTAAAATATCTGATTGTTGAACAATAATTGAAAGATACACGTCTTACTTCTTTTTATAAAAATAATAATGATATTTATTAATTTATTACATCATGTTTTGTAGTCATCAGAAGTTTTTGTCATATAATAATATCTAAGTATTCAGTTTCTTGAATTTAAAGCAAATGTTTGGTGGTTATTTTTTGTGCACAATTGAATAGTATGGATGTTTTGTATGTTTAGTTTCTTTCTATCTTTTTAGTTGTTGCTGGTTTGTGAGGGAGAAAAATCTTCAAGTTGAGAGAGAGAGAGAGAGAAAGAGAGAGTGTGTGTGTCTCTGTGTGATGCGTAAAAAATGTGTCGTCTGCTTTTTTGTGTCACTTTTGTCCGTTGCATGAAGAAGGATAGATACAGAATGCAGCACAGTATAAACACTGAGAGGGTAAAATAATGCATGTCGAAATTCCCCGATGAAGAGAAAAGACAAATGCACGCTTATATAAACATTTTGACGACTAAGAATGGGATTTACTTTGAATAAATTTTTTTGTCTTCTAACTGGTGAATATGGAGTATCCAGTTAATTTCGGAGGACATCCGTATATGGCAAAAATATGTAAACCAATTACTAATGAAAATGAATTTTCTATTCGTTAATTCATAACTACAACTGGTGTTTTCATTAGTCCCTAAAGTTCGAATTCATTAAATGATGAAAATGTAAAAAAATTCGACACTAATTTTCTGATTATCTCTTTCTTTCAGTATTAATTTTATTAAATAACCTCAGCAGCAGCGCGACAATTAACATGCTTATGATCTTAAATATTGCAAATGGTGATTTACATTTCATTTCAAATTCACGGTTTGCTTAACAGAAATTTCAGCTCTGAGAGACTATCTATACCGTTTTCATAATTTTCAGCTCTTCTTGTAATCGGCTGGATGGTTTGGATCACAAAATCAATTTTTTAATGGTAACCTTTAGCCTTTATTTCCACAGGATCGAGTCTAAGTAGGTCACACACGCCACAGCGTAACATTGTTTCTAATTTGTCGAAACTATTTTCGTGTTCCATTTAATTTATCTTCCTATAATCACGTTTGAAATACCTTTTATTCTTAGAACGTAAGATAAACCTTTGCAAAAGTGAAACTATAATCTAGAATTGAAAAGAAAGTTGTGATAACACATACCATGTATTTGTTATTTATTTGTTATAACACATACCATAACCATACATATATATATATATATGTATGGTTATGTATATAACACATACCATAACCATGTATATAACACATACCATAACCATGTATATAACACATACCATAACCATTTGTTATTTATTTGTTATAACACATACCATGTATTTGTTATGTATTTATTATTTATACATACCATGTATTTGTCATTATAAAATCTGAATATAGAGTTAATAAACGCCAAACGCATCAACTCTGTCAGTGAATGGAACAGATAAAAAACTTTAGTATAGATGATAAGAAGATTGAACATAGACAATTTTTTTATTCCTTTTACCACAGGAAAGACTGTACCGCTACTAGTTTGCAGAGTGTTACAATGAGAGAAACGATCCCGGTTCACACTCCACCCACCTCTATTGAACAGGTGTAAAGGCTCATCCCTTGTTCCCTGTTTAGGATGTGGTTTCCGGCTTTCTCTTTTCCAATCTTTTCACTTATCTTTTCCTTTTGTTTTTCTCAATTGGAGTAGACAGACTAAACTATCGCCCGGTTCACACTCCACCCACGTCTATTGTACAGGTGTAGAGGCTCAGCCCTTGTTCCCTGTTTAGGATGTGGTTTCCGTCTTTCTCTTTTCCAATGTTTTCACTTATCTTTTCCTTTTTTTTTCTGAATTGGAGTAGAGAGACTAAACTATCGCCCGTTTTACACTCCACCCACGTCGATTGTACAGGTGTAGAGGCTCATCCCTTGTTCCTTGTTTAGGATGTGGTTTCCGGTTTTCTCTTCCAATTTTCACTTTTTTTTCAATTGGTGTAGATAGACTAAACTATCGCCCGGTTCACACTCTACCCACGTCTATTGAACAGATGTAGAGGCTCATCCCTTGTTCCCTGTTTAGGATGTGGTTTCCGACTTTCTCTCTTCTAATCTTTTCACTCGTACGTAGCCCCCGGCACATCAGTGGCGTTACCGCCTTGCTAGGGGTGATATAATTAAAAAAGAAAAAAAAAAGAAAGTGTAAAAGATTAATAAGATCCAAGAGAATATAAGATGGCAAAATTGTTAGAAAATCTAGCTATCCGGGAAGCAAGTAAACAGAAGAGAGATACACAGGCTGGAAGTGTAAGTAAAGAAACATCTAGAGAAGAAGAGACAGTAATATTCAACTATTTCAACGATAAATGAGTAGAAACTAGATGCCAATCTATTAGCACGCTTAAATTTATGTTGATGGAGGACCAGGGGAAAAAAAGGCTCATCGCAACAATTCCTATGAGAATATTTGTAGAAAACAAAGAGGAAAGCCGCCTCAAATTGGTAAGAAAGTGACTGAAATCAGGGCGAATTATATAGCAGATTCTCCTTTGGAATTTGTCGAGAATTACCAGATGAATAGTAGGAGTATCCAACCAGATATGGAAACAGTATTCAATGCACAAACGAATAGTAGGTTTTTAAATGAGTTTATACTAGAATAATTTATACTAGGGGTAGTTTTGTTCAATATCACAAAATGCTACCAAACTCAGATAAAACACAAGAACACAAATCATGTTCTATAATAACCCAATCGGACAACCACACATATCGGCATCTAATGACATCTAACTCGATATGAACTGTCTAAAACCACTGTTTCTCAGCCAATCTTCTTCCAAACCTTAGGGTTGCGTAAGATGTCGCTAAGGGTTCCACGAGAAAAGTGATAAATAGCCTAATGCATTTTTGTGCAATTTTAAAAAAAACATTTATATTCATAATTTTATTATATACAAACACTACATTTTTGAAAAAATAAGAGTTTTTATTATAAAATATATATATTATGTAAAATTATGATAATCATAGGGAATGTCTTTAGCAGTGTTTATAGGGCGTAAGCATGAAAACACCTTCACTGGTTATTGTACAGAATCTTTAAATACTGCGTTTGTATAACATTGTATCTTAAATTTAACATGTTAAC
Source organism: Ascarosepion bandense (assembly GCA_037127315.1). Taxonomy (NCBI): domain Eukaryota; kingdom Metazoa; phylum Mollusca; class Cephalopoda; order Sepiida; family Sepiidae; genus Ascarosepion; species Ascarosepion bandense. Next base: position 2,751,786 of record JBBBDQ010001439.1, on the reverse strand, counting down.
GTTAAAAATTTATAAAAGCAGTAGATGCTGATAATGGTATATGATCATTTTTAGGACGGTTTTCCGTGAGATATGAAAAAGATTTCAAGGATTCAATAATAGTAAAATGGTTGAGAAAAGCTAGTTTAAACTATAAGGTATATATAACAGTATTCTCAAATCAATGATTATTTTTCTTTGTGCCTATTAATCGTCTAGCTATTAAAGAAGATCATCATTCATCAGATTATAGATCCTTGCACTATAAAATTGTATCGAAAGAAGAGTACCAGACAACAAACGCATGTCAGTTAAAAACGTTCAGCTTCAACTACGAAAATAGAAGAGCACATGAAAAAGGAAGCAAAAAATAATTATATAATTAAATATTGACTCTCTAGACTTTAGGAACGAAATCCACCCCAATGCTGTAGCTCTTTCATATCTGTCGTCTGCTCCACCAAGTTAGATGAATAAGAATTGAAGAAATCACTGGTTGATGGCATGTTGACGTTGATAGCTGCGAAGATCGAATTTCTACGCACATTATCTAAACTCATTTATAAATAGAACTTTGTCTCTGTGTGTGTGTGTCCCCGTTACCTATAGATTGTGAAACGGCTGAACCGATTTTCTTGAAAACTTACACAGTTGTACTATAAGCGTCTGCGAGTGCTCCTAGCTAGGTTTTGTGTCAAGGTATCTCTGATAAATATCGAAAATCAATAATCGAAAAAATCGGGTTATAGAAGGAGTGGTCCGATTTTAATCACATTTAATACACTCATAGACAAAGACATATGAAACGATATTCAGAATGTTCAAGGTTGCAGTTCTTACAATATAAGGCAATATATATTCTTATATATAAGGCAGTATATTTGTGTGTGTGTGTATGTCTGTCTGTATGTCCTTTATACAAATCCACAATTTTTATCGATTCTCGCCAAACTTCACAGAAATATTCTTTAGGCTGAGTCTGAGCTCCAGGACCATGGATTAGTTTTAAAGCTTTCATTACACCCGAGCAACGCCGGGCTATACTGCTAGTTGCACATAAGTATCAGCAGCAAATGAATTGTGTCTCTTATCATCCACACCTCAGGTGGATTGGTCATGTTATCAGAATGTTCCAAGAACGTTTCAAAGACACCTGAAAGTAATGCTAAAAAGTGAAGTATTAATCCAGTGGAACTGGATTAGCAGCCAATCGCAATAGTGGGTGACACTATAAAAGTGATAGTTATTAGTGGAAACCTGTTTCCTTGACAAACTATTTCCTTGGTATGACGATGAACTACATCCAGCAGCAATGCCTCTGAGCGTGTGAATTTAAGGAATATTTTTAGATTGTAAGAATTATTTTGACACAATAATGCTTTCAGTGATACATATCTAATCACTAACCCATAGCTGGGGGCAGAAATAGTGGATTCATATTTTTTGCAAGGGTAGTTGCGTTTAAATAAATATAAAAACACAATAGAAATTGGGACGTGCCTGTCCGATCAGCATGTTTCTTTACACCACCCACGCACCCAAGTATGCAGCAACTCGAAAGCGATTACTCATCTAAGTATTGGCCAGGCACAAACGTGCTGGCCATACTTTGGTGGTCATACGGGAATCGCTGTTTTAATAAGATGTAGTAATAAGCCTTATTTAGGTTTTTGGACTTTAAAAATATTTTTTAGTTTCCTTTAGATCAAATCTAAAAAAAATATGCAACTTTCTGTGTTTTATGTTCTAGTATTAAATTTAACCGTGTGCTTGTAAAATTCTAACTATTATTTCAAACATTGCCCTTGTCTCGCATGTTTCAAGATGTTCCCTTAAAATAGTGAGTAAAGAATTTTGTTGAGGCATTGTTAAAATAAAAAAAAAGAATGGTTTTGATTTCACAAAATCTCTCGTCAAAAATAGATGGCTTTTCCCTTTTTCAATTTATTTGCTACGCAAGTAAAATATCAATTCCTTGTAATTAATAACCTAATTATGGTTTTCTGTTTCATAAATTTAAATCTGACAATTTTTATCCGACCGGACATGAATGCTGAATTATTTTCCAAAATTTCAATTTAATTACAAGGTTTTATATTCTAAGAGATAATTTGTAGTGGCGGGATTAGAGCCTGATATACCTGCACATGTTAATAAACGTGCATATTTTGATATCCCTGCAAACTTATCAAAACGTTTCCCCTCCTCTTCTGACTGCTCCCTTTTAGGCAGCATTTCTGACAATATAGATAAAGCAACTTCCTACCACCATTCGCTCACATATTTGTATTCAGAGATTTTGACGCTCATCATGCTGAGTGGCTTAAAGACTCTGTTACTGATTCAGCTGGCAACCACTCTATGAACTTTGCCATTTCCCAATCCCTTACGCAAGGTTGACTTCACCCCACACACTTTCCATGCACTCCCTCTGGACACGCATCTCTACTAGATATATGCTTTACCCCTGCACCTGACTCCTGCCAAGTCTCGCAGCTTTGACCTCTCGGCACCTCCGACCATGCTGTTGTCTCTCGTAATGTTTCTCTTTACTTTCACTCCCCCCAGGAGCCTCTTACCTATAGGAACTCCCACTGCTACCATAAAACTGACTGGGACGCCTTTCGCGACTTACTATGCGACGTCCCTTTGGGAAAAATGTTCGATCTACCAGTCGATGGCTGTGCCTCTGAGATTTCATCCTGGGTGAAAGCTGGCATTGATGCCTTCATACCTACCAGGAAGTATTGTCTAAAACCTCATTCCTCTCCTTGGTTCTCTCCTGCCTGTTCGACCGCCATTACCCACAGGAACCACTACTTCCGACTATGCCGGAGACAGTCATCTGATAACAATAGGCGCCTATTCACGTCTGCTTGTAATGAGTGCAAGAGAATCCTGAATGACGCCAGGCGGTTGTTTGCTGAGAGAATGAGACAGCGCATAGCTGACCGCAAGTTCGGCTCCAAGGACTATTGTCGGTTATGCAAACGGGTTCTGAACAATAGCAAATCCTCTATCCCTCCTTAATTAATGAATTTGAGGTCCTCACATCATCAGTGGACAAGGCTGAGTGCTTTGCACGCAGATTCTCATCCAACTCCACATTTGACTCATCGGGAGTACACTCACCCAAATTTCCTAGTACAACTGAAGCTAAACTGCACGATATACACATTACCCCGACAGTAGTATCCCGCGTAATATCAAAACTTGACCCGCACAAGGCGACCGGTGGTGATGGAATCTCGGTGATTGTCCTTAAGAAATGTACTACTGAACTGTCCTCTGTTCTCTCTAAACTCTATAACTACTGCCTTTCTGCTTCCTGTTTTCCTGCATGCTGGAAGTCCTCTTCTGTCGTTCCTGTATTTAAGAACACTGGTGAACCCTCGGACCCATCCAACTATATCCTATCAGCCTTCTACCAATTTTCCGGAAGGTGTTCGAGGCCATTATTAATGCTGAATTGGTGCAGCATCTTACTGCCAACAAACTCTTCTCTGACAGGCAGTACGGCTTCAGCTTTGCCATGTCCATGGCCGACATGCTAATGACCGTTAAGGAGTACATGTTCCAAGCCCTTGATGAGTCAGGCGAGGATCGTGCTGTTGCTCTGGACATTTCCAAGGCTTTGGCAGGCTGGCCTTGTATGCAAGCTACGGGGTTACGGTATTACCGGACGATTGCTAAATCTGATCCAATCTTTCCTAAATAACCGCATAATGAAGGTCGTCCTGAATGGGCGTACCTCCACATTTACTGTACAAACGCTGGTGTCCGTCATAGCTCTATCCTAGGCCCGACACTCTTCCTTATTTTCATAAATGATCTTCCAGACGAGGTCAAGAGCCAAGTAGGCATCTACGCAGATGACACCACAATTTACTCCCGCATCCGTGAGACACCCGGCATGGCAAGCAAACATAATCTCGCTGCTGATCTTGAGAGTGATCTGGCTTGTAAATTTCAATGCGTCTAAAACCAAGCTGCTGTCTGTCAATCATCACAGGCAAATTCTCCTCCCCCCCATAAGCATGGAACAAGCAAGTCTCCCCGAGAGCAAATACATTGCGCCTCTTCGGCCTTAACCTCTCTTCTGATCTCAAGTGGAACCACTACATTGAGTCAATAGCAAAATCCACTGTTAGGAAGGGCCACTGTGTCGGGCCAGGATGTTTTTCCCGCCTGAATCCATCCTGCATATATACAAATCAACCATTTGTCCGTGCGTGTAGTACTGCTGCTATATATGGTCAGGCGCCTTCGCTGTTCATCTCGGTGTTCTTGAGAGGCTCCAAAGGGAAATTAGTAATGTGATAGGTACCGACTTGGTGGCTCGACACCAGCTACTTTCCCATCGACGGGATGTGGCTTTCCTTTGTCTGTTCTATAAATACTTTCATGGCTTCTGCTCCAACGAACACTGGTGCCTCTGCAACAGGTGTTTACTCGTGCAACCAGACTGGCAACTAGGTCTCACCCATTCACAGTTAGATCAGCCCAATGCAGACGACAATTGTACTCCTGCAGCTTTTTTCTCGCACTTCCAGCCTGTGCAACTCGCTTCCTTAGTCTTGCATTCCTGACGGCTACAACCCCCAGGAATTTAAATGCAAGGTCAATACTCACCTGTTAATCCCTTGACCCTAGTTCTTTCTTCACCACTCTGTATATCCTTTCCTTTCTCTCTACCTCTGCAACTGTCATCACACCTGTATTCCCTTCCTTCTCCTACTCCTTTCTAACTGGTTCACTCTTTTCTAACTAATTGTTTAATTCTTATGTAGCCCCCTGCACATCAGTGGCGCTACCGCCTTGCTCGGGGTGATATGATTTAAAAAAATAATAATAACTGTCAGTGACCTAGCTAAGATAAAACCCAGAACACTGAAAGCTGTTGTGCTATAAAGTGGTGATATTTGTAAATTTCATTTACATGAGTTTAAATTATTATATTCTACTCCTTTAGACTTAGTATGATCATTCCTATTATTAGACTAAAAACGTTTCTTCATGTATTGTCATAATCATTAAAATATAGTGAAAATGGTAGAAATATACATTAAGTTAATTGTTAACTGCATATAAGACGGAATTGGTATATAGATTTTGAATTTTGCTTTCAAGATAGCCAACTAAAATTACCAGATATTTTTCACAAAAGGTCTCCTCATGAGCATTACCCAACTGAAAGGGAAAAATAAGTACCTGAGTAGGCGAACAATTCTATCTCCAAATTATTTTGTCTAAACATGCAGGGGTAGCAAAAAAATCTATATGGACAGGTCGTAAAAAAAGATTTATAATTATGTTGAATTAAAATACAACAGTATCGTCAAAATTTGTTGTAGTTATTTACATGCAATCATTAAAATAAACAGAGACTTATGTGAATTGAATATATGGATCGGAAATCGACACGATGATAGAATAAAATAAATAACAAAGTAGGAATTCAACATGTTCACTTTTATTAAAACTTTTCCAGAGATCGAGTTAAAAAGTAAACCATTTTAGAGAGATTGAGTTATTTACTGAAGAAAAATTACTTGTGAATTTTCTGTACTTTTGAAATGGCTTAGCACTCAGTATTTCGGGAAAAGGTTATAGCTTATATTAAAATGGTGTACTGTGTAGCACTCAGAATTTCGGGGAAAATTTGTAGCTTACATTGTCCAGCAGAAAAAACGTTTTGAAAAGCTCACTCGCTCTGTTTGAGGAAGTAGGTTTTAATGGCCCTCAACAATTTTCGGTCTTTTGTTGCTTTAAGTAATACTTCTTTCTATATATCCCTATCTATTTTTTCTTCTGGGTTTGTATTAAACCCCATTTTCTTCTGTTTTGTATTTACTTACCTTCACCGTTCGTGCTACATTACTGTTAAATCCTTCAATTATTTTTCCACATGTGTCGTTTAAATTACAGCTATCACTTTCTGATTATTACCAGCACTTACATTGTGCTTTCGATTCTCCTTAAAGCTCGCTCATTTTTCACATCTCAGGAAAAACACTGAAGAAAAACTCTTTAGCGAGAAACTTAAGCGAAGTCTCTTTCAAAGACACACACGCGTGTAAAAAACATAAAAAAAATACTTGTTGAAAACTTGCTGGTTAAAGATCTCTTTGACATAAAACTGAGTTTTTTATTTTTTTGCTAATCAGTTTAATCCCAGGCGAGGAAGTAAAGCAACTGATTACTGTGGGCAAAAGATTAAAAAAAAAAACAAAAAAAAAAACATGAGAGGATTCGAAAGTAATCAGGATGAAAGTAACATTCATCATTGCATTTAGATTTTTGAAGATTAAAGTTGGCGGGAAAACATGAATCCGAAAGCTAATTTCACAAGTGGGAAGTGTGATAAAAGAAAATGTTGGAATAGAACTTAAGGTTATAGCCATTCAGCTCAACAGTATATAGATGATACCTTGTCGCTAGTCGAGTCTATTTCTTCTATTATGTGCCGTGTCTATTCAGGACGTCGTCGGTCATAGCCTTCCAATTCTCCCTGTCCTTTGTTGCTCTTAATATGCCTTTCCTGTCATTCCAGTCAATCCCCGCTTCACTATTTACCTGTACAAGTTTATCAGGTATGCCATGCGCTTCTTTCCCTTGTCCTTCTTTCCCTCTATCCGTCAAAGGCTCTCCAAGCCCTCCTTTTTCTTGATTGTCTCTTAGATTTTATTATTTAGTTGCACATTAATCTAGGAGAATATAATGTCAGCTACGCTTAAATTCATAAAAGTATAGGTGTCATAACGAGGAGCTCGAATTTGATACAGAACGGATAGAGGGTTAAGAGAGTCCGTGGAAGACTACATAAGGCATACTAGATTGGACTAGTAGAAGGCGATGCGGGATCTGAGAATGATCCCAAGTATTGAGAGCAAAAAGGGGTAGGGATAAGTGGAAGGCCATGATCGCCTACGTCCTGAAAGAACACGGCAGTTAAAAAAAAAGAAAAAATGAAGAGCTCACCTGAAGAATTACCATGAAAATACAGAAAAAAATTACACAGTAACAACTTTACGGGGGTCAGAAAGTGACTGAAGTCGAAACCCCATATCAAGACTGTTTAATATTGCTGGTATTCTTAGGATTGTATCAAATAGTTTTAGATATACAGCAGAAGATATCTAGAACCATATGTTGCAGCAAAATTCAAAATATGGACGAATGATAGACATATAAAAATATAATATAAATTCTAGAGATAATAACTGTCTAGCACAACACAGCAGGTGATCTAGAAATTGATTCAGTAGAGTCACTCCACTTAATTTCAGCCGTCAACGTTAGGTAGAGAAGGCCCAAAAGGGCTGTTCTCATGGAGGTTAGCATCAGCCATGTAGATAGAAAGAAGAAAGGACTCTCTCAGATAATTAAAAGAGAGCTTTTTGCTTTTGTAGACGTTAAAAATAACCCGGGTCAAAATATCTGAAATATAATCTCTATAAGCCTTTTTTTTCCAATTCACTTATTAAAAATGACATCAACCTAATGAACACTCTAGCTAGTAAAAGAATATTTCTTCATCAGATCCTATATATTGGTAATAAAGGTTCAAAACTACATTTACCAAACAGCCCAAACCAAATCCTTTGAAGAGATTCAATATCAGCAACAACTAAAATGTGTAGCCATGTATAACTGGAATAGAAAATAATGATATAATCAATATTTTGATTTTCATACTACCATGAACAAAAGGTTAGAGAGGAACTTCCATCAATGTTAGAAAAAATGATGACAGTTACTCGAATTTAGAAACGTATTTACTTATAAATGTTTTTAAGAGAAAGTTTTAATAAATTTCAATTGACATCGACTCTATTCTGAAAACGATTAATGTTTCCTGCATGACAAAGGTTAAAAATTAGGTTTTCTCAACATGAAAACTATTTATATAAATAAGCATTTTATAAACGGCAACACGAGACATTAAAAATAAATTGGTGTTGTTCTACATATGTACCATTTACTTTGCTAATTTGCAGCATTAAGAATGTTCTGTTGGAATTGCGCGTGATGAAAATCGGTTAACAACAGTGATGAAACATGGGTTGTAGTTTCACAGGAGAGTTAATGTGTGAACAACGCCTTCATCCGCAGATTGCTACACTTAAACAAATCGGGGAAGATGTCAGAGGAACAGAAACGCTTTTGTTTATATTGCAGGGAAAGAAACTATTAAGAGTTGTTAATCTCCAAAATACAGTCAGATATAATCGTAGCAGATGTTCAAAACAGCTTTTGATGTAGCCATGTAATCGCACAAAGAATTATATAAAAAATACGGAATACTTAAATATAGCAGATGTAACCAAGGAAAGTATTACAAAATAGGTAAAAATCAGACAGAGAGAAAGAAAGAACAGTATAAAATCAAAGGATTTGACGACTGTGTTTATTTGCTAAATTTTCTTGTTTTTTTATTCTTTATCTAATATAATTTATCAGTATACCACAAGAAAGGAAATATGACCCATATATATATCTGTATAACTGTTATGTATTGTGTTACCTTGGCAACACGTGACCCTCTGTTTGTTTATTTTTACATTTATTTTCTTATTCCGCTTTCACCTTCTCATATTATCTTTTTGGTAAACACGCCACCGCGTGGAAGCAGTAAGCTGAGCGCCTGCTTCTACAGAATTTTCTTTCAGATTTTTATTTTTCCTTTTTGGAAGGATGATATTTGCATCATGAAAGCAATAATTCTTTCGCCACGCGTCACCTAAAACATCATCTGAACGTGGCAACGTTAATATTGAGACACACCCAGATATATTTAAAAAGAAAAAAATACACAACACCTGGGTGAAAACCAAAACCTAAGAAGATTTTCAATAGATCCAAAGACATTTTCCTTCCTTTTACTGTAGAATTTTTTCTCGTTTATCGTTTTTACAAAACATTGAGAAAAAAGGTGAAAAATGAAAATTTGGAACAGTGCGAAAACATATAACACCCTCTAATTTGTATTCTTAGTACCATCAACAAGACTGCATTAAATGAACTTACTTATTAACCTTGAAGAATATTAAACCATTTCTGATGTATTCCTATTTATCTGTGAGATATTTTTAAAGAATGTTTGAGAACAGTTTTATCGAAATTAATGGCACAAAATACACTAACGGCCATAATTATTAGGTCAGCTCAGTAATTCTTAAAAGAAATTATGTATTTCATACTATTTTTAAGATTTATTGCCATGTGGATAATTATAAATGAAAATAGAATGGTTCTTTTTTTAATACTGCACAATAATATGTGCATCAAATAAAGCGTTCTGGTGTCCAGTTTTTGTGATCACTTCCCCATGACAGTCTTTTCTTCTTATTGGATGGCCGAAGTAAACGCTTCCTGGCTGCCTTGAAAAACATTGCAAAATAATAAAAACAAAAAAAACTATTCTATTTTCATTTTGAATTATCCACTTGGCAACAAATACTAAAACTAATATGAAATACATCATTTTTTAAAACTGGGCTGGCTTAATAATTATGGCCGGTACTGTACGTGCTGTAAATTTCTTGGAAACTATAAATGCAAAATCTCCTGCGACTTACATTTTATTTAAAGGGAATCTTTAAAATTACTTTAAATTGTGGACATTCATAAAAAATAATTTAGATATTGTACGCAATAGGACATATCGATTTTGAAAAGTTACGGTTGAACTTGATAAATATTCGGTTAGAATATTTGTTCTAAGTCTTTATTGAATTTTGATGAAAAAAATTCAATGATTAAGTTCAAAAGAGAAAAGGTAACGCCTTACAGCACAGCCATAAAATTATAATTGAAATTTATGCAGTCAATTGAACTGAAATTAAAAGAAACGATAATAATTTCCATAACTACAACAGTATATTATATATGCAGTCAATTGAACTGAAATTAAAAAAAACGATAATAATTTCCATAACTACAACAGTATATTATATATGCAGTCAATTGAATTGAAATTAAAAAAAAGATAATAATTTCCATAACTACAACAGTATATTATATATGCAGTCAATTGAATTGAAATTAAAAAAAAGATAATAATTTCCATAACTACAACAGTATATTATATATGCAGTCAATTGAACTGAAATTAAAAAAAAGATAATAATTTCCATAACTACAACTATATTATCAACATTATCCAGAGATTAAAGTGACATTTGATGAAAATACCGAATGTTGCATCAAAAAATTTACAGCACAATACTTTTGCCTAGTTTTTAACAAAATATTATTTTCTCAATATTGGAGTCAGATGAATTGGATTTGACGGAAGAGATTATAAAAATGTTTGTTGGTTAGATAAGTAAGTATTTATTCTTACTTAATTAGTTATGCAATTTACTAAACTAACTTTAAAGTTACATTTAAATTACATCACGAAAATATAAACAAGTTTGGGTAAATTTTTTCATAAAAGACATTTGTTTCAGAAATAGAGATCTACAAAAAAAAAAATTAAGAAATACATTCATCAAATATGAAGAAACCCACTGGTCAAATTTGATTAACTTATCACAAACACAAAAATTTCAGTTCTGCACTGATAGAATGATTTTTAAATAATGAACTACAAGAGTTTCTAATAAAAGAAATGAAGTTGATGCTGCCGAATTTACTTAAATATTACCATGATATGAAATAAATATTTAAATACTGAAATTTCTCAAATTTTATATCGACAAGAAATGTACATGCACATTATTACTAAATGATTGTGTTATTAAATAAAATAAAATATAATAAAATAAAATATCATTGACTACAAAAGCAAATTGTGGAGAACAGTTTAAATATATTATGATATGTTGTACAGTGTAGTAATTTTTGTGTGATCTTCTATAAACAATGCAAATTTAAAACACTTTCTCTTTTAATTTGAACCCAGCAGTATTTTGTTGTTACATACATTTTTATCTATTTTTGAATTTGTTAACTGAATTAACAAACGTTGTAATAAATTGTTTACTGATGAAATCTTTTACAATTTTACAGTTTTCACTTACAAAAAATAGTAAATACAAATATATATTTTCCTTGCTTTGATTCATAATTAGATTTCTTGTTTGAATATATTTTCTACTCAATGTAAGTAATATAAAATATTAACTTTATTTGGATTTATTCTTGAAATAGTAAAATTTTAAAGTCAGTTTTTAGGCAAAAACATGCGAAAGTTAATTTCTTTAAACCTAATTACTAAAAGCTATGAATCTAAGTTGTGGTATCACATCAAATGCCGGTGTTTGCATTGAGTCCAATATTGTTTCCTCTTTTAAAATTTCTTTTTTAACACAAGTAAAAATCAGCATAACCTAGTGGACAATTAGTCAATAAGTGGTTTTATAAGCGTCGATAAAATTCTGAAAGAAGTTACTTATGGGAAAGAAAGATCTGTCATCGTTTGAAAAACTCTTTTTCTCATCTTATTTGACATGAGAAAATAAAATGTTTGCTAAAAATATGAACCAACTACTCAGTAGAGCGTTAAACATGTCAATTTGAATGGAATCTACGGCAGTAAAAATGTTATTTTGTCTTGAGGAATAAAAACTCATGAAGATTTCATGTATATGGTATCACTGTTGAGTAATGAGATAACAATGATACACTCGAACAAAGAACAAATCTTAGACAAGGAATTCAGTCGATGAATGTTTTCCCTGGTAAAACAAGTTTGAAGATCTTCTCTTGGCATGTCGTCTTTAACATACTACTGGCCTTAGACTCGATTGCAATAATTTGAACATAATAAAAACGTCACTTAATCAAAGCTGGAATTGTTCTTTTATAATGGAAATCACTATGTATCTAAAATGTGACATCAGTTTATATAAAGACAAGGGAATGTTATGTTGATAAATTGTATACAGATCAAAGCTTTTCTATGAAATGCTGGAACAATTTCAGATATGTGTAAAATCAATGATATAGGCTTTAGAGTCAGTTTTAAAAGGATTCAATAAAGACTGAAGTCATGCAAATATTTTACTATTACAACTGCCTCCAATTTTGAAGTTATTCTCATGATCTCTTCTGTCCTTATTTCTCAGTCTTAGTCCCTGGTTGTAATATTAAAATAATACCGAGACTATAAGGTTTTTTACGAAATAATAATGAATAGCTACCAGTCTGATAGTTGAATTTCGAAGCGCTGCTTAGATGTGGCACAAGACCCAAAGTATGGGGTACCCAGTGAGAACTGAACTCGCTACTCAGTCGTAACAGGATATAGCAAGACAAGCTTGCTACCCATAACCACGCCGAGGTGCCCCTAGCTACCAGTCTGATAGAGTGGCAAATTAATTTCTTTTCTAAACGCCTGCTCAGATTAGTTTGTGTTGCGTAAACCTACATAACGAACCAAGATCAGTTTAAAATGCAGTAAACAAGACTTAGTTAGAATTTCTGGGGATAATTATGGAATAATTAAACAAGAAATTTTCGTACAAAGCCTTAGCTCTGATAGTGGCTTTATGATAAAATAACCATCAACAACATTTGAGACGTTTGGTCTAGTCAATGGCATTCAAGAGGACTGTATCAGGCATTGGCATAGTTTTCAGGCAGATCCTAAATGTACGGCGCATTGGAATGATCTCCTCAGCTCGATATATGTTTATATTATTGTAATATAAGACAATAAATGTGGCACATGGCCAAAGGTGAAATGAGGCTGGTTTCATTGTCTATCTTATACCTATCTAATCACATTCTGTCGATATATAACGGTTTCTGTCAGATCAGATTTTCAAACTGAGCAGAATCTAATCAGATGCTGATAACTTTCGTATCGCAAGATTCCCTTTATTCACGACGTCCAAATCACCATTTATTGCTACGGCTAGCAACGTTAGAAACTCTATCCGTTTCATCCCAGAATACGGGGACCACACACCATCACACGCGTACGTGGGATCAATGTACACGAGCTGTTCAGGAGCGATACGAGCCTTCAACTCGCCGACATAGTCCCCAGAAAGCGGGCACCTAAGTAGAAGGCGTACTCGACCATTTTTTTTTTCTAAAGCAAATCACTCCAATGACAGGCAAGTTCACCACGCTCTATCTAAAGTCATGTCAGTGAGAGATAGCTTATTTTGAATCAGTCGCCAGGTAAGCAAAATCTCAAACCAAAAGGAAGACGACTAGTTCGGCAACAAGCCGAGCAGATCACATAGAGGATCCTTCGTTGTGACCGCCTCCACTAATAAAAGATACAAATGCTTCCGAGGCCGTGGACCGAGTAATGTCCCGCAAGGCCTCTTTCCACTCTAGCAAGAATTTTGATTGATTCCGGGGCTTACGTCGGCACTCAGCCCTTAAAACCGGAAGAGTGAAAGTAAGGCCAGGGAATGTGTCCCTAACACTGCTCTCCAATGTCGGATCCTTTGTCAACTCGAGGCATAAGAAAGCCAACTTCAAGGCGTGTCGGTGAGTCACCCCGTTTGGCATTCCCAACCCCCCATGACATGGACTTTTGGCGCAGACATCTCTGTTGACCAGATGCATGCGTCCACCCAACAAGAATATTGACAGCAAGCGCATGATCATCTTCCTACGGTTATCACACACACACACACACAGAGAGAGAGAGAGAGAGAGAGAGAGAGAGAGAGAGAGAGAGAGAGAGAGTACAGGCAACCAGTAAAGGATTAGGGGAAAGATGTATGTGGGCTGAGGTTGGACTTCAATTTCTATTATATACCTAGCTAGTCATATTCACGACCCAATCAAACATTACAGTTTGTTCATTCACCACAATTACTCAACATCTAATTCTTCATATACCATAATACCAAATATTCATAGGGGAACATAAGAAAGGGGAACAAAATCTATTATATAAAAATTTTATTTTATATAAAAATATATTTAAATGTATAGTATGATACACACGGAATGAATGCTCTACAACATACTAAAATAAATCAAAATAGTCAGACTAAAAATAAACAAATTTTACTAAGTCCCGTTCACCTACAAAATCAGAGTGGCTGCTGTATTCCGTCAAACGCTGGAATCAAATAGCACACTCGCTAAGAGAACATCTTGGGGAAAATAATCCTGAAATTATTAGCCATAAAAAGGCATACGATGATTCTTGATATGTTCCGTTGATTTCTTTTTGTTTTACGAGACGAATTAATCGAACAATTTATTCCGATGATATTAATTATAGTAGTTGTTTATGCCTGTGGGATTCGAAACACTGGATGAGTTAAAATTGTTCATTCAATGCAAAACAGGTCAAATGCTGCTAGGGAAAAAACTTACCCCAGACTTGACATTTATCCGTAAACATCTTGCAAATCTTAACATCCGACACATCTTTAAACGTAACTACAAAAATAAGCTTGACGACGATGAATTTTTTAACAGAATAATTAAACTGAAAACTCTTCAGCATGAAGGGCCTACATATTCCGTATTTTAATTAGCTAGTCTCACCAACAAGGTTGGCGAAAAAGGCACCTGATGATCAGGCCAAAAGAAATTTTATTTTGAGATATTCTGAAGTGTCTTCGGAAATTGCGCAAATGTAGTAGTCGTCTGAAAGTAAATTAATTAGTCAAAGCCCAAGAGAAAAAGATAGAAAGGACACAAAAGGCAGAGGGTAAAAAAATTATAACCAAACAAAATTTAAAGTTGAAAACATTATATAAAAAATTACATGGCCTTTAATACAGGAAGACGTTTTTAAATTCTGAATGCATAGTGAAAGGAAGTTAAAGATTAGAAAAAAACATAAAACATAACATTGACAAAAATTTTAAATCGATGGGAAATAAAAGAATATACTAGAATTTTAAACTCCGACCTAAAATGAAATGAAGAAATAATGCCTACGTTAGATGACAATAAAATCTGGAATATTCAAGGAGGAAGCCATCAAGTACACACTGTCAAAAGCTTCCTGTATTTGCATCCATTTTCTTTTATTTTTTATCATTTTACAGGATTTTCTTTTTCAGAATGTTTTTTATAATTTTAAACAACAACTTTTTCTAGAAATCGATCATCCACACGGCTATAGCAAAACAGGACAAATCACTACATTGAATATATATATATATATATATATAATGAAAAATAGAGAAAATACAAGGATGGATAGAAAAGAGCAATGTCTCAAAGAAAAAATAAAAGAATTAAATTTATTCTTGGAGAGGCTTTATCAAAGATTTTCCACTGTTTTCTCTGTTTTATAACATACACCTTGATACTGGAACACTCTGCATCATTTTAACATTTAAATAATTTTGATAAACAATTCTCCATTAATATTTTGTAATGAAAATTAAGATTATTGCAAAGAAAAAACACATTTGTTTCAACTTTTAGTGAAGCTTTATTCAGTACAAATTGTCTTCTGCCTGTAACCGAGGTTTAACCATTTCTTTTGAAGTCAAGTAGTCTCATGTGGACACAACAATGGTTGCCATCCTCAACAGTTACGATGATGAACTGAATAATTATTTTTATGTTGTATCCCTTCAGAACGAGTACAAATCATGGCTCTCCATGACTTCCTATAATTTTTCGTGTCCTTATAGTTCCTGATTGTCTTAAAACCTCGTAACTGACATATTCGCTTCATTGTCATATTGCTTTGAGTTTGCTTAGAAAACAGCGGTGGTATGCATTTCCTTCCATGAAAAATAATATTCCGTCTCTGCGTTTCAAGTCAAATCTTCAGCCGTGAAGAGATTGTCAATGGTGAGTTGCGGTCTAGGATATTATATATCAAGGATCATTTCAGCATTCTTTTTTTCTTTCTAGCAAAATTCTCCTCTGTCTAATTATTTTGTTTACATTCTGCTAGTTAACTTTCGTTATTTTGATGGGTCTTCGAATCTTAGCATCACTATTTCAATCCTCAGTTAATCTGCCATCCGGACAAGTTAATATAACTGCTTGATTTTTAACGTCCCAAATACACAACCTCCCAAAATAATAATTATATATATATATATACCAATCGGTTCAGTGCTGTACGTGTTACACACATAGGCAATCACGTCTTTTTCGATTCATGACAGACTAGAAAGAAGAATTTCTCGCAGAAGTTTGCCATTGCTTTCTTCGGTAGATCAGGTTACCCTCCGCCAAGGTTATAGAAGGCAATATGTCCTGTTATAAAATTCATATCTGGTGGCCAGGAGGTGTATCCATAACTATCCCAAGGGTGTTTGGGCGTAAGGAAAAATAAAGAACTCGACTTGTAATCGAACTCAACTCTCTGATTTTTCATTCCGATCCATAATTCATTACACCACAGATCGCTCTTTCATACATCAACTTTAAATGTGTCGATACGATTTTGTTGGGGTCATAGTGTGTATGAACTGCTCAAATGATCTTTAGGCCCAACCGTTTCTGGTTATTCGATTAGCCATTATTAGGAGTATTTTACATTTTTCTTATTACGTAGGTTTTACACACACACACACACACACACACACACACACACACACACACACACACACACACACACAAAAAAAAAACAAAAAAAAAAACCTCCTATCGATTACGACGTATCAGGATCGGGCAGCCTCATTCACTTTTATGTTTGTGTTGTTTTTACACCTGCATACAAGTATACATATTGTGCAAGAGCGTGGTTTTCGGGGGGACATAGCCACAGGAAAATTTGCTAATATATTTCGACGTTGTCTTTCGTTTCGCAGCCGGTTAATACGACTGATTTCAAAATTTTCTGATACAACTAGCAAATGGTACAAATTATTATCTATTATATATAACCAGGTAAACTCGCTCGAGGCTAATATGAGGCACATTAAGCTGCTTGCCTTTATATCTGAATCACGGTAGTCTAACGCTCCTTTTCCAACTGTCATGCTGGCTATATATAAAGACTTTATGTATATATATATCTGTTTCGCCGTATCACAGCTCATCAGTACGGTTAGACTCCGATTGCTTTTTTACCCAGGATTCAAACCCGACCGAAATGGCGTCAGTCGGCGACTCTATATCCTAATCTGTTTACCTTTCTTTCTCTTCGTTTTATATATATATATATATATATATATATATAAGGATCGAAATTAGGCAAGATGAAAGAATAAATAAAGAGGAAAGTAGGAAATGTGTCTTAATTTTAACATGTTTCACTATTATTAAGTTTCTTTTGTGATCTCTATTTTATCGGGAAAACGTTCAAACACTAAAACTCAAATAGAGGTAGGCAAGCTTTTAGAATAAATTCAAAATGTGAATAGCCTAAAAAAGGTATACGCCGTCTCTTAGCGTTGTTTTTCTCTTCTGGTCACATTTTCCTTTAAGTTTTGAACTGATGGATTCAGTTTGTTTCTTCACCTTGATGACACTGCTGACTGTTAAAAGGCTGCCAGCAACAACATCAGCGATATCGCTGTAAGGCTTTTCAGTCTGTTCGTGCAACGTTAGATTTTACTATGATTCTTTAGAGAAACGTCCATCGCAGACAATTGCCGTAGAACAACTAATCGACAATCGACACAACAGTGTCTGGTAGTGATAAAAGTCTTACGCAATCCCAGTTGACGCAATAATTTTTAAAAAAAATATCATCCTATACCTTGAAAAATTCGTCAAATTACAGCACACCAGTAAAAATGAGTTAATGTGAAAAAAAAAAGGGAATCGATTACACCTTGAAAAACCAGTCGGTCAAAAACTGAGCGTATAATGAAAAAAAAAAAAAGAAACTAAAGCAGCTGTTTCAATTATTTTATGCAAGGGTATATATATATATATATATATATATATATATATATATATATATATATATATATATATATTAATACAGGTTTCATTGAATAATATAGACAAGTTCTGTCTATTTATTTTGTGTAAGATCCGTTCGTATGATCTGATTAACTTGATAGTGTTGTCATGGAAAGACGACAAGAAATCTCAATAATTGTTGATTTTTTTATCAGGTCTGAGTTTTCGGCTTACATAAGCCATTATCAAAGGATCAACATTTAATGTTCAGTGAACATAGAACATTTAAATTATTATTAACAGAGTGGAGTTATACAGAGAAAATTAGACAGGTCCATTTTTTGTGTCGCACATGGCTGTACGCCGAGAAGGAATTGTGGTAGTGGGTTTTTAGTCAAGTGAGTGTATAGTGGCATGAGGGATTCGTCTGGGAACTGCTTCTACTATATTGTAGGGGGTAAGTATAATAACTATGACCTCTCACGTCGATTATAGGCATTGAAGTATGTTAGTGGAGGTGTCGAAATTTATTTTATTTAGGCTAGGTTTAAACTGTTTGATGTAGATAGCTTCTAGAATTTTAAGTTTTCGTTTATTATTTTCTTGTCTAACTATATGCGTATTTTCAACAAGTGTTTTCCTAAGAAGTGTGTGTTGATAGCCGTGGTGTTTTAAATGTCGGTATATGTTAGAATTTTCATTTAAGTGCAATGAAAGTCTCCGCGAAAGCGAGTTAGTAGTATGTCCAATGAAGGTATTATTTAGTTTGTTAGAGATACATTCTCGAAAGGGGCATTTGAATTTATACACTACATTGTTTTTTTGCAAATCGCTAACGGTGGGGGAGGAGTCGTTGCGGACGATTGAGTTGGATGTTATGGATTTAGCGTAATATATGATAAATTTAATTATTTTGTTGGGGTCGGTCAGAGAGATATTAGTGTTTATGAGATTTTTAGGATGTTTTCATCTAGTTGGTAGTTGGTGTGCATTTGGCTACGATATAAGAGAGTGATACGTTTGGGGTTGGTTGGGCTATTACCATGTGTTGTTTTTTTCGTGT
The DNA here is from genome assembly GCA_037127315.1 of Ascarosepion bandense. Taxonomy (NCBI): domain Eukaryota; kingdom Metazoa; phylum Mollusca; class Cephalopoda; order Sepiida; family Sepiidae; genus Ascarosepion; species Ascarosepion bandense. The sequence continues at coordinate 2,732,987 of JBBBDQ010001439.1, read as the reverse complement.
TCAGGTTTGTAAGGAAATGTATTTCTTCATCAACTATGTAATTAGGAAAATTATTGTGGATGAGTGGATGTTTTATGTTTTTTAGTTCACTGTGGAAGATGTGTTTTGTAGTCGATTTGTTTTTGCACGATGTAGTAGATTTTTTATGATTGCTAATTTGTAATAGTGGGGGCATTCGCTAATATAATTAAGTGTGGAGGGATTTTTGTTAGTGGGTCTTTTATATGGTGAGATAGTGAACTTAATGCCATTAGTGTTGATTAGTATATCGAAGAAAGGTATTTTGCTGTCATTGTGAATTTTAGGACTGAGTTATCCTGAAACTGTTTTTGAAGTTGTAGGATTTCGTCAGTATTTTTAATTAACAGTAGGATATCGTCAACGTATCTAAGGTATATTGATGTTTTTTTGAATTTTGTAAAGGTAGTATTCTCGAGGTTCGACATGTAGAAATTTCTAAATGTTGGATCGAGTACGGAACCCATGGAAACGCCGTCACGTTGTATATATATAGTGTTGTTAGGGTCTACAAATGGGACTTCGGTAGTACAAGATAGTGGGACTTTTCTTAAGATGTTGGGAATAAATTCCATTGGGATTAATTCCATGGAATTAGAAGGTATCTAGAAGCTATCTACATCAACAGTTTAAACCTAGCCTAAATAAAATAAATTTCGACACCTCCACTAACATACGTCAATGCCTATAATCGACGGGAGAGGTCATAGTTATTATACTTACACTCTACACCATAGTAGCAGCAGTTCCCAGAACAATCCCTCATGCCACTATACAACAATTGACCAAAAACCCACTACCACCATTCCTTCTCGGCCTACAGCCATATGCAACACAAAAAATAGACCTGTCTAATTTTCTCTGTATAACTCCATTATATATATATATATATATATATATATATATATATATATATATATATACTAGCAGTATAATCCAGCATTGCTCGGGTGTACTGAAAGCTATAAAACTAATCCATGATCCTGGAGCTCAGAGTCAGCGTAAAGAATATTTGTGTGAAGTTTGGTGAGAATCGGATAAAAATTGTGGATTTGTATAAAGGACATACAGACAAACAGACACACATACAAACATCTTGCCTTTTATATACATATATTATCGATTTTCTGCACTATTGTAAGAACTGCAACCTTGAAATTTCTGAATATCGTTTCTTATGTCTTTGTCTATGAGTGTAACAAATTTGATTAAAATCGGACCCGATTTTTTGGATTATCGATTTTCGATATTTGTCTCGGGAACCTCGACACGAAATCTAGCTAAGAACACTCGCAGACCCTTATAGTACAACTGTGTAAATTTTCAAGAAAATCGGTTCCGCCGTTTCTGAGTCTGTAGTTAACGGACACACACACACACACACACAGAGAGAGAGAGAGAGAGAGAGAGAGAGAGAGAGAGAGAGAGAAAGTTCCATTTATAAATAAGTTTATATATATATATATATATTCACTTGCGCACTGGTACCCTTGGGAAAGGTATTAATCCGTTCGTTCCCTCCAATTATGGGTTAAATAATTGAGGTCTGCTGTTCGTGCGATCTGTGGAAGTCATCTGCACCAATTGTTTGTTATCAGCAGTTCCAAGAAGTGTGGATGGTACTACACAATGCCTTCACCACTATAAACAAATCTCTGTGTGGTTGTCTTGCTGGAAAAAGGTTGGACCCTCATACGTTGAACGCGACGGGAGAATCCATTATATATATATATATATATATATATATATATATAATAAGCTCAACCTGAACCAAACCAATTTTCATATGTTTATAAGATTCATGTTACCAAAAATCAATCAATAAAAGGCGCAAGATTCACTGAAGTTAGGGGGTTAATGAATTGTGTGAAATGAATGTAAAATGATGGAGTAGGACGTGAAAATAATGAGGATGAAAAGGATAAATGATGGATTAACTATTTAGGCATATTGTAATCAAATTCTTAATCATTTATTTAAAAATTAAAAAAATATCTTCACATATTATTCTAGTAATCTTTTGACGTAATCGAGAGACAAATAAGTTTTAAATTTTCTTAATATACTTGATGAGGTCTTGTATTTTTCTTTCCGTGTCCGCAAACAGCATTGTATCGTCTGCATACCTTACAAGACCTCATACAGAAGGTAGCGGTGGAGAGTGACAAAAAGGGACTACAAATAAACTTTAAGAAAACTGTGTGCATGGTCATCAGCAAAAGCTGCAACCCAAAATGCCAAATACATGTTGGGGATACCAGAATCAAGCAAGTACAAAAATTTCAGTACCTAGGAAATGTTCTAACAGGAGATGGAAAGTGCGACACGGAGATCCGAAGGCAAATTGGAATGGCAAAGGACGCGTTCCAGAAGCTGCGCAAAGTACTAACACACAGGAAAATAACACTAGACACAAAAAAAAGAGTGCTGGACTGCTACGTGATGTCAGTTCTACCGCAGTGAATGGTGGACAATATCATCGAAAATGAGGACAAAACTGGAAGCAGCGGAAATGTGGTTCTACAGAAGGATACTACCGATATCGTGGACTGAGCATGCAAGCAACGATGAGGTGTTGGAAAGAATAGCAACAAAAAGGAAATTGATACTGAGCATCAGGAAGAGACAACTGAAGTTCCTAGGACACGCAATGAGGAAGGAGAGCCTGGAGAACCTGATACTGACTGGCCAGATAGAAGGAAAGAGAGACAGAGGAAGGCAGCGGATCACATATTTGCAGGGCCTGATCAGGTGGATGACGGAACGGAGGTTGACAGGAGTAACAGCAACAAACATACTAAGAGCCACAAGGGATAGGGAGACGTGGAGAGCCATGATCGCCTACGTCCTGAAGGGACAGGGCATATAGAAGTAGAATATACTTGATAATTTAGCTAATTACTTTTTTCTCATATGTAGAGAGCAGAAAATATTTCATTGTAAACACGATAAAATGCTTGTTCCTATTAATGTCTCTCACTATCTACACATTTTATAAAAAGCAGGGAATGTAAATGATGTTTTGCAGACAGAGTTGTCTATTCGTAAATAATTATTCTTCAAATAAGAAATATCTTTAAATATGTACGATAAAAAAAAAATTCTGTTAAAATCGGAAAATTATCCAGTCTGATTAAAGATAACGATGAGACAACAACGGATACCTTCATATAGTAAAAAAAAATAGTTTTCTTTTTCTTTCTCCCCATAATTGTATTTGTTCAACTAGAGCGCCATCTATGCACATCGAATAGAATGTATTGAATTCATGGGCCTTAATTTGTGATAATTAGATCCCATTATATTGACTAAAAATATTGTTCAGTAAACTATTTGATTATTTGTTGTTTTTATCTTTAATTATTGAAGACATATTAGATTTCACTATGAACACTACAAAAGAATTGGGTCAGTGTTTGAGATTCGTATTTAACAAACGTCGTTTGATCACAGTTATTTTATTTAGTGTCGTGCTAATTACTGAATGTATATTTTAATACGGTTGATTTCTCATAACTTAGTTTGTTGTAAATACATTATTGTTCTTGTTGAACTGTGGCTATTAGTAAACATCGGCTCAGTCTTTCAGTTCTTTGTCTGATTTAAAGACAGATTGTTTACTGCATAAGATAAAAGTCAGATGAAAAAAGTCAGTAAATAGTTATAGCAGAGTTTCTCAACAACACATTAACTCACTTTGAACCTTATCCTGGTGTGACCGTGGTTAGCGGAAGAGTAATATAGTAATCATTTTTATATTAAAAAAAATATATTTTACATAACCTTCCATAACTAAGCAAAGTATTTGTCTTTTGATATTTTAAAGTGGATGTTAAATCCCTTAATTCTTAAGAAATAATGCATACGCCTTTTTCATATCCCTTATTCAAGAATTTAAATCAGTCATTTTCGGTTTCTCTAAAAATAGCTGATTAGTCATGAAACCCTTAAACGAGAAACAATATAACTTAAATGTACTGTCTTAAATATAAATGCTTATTTCAAGACCCTAGTTTATTATTATCATCTTTTGAAATTCCATAATTAATTCTTTTATTAGAATTTAAAGTACGATCCAGTGTTATATTATTCTACAAGTGCGTCCTGAAATTAAAAAAAAAGGGTGAGAAATAATTGGCTATAGTAATATTAATATTTTCCTTACAAGGTAACATTTATTGACCAAACAGCCATTGCTGCTTTCGGTTAAAATTTATAAAAAAATACAATTAAAACAATTTTTCAGAAGAATAAGTGTCCTAAATCTAGTAATTTAATTGTTCTGTCTAGTAAAAAATACGGTCTTTATTTGAGTTGATGTGAAACCTCAGAAGCTTGTCCATGTCATAACAAGTGTACGCCTGCCGGAAAAAATTAGGACAAAATATTTGAGAGAATTATTAGCTCTTTCCTCACAGGTTATCCTCCATGAGCGTGGCAGAGGGGAATATATATATATATATATATATATATATATATATATATATATATAGTATATCGTGGCAGCAAGTAATTTTCTAAACATATTCTATTAAATATAAGAGACAATGAATGTCTATTATGTTTAATCATGAGCCGTCGGTGATGGTGGATTTTATAATATTTCAGTTTAAACAACCTCTCTGAAGATGGCTCACGTGAGCCGAAAGCTTAGAAGAAAACCAATAAATAATTATCCAAATGTTGGAGAATTTTTGTCTTTATTTTCAACTGAAATTAAAGCAAAAATTCGACGTTTAGAACGGCTCATGATTAAACATAATAGACATTTATTGTCTCTTATATTTAATAGAATATGTTTAGAAAATATATATATATATATATATATATATATATATATATATATATATATATATATATATATATATACAACAGTTTTTATAATAGTGAGGATTCTTTGAGTTTCATGTGCTAATCAGTTTAGTTGTTGCTGCTATTGAAAGTACTCAGCTAATGAGGTTTCTGTTACTTAGTATAATATTTTTGGTTTCGATTCAATAACGCCAGTTCGTAGAAGTATGGCTCTCGCTGATATTTTTCCTTCATTCACTGGGAGTCATTTTGTACGAACTATTTGAAAACAGCGACAGTTTAGATGTTTCTGAACGAGTTTAACGCCATTCATCCCATTCATATGAAAGGTATAAAACCACAGAACCTGATTTCAAAACGTCAAGTAAATTCAAGAAAATGCGACAACTGCTTTCTGCTATCCTCAAAAATGAGTTCGAAGACTTCTTCCATCAGTGGAAATGACGGTGGATAAACTGTGTGGCTTCAGTAAGGGACTTATTCGAAGAAGATTAAATGCCAAAGATCGGCTGTAGTTTTCGTTTTATAGCACTAGACACGATACGTTTTTTAATCAAACATCGTATGTAAGCTATCTGTTAATCATAAAATATGTTACATTGTAATTTTTACTAAATGCGAAAAAATATAAAGACTTCAAATAAATGAATGTGCTGAATATTATCAGGGCAAAGGTGATCATGGCTCTGCACAAATTTCTTTCCTTAGTATAAGGTAAGGCTTTGCTTTTGTTTTATATCCTAATCTTTGTTCTGCCAACAATTTATACAAGCACCTCCTGTTTTTTTTTAACTTCTTCAGATTTTCTCTGCCTTTAGTATGTCATGAGTGAATCAAATTCTACATTTTCGCTTTCCTTATTGTATCCAAAAAATGTCAGCTTTCTGCTTTTGATTCAAAATATAAGCGTGTTTTTGTTCATTAGTTTACATAATTCGCCGTTGCTCAGATGCTCAGCCATGTTATCCTCAGCATCCTTTTGTTGAACCACTTCTTTTCTGCCTCAATCTTTATTGCTTCATCCAACATACAATGCCATATAAAAGAACTGATAATACATACAAGTCTAGTTCCATTTTTTTCTAACAACCTTGTCTTATTTGTTTATATTTCTGAAATCAAGTAATATTTAATTGCATTTAGTATGGCCCAGTGGCTATAGACATTGGTTAGTTCTTGTGACTTGACAAAATTAGTTGTGATTTCCAATACCAGGCTACAGCAGTAGTGAACAAGTAACTTGCAGGGTTAGACGGAGATAAAGCATGACTTCCAATAGCGGCAGTACTACGCAAGGAATGAGAATGATATACCCTAGTTATTGTAATAAATATTTTGGGTTCGAAATTTCAAGAGCCTGAAGAAGGCCGGAGCGTACAACGACCGAAACGTCGTACAAATAGCAACAAAGATGAGGACAATAGTCCGAATAATGTAAACCTTTTTCTGTTGCTATTTACTTTGCTTAGTTTTGAAAATGCAGCTTTCGAAATTTAAAGCACCTTCAGATATTTATGTTGCGTTTTTCGTCATAGGCTAAAACAATTTCTAGATATAAAAATGTTTTTACTTGCTTGATTTTGGGGTTTTGAATTCGGGTTTACGTGTTAGAGTGTTCCCTTTGCTGACAAGCAAACGTTTGTGTGTTTACAACTGATGTTTAGTCTTTTTTCTTTATTTATTTTACTACAATCTTTACGAGAGCCTGTAGTCTAATTCTGTTAATTCATATAACATATCTTTAGTTTATTTATTTAAACATTATTTTTAATGGATACTCGTATCTGAGTACATACTCTGTTTTTTTTATTAATTAAACAGTATATATATATATATATATATATATATATATATTGCTATAAAAAGAAAAGACGTCATACTTATCCCAAAACCCGAGGAACGTTTCGGCCAACACTTTTTCAAGGGCTTCGTTGGCAATAATTATGAAAAGAGCTGAACGAAGACAATATCAATAGGAGAATTACTCACAGTACAAGGAGAAAGTGGAATACGTTTAAAAATATACTTTAATGAAAAATACATTAAAATGTGAGGGGGGTTGTAAATTTGATTCCACAAGAGTGATTAAAAAAGAAAAAGTTTCACTCACAGACTCTCCAGTAACTGTAAGGAGCGAAGGAAATGCTCTTTCTGTCTGCACAGGCTCGGTCGCTGGATTTTCAGGCAAATAGCCTCTAGGACCCGTAGATGATATGTTGAGCGAGCGCTGTGCAAGACAGAAAACCAACTGTCTTTGTACGAGGATGCACCTGCAGGATTGTCCAGCAAGTGTTGGCCGATCGCTGAATCCAGAACAGCTTGGGTTGTTCTTATAGTATTGACAGGGCTGTCAGATCGTATATTCGCAGGGACGTGTTGCAAGACCCGGGTCTCCAACCTAAGACTGGTTCGTCCTATGTCTATGTATGCCGCATCACAACAGCATTTAAATTTATAAACAACTGAACTTTTTCGAAAATAGGACAACCTGTCTTTGACGAAGGATGGAAAAACAGGTCTAGTATGAAAAACAACACGCAACTGTACTGAATAATAATAAGACGAAACATACGCCGAAACTTTGTCAGTAACAGTTTGTCATTTCCTGCCCAGCCAGGGTAATTTTAAGTATCAAGGACAGCGACTCGGTCCTTCGACTTTTGGATCCTTAAACCGTTTGATCTTGCGATCAATAACACATTTAACCACATTCGTTGGGTACCCATTAACCTCAAAGATACTTTGCAAGCGCAATAGTTCACTGCACAAGCATATAGGGGAACAAATATTGAGGGCACGGTGAACCAACGTTTCTATAAGACCGATTTTGCGGGACTTGGGAACAAAAGAATTCCAATTTGTGTACAAACCGGTAAAAGTTGGTTTGCAAAACACAGATGTCACAAAAACATCATCCCGTCGCTGAGCAAGGACATCCAAAAAAGAAAGACATCCATCCCTCTCTGTCTCCATAGTAAACTGAAGAGAGGGATGTAAGGAGTTTAACCGAACTAAAAAACGTTCAGCATCTGAAACGTTATAAAATAAGGAAAAGGCATCATCAACATAACGTTGATATATTAATGGCTCATCAACCTTTTCAAACAACAAACGCTCATGATGTCCTACAAAGATATTAGCAAGGACATGGCCCAAAGGACTACCCATCGCAACGCCGTCTGTCTGTGCAAACATGGTATCATTAAAACTAAATTCGACTTCTTCAGTGGTGAAACGCATATATTCCAAGAAAACCTCCTCAGGAATTGTTACTGGGCCAAAATTCCCTCTATACAACATGTCAGCGCAGATATCAATTGTTTCATTTAGTGGAACATTCGTATACAAACTGACTATGTCGCAAGAGACCATGAATTTATCTCTTGAAGAGAAATCTAAATTTCTAATAAAACTGGAAAACCTGAACTATTCAAGAACATGAAAAAGAAGAAAGAGCATCGGATAGGGGTTGGATAATCTCAGCCAACCACTTCGCCAACTCATGCTGCACAGAACCCACCATAGAAGGAATGGGTCCAAGGGGTACTCCTTCCTAATGGGCCTTTGGAATTTCATACATCCTAGGGCGCTGCGAGCCTGTGGGCCTGACCCTGCTGTAGATGTCTTTAGAAATTAACCTTTCTTGTACAAAGACACAAGCCAACGGGTGTAATGGAAGATTTAAAACTAATCCACGGTCCTGGAGCTCAGACTCTTTAGACGTTGGCACGAAAGACTAAAAAGCAATAGTTGTTTCCAGTTAAAGCGAAACCGTAGACTGAAAGAAAAATGAATCGATGTACGTCAAATTTTGATTTCCTGGTATTGATATCAAAGTTTCTACAACCTTGAAACTTCTGAATATCATTTCTTATGGCTTTATCTATGAGTGTATTAAATTTGATTAAAATTGGACCACTCCTTCTATAACCCGATTTTTTCGATTATCGATATTTATCGGGGGTACCTCGACACAAAACCTAGCTAAAAACACCCACAGACGCTTATAGTACAACTGTGTAAATTTCCAAGAAAATCGGTTCAGCCATTTCGGAGTCTATAGGTAACATAAAGTTCCATTTATAAATAAGTTTAGATACTGGAATGATGCGTTCGAATATTTTTGTAACAAGATTTCCCGAGTATTCAGGCCGGTATATATATATATATATATATATATATATATATATATATATATATATATATATATATATACTGTTTAAGTAAAAACGAAAAAGTAAAAAAATAAAAAGAAACAAAGAAACAAACAGAACGGAATATATACTCAATTACGAGTATCTATTAAAAATAATGTTTAAACTAACAAATTAAATATATGTTGGAGTTAATCCATTTTGTAACATTTGTAAATAAATTATAGTGTTTGAATTCTGTTGGCGCATATGGAATCCTATTCGGAATTGTAATCCTCTCAATATCGCCGTACTGTAAATGTTAAATAAGTCGGGTGGGGTGACGAAGCCTTGTCCTACGCCTCTTTCTATTTTTGAGTATTTGCTGAATCTCTCTAATATGCAGGTGGTTTGTTCTCACCATTACTAAGATCAAAAATATTACTGAGACATGTTTTGAATTTAAGAGTTTATGCTATTTGATCTTTAGTGGTATCTATAAGATATAATTTTTCAGAAAACGGAATCGATAGAAACTGAAATATATAATTGATAATTTCTGTTTGAGTTTCTATGGTGATAAAGTATCATTATTAAATTCCTTATTTAAATTATTTCCCGTTCGAATAATGTCCTCATCTTTGTGGTTATAACAACAATGTTTCAAAATTTATCTTTGAGACTGATTTTGAGTTTTTGTTTAACAGCATATCAACCTCTGTGGATTAAAAATCTTAAAAATTGGGGCTTTAAGGTATTTTTTATGCTTGGTTATAGTGATAAAGCTGATTTATTCAGATTTTACTGATAATTTTCTACTGATAATTTTCTGAATATATTTAATTTGAATAACTATAGCATTTAAAACATTGAAGTCGGAAGTTCTTAAATAACCCTATCACTTAATTTCTGAGGAAGCTTAAAAACATTGATATTACAAGAATAATATTAAATAGTGGAGAAATAGTTGACTTTGCTTGAGATTGCTGTGTTTTTCTATAATTTAGATTCATATTCATAGTCTCTATATGAGACTATGAATATGAATCTAAATTGCACTCTTTTGGAAGGTTAGTAAAATTCAAATTTGTCATCACATTCATTCTTTTAGTAAATATGAATCTCTCGTCTTGATTATTTAGTTTCGCATTTCATGGCTACTAGAATTTATTTTTCAAGTTCAAGTAAAAAGAGAAATTTAGAATTTCGATTAAGACAAAAATTCCCATCAAGAAATTAGGTGCAACGAAATCAGTGTAACACATTCCTTCGTTTAGTAACCATTAATAATTATTTTGACGAATTAATTGCATGTTTTATTGTTTCTCAGAGTTCAAGTAAACAGAGACATTTTTCAAATTTCACATTTTGATTTTCAAGTGCAGTAGTAATTCTCAAATGAAAGATTTTTCAAACACAATAATAAATTTCCATGAAACACGGAATTTTTTTTCTCAAGCCGTCAGAAAGGATTAGTGCAAAACAATCCATTTGACACAGATTTCTCACTTTTGGCCATAGGCTGTATAGAGATAAGTAAATATCAATAATAATGCGAGAGAATCTGATACGCTTCAACGAAGCAAAGATTAAAGGCAGCAATTTTTGTTTAGTAAACTTCAGATTGCAAATAGTAGCAATCCATTAGGATCAAACACAAAGGAAATCAAGCGCGCTAAGAACAACTAAATCTGGCACGAACAGAGTAAGACTAAGCGAAATTTACTGAAGGAAAAGACAATCGGATATGAGGCGTCAATTGCTCCGTGTAAATACAGACGGTGCTGATCAATCGCTTAGCAGAGGATAAGAGATATTAAAACTTACGGATGTCCGTTATTTCAAATGCTTCACTGAAGTTTGCGTTCGAATTTATAGGTCAAACTGAGGATATCGATTGCTGTACATTATAATGAGGTTAAAAGTTGTTTGAAATTGATTATTATAAGTTTCACATACTGGGATCTACGACCAACAGCAGTCACCAGCTTAGAAAATGGAATTAGAGAAATTCCGTTAGAGTCGAGATCGTCATTACAGATGGAGATAACAAAAAAGAAAAAAAGAAACCCAGGAAGACTGATGAATGGAAAACAAAACATAGCCGAATGTTTGAATGTTTGATGTTGCCACAAGCGATGACTCATGAAAGGCACTCAGTATAATTGATGTTTTTTGCGGATACCAAATTGGAATACGAACTACCGCCAGTCAGAATGAACTGATCTTTCCCCAGTGAGGCACCGGGCTTGAAAGATTATTGAGCCCTAACCTCGCACCTGATTTCAAGTATAATTCAAGCATCTCATCCATTGCTAAAGATGCAGGAAAAATGCTCAGCTCCCTGTACTACTTTATTTATTACCTGAATCTTCCTGCTAACTCATCACTCAATAAATCCGGGCCTGACATATAGATGGCGCCATTAATAAAAAAAATCCCGATGTTTTTTATGAAGTACTAACCCTCAAATGACATGTGACAAAATTTGGAACCAATCAGAATTATTAGTTTACAAATTACTGTTATTTAAGTAAAGCTACTGTTGAAATTATTCAAAAGAATGGGAAAAATTTGAATTTCGTGTGTTGATAAAGCACTGCTTACTTATGGGGAAAATACTGTTTAAGCAAAGCAATAGTTTGATAAGTATTATTCGGGCTCTGCTCCATCAGAAGCAATGGTTAAGTGGTGGTATGCTGACTTTAAACGCAGTCGTACAAACACAAATAATGCTGGACGCTCAGGTCGTCCAAAATCGGCAGTTCTCCCTGAAAATACCGAAACAATCCACAAACTTGTTTTGGCTTATCTTAAATTGAAGTTGCACGAGAAAGAAGAGGACACTATTTTGAATGAATAGATGAGAAAGCTGTGTTCAAAGTGGGTGCCGCGCTTGCTTACAGTCGATGAAAAACCACAACGCGTCAAAGATTCAGAGCGTTGTTTACAACTGTTTCAAGGCAACAAGAAGGTGTTTTTGCGTAAATATGTGACAATGGATGAAACATAGATTCACAGCATCACTCCGAAGTCAAATTGGCAGTCAGCTGAGTGAACAGCAGCAGGTGAGAGGCGTCCAAAGTGACCAAAGATGCAAACATCAACAGGGAAGGTTTTGGCCTCCATATTTTGGGATGTGCAAGGTATTTTGATCATCAACTACCTTGAGAAAGAACGAACCATCAATAGTGAATGCTATACACCATTATTGGTGCGTTTGAAGGAAGAAAAAACGATCTTTCACCAAGACAACGCACCGTGTCACAAGTCGATGACAACGATGGCAAATCAACATGAATTGCACGTCGAACTGATTTCTCATTTACCCTATTCTTGAGATCTGGCCCCCAGCGACTACTGGTTTTTTTCAAACCTCAAAAGAATGCCCTAGGAAAAGGAATTTCAAAGAAGAAGTGATATCGGAAACTGAGACGTATTTTAAGGCCAAAGACAAATCGTTCTACAATAAATTCGAGTTAGAGAAGCGTTAGAATCAGTGTATCACAATAGAAAGAGACTTTATTGATGAATAAAGTCGAATTTTGTTTAAAGGTGGTCTTTTATTAGTTAGGTTCAGGATTTATTGAGTGATGCGTTATAATCACTTTAACAAGAGCCAGATAAGGTTAAAAATGTAGTAGTTGTCATTTTTTGACGTGAGCTGACACTATGCCCTCCAACCTTGATAGAATAAAAAACGTGTGCCTGGATTCTTGTGAATGACGAATTAGTTTTCCCTCTCCTACCCCTCTCCCACAGGCAGGATGTGCCAATCACTAGATGCTGTATCGGTACTTCCAAAGAAAGTGCTCAGACGAATTACATTCCTGTGTCCCACCAATTCCAAAAAATGACGACAAGGACACGACATACCACTTCCATGGTAGAAAGGCACGATATTCCTTTTTCATCGGTGAGAAGTAAGTTTTCCTCAAACAGCTTCTTCCCACAAACTGGTGCTCTCCGGAAGAGGATTGCCCCGATCCCTACCATCTATCTTAACCTGTTCATAACTAGCTCCTACTCACACAAATTGCCTCTTAACGTAACCCCAAAACCGCGAATGAATCATATTGTAATATATATATATATATATATATATATATATATATATATATATATATATATATATATATATAAGAGAGAAATAAAGATTGTTTTAAGTGAAGAAATTTGTATAGTTTGAAAAGTGTGTGAAGCCATGAACTTTTTTTTGGTGAAGGTGTAGATTTATTATTATTTGCCAATAACAGGTAATTGTAAGTTTCACAACACTTACACCAATGTAGTGGAGGTATATTCAGGGTAATGCCTATCTACCAAAATGCAGACTATAACACAATCATGATGCAAGAAGAAATATTTTAGAAAATATACAAGCTTTTCTTCAACAAACCATGAAAAACTAAGACACACACCTACGAGCACAGTAAATTAAAGCGCTATCTAATTAAAAAAAGAGAGTAATTCTTGATTCTGAAAACAACAGACAGAACTTGATGACCCATATCTTAATACGTATCACTAAAAAGTAGAATTGCACACGCACGAGACTGGATCGAAATCCCTGAAAACCATTTTGAAGAAAAAAGAGGAAATTAAATTTCATGAGTCAGTACAACAAAAATTTCTGATCAATGAAAAATTAATGTTTTTCAAAGCGGAAAAAAGTAACAGGCCAGTGTAAAAATTAACAAACACGCAGGGCATTTGAAATTTCTAACCTGCTTACTGGCCACCTTTCTATATATACAGAGTGTTTTCGGTCGTCAGAAATAGAAACGAATTCGATATGTAAATTCAGAAATCTATTCACCTAAAAATGACAACTTTGGGCTCGAAATACGTGTAGTAGCAACACTAATACTGTTATGGACACTTAACGTATTATACGAAAAGCAAGTAATATTTAAAAAATCATAATAATAATAATACATCTACGTTTTAAACAAAACGTTCACAGTTTCTCACACTTCTTCCACTCCATCTATATATATATATATATATATATGTGTGTGTGTGTGTGTGTTTAACCACACTGATGAGCTGTGATACAGCGAAAAAGGCTTGTATGTGGATGACTGATATATTATACTTTCATTAGGATTGAGCTCTCTAGATAAAAAAAAATTAAAAACAGTTTTCTCTTCTGCGATATATGCCTTACTCTTTAGGAATGTATTCAATTTTTTTCTTATATACAACACGCTAAAATTTCCCTTCTCTAATCTCTTATAGAAACTCGACAGATTAGGCTTAGGGGTTAGCGAGTTTCGATCCCGATCGGTAGCATGTGGACGTCTAGCCACACTAATGATCTGTGATACAGCGAAACAGGCTTGTATGTGGATGACTAATATATATATATATATATATATATATATATATATATATATATATATATATTCTGTATGACCAGTTATTATACTCTACTTCCATATATGAAAGCTCTTGATGCGTGTTCTTTAACAGTGCTTTAATTTTTTTGTTACTATAATTATGTCATTCTGTAGTAAAGAATATATAAATATCCTCTCTAAAATGCTCTCAGTATATATTTCTCGTAATTTTTGACGGCAGCTGTACTTCGACTGACACTAAATCTGTCGATTTTCGATCCCGGCCAGAAGCAAGTGGATGTTTCTAGTCACACTGATGACTTGTGATACAGCGAAACAGGCGTGTATGTGGATGACTAATATATATATATATATATATATATATTGAACAGTTATATATCAAACTTCAATTAGACCATTAAACTATTGTATTAGAAAGTGCTCAATACATGTTTGAAGGAAGATGAAATTTTAACAGGTAGTGCATCTAGATATTATGGTAGGAGAGATCAGCCGCTTACGCTCCCTTGTTTTGAAACTTTTCAGTTTCTTTATGCGATTTTATGAACTTTAATATGTGATTTCTAGAAACCTATGTGCTGAGATCCTTTTTTTCATTACAGTTAATATAAAAAGTAAAAAAAAATACATTTCAAGCGTTATAAACAGAAAAGGAAATAGAAAAGCGTATCATATAGAAGGGGAAAGGATGAAGCAAATGAAAGGAGACAAAAAGAAAGAAAAAACAGAAGAGGAGGCAAAAGTGAAATGGATGAAAGGGGAGAGTGAAATAAGTTAAATTTTCAGACAGGAGAAAGGGTCAGGAAGGTGGGGGAATATTTGTTACTGTCGCCAATTTTTAATATTACGGATCATGCAAAAATGTGTATGCGTGTGTGAGGGGTAATAAAACGGGAAGGTGAGCGTGCGAAAAGAAAAGGAGAGGGGAAAACATATCAAAAAGAAAGTTAAAGAAAGGGAGGAAGAAAGAAAAAGAAAGAAGACAGAAGAAAAGGGAAAATGAAAGAGAGAAAGAGAAGGGAAAATGTTTGTTAGATTGGCAGACAAAAATATAGGCAGAACAAATGGGTTGGGAGAGATAGATACCTTGAAAAAGATAAAAATAAAAGCGCGTTTTATTTAGGCTTTGTCGAATATTTTCAAGTTGTTAACCGTTTCAAACTAAAACAAAGCCTATATATGAATTGAGATCTCAGAGTAAAATGAAGGTTTAATCTTCATCTGTAGGTAACAAAAATGTATGTGTCTTGCGGCTCTCAAATATCTGAATTTTGTCTTATGTGGCTCTTATATTAAGCAAGTTTGTCTACTCCTGCCATAGACATTTGTGATGCAATAATTTTTTTGTCCCACAAATAATGTACTACATAAAAAAGAGAAACCAGTATTTTCACAGTGACTTCTGTACGTCTGTAGAAATTATAGTATTAATTCTCATATTGCCAGTTTTCTTTCATTGCAACCCGCACGGGTGCAATATTTTCTGATGTTCAACTATTTGAAGGCCTACTAGAATCTAGATTGCATTCAACTAGTTGGCATTACGAGATTTTAATCTGTGTTCAGTCCAGTGAATCATCTCTGAATGTCGCTTTAAGCATTTGAACTGTTTCGTGGAATTAATGTGCACATTGACCGATCTATTCTCTAAGTGATGGTTAATGTAACAGTAACACGATTGACAAGTCCACTCATTGATGCCTCTTTGTCGAATGTGTATGTCTATTGCTGATTTTCTCTTCATGCATCAGCAGTATAGTCTTCTTTCTTTGTGTGAGAGGATATATATATATATATATATATACTCATTACTCTTTAGTCATAAACTGAGTTCTCTCGGCGTGTGGCTTGTGTATAAACCGAGTATATATAACACGCTATACTCTACCCTCTCTGAACCATGCACTGACATTGTATTGGTAGGCATTCCGACTTACACTAAATCGGTCGACTTCGATCCCGGCTGGAAGAAAATGAATGTGCTGTGATGCAGCAAAACAGTCTTGTATGTGGATGACTATATTTGTATATAAACATATTAATTTATACTTAGGCAGCGACCTTTCTTTCATATATCTTTGATTGGATACGGCCGATAAAGGATATTTAATCAATTTGCATTAAGTTTTATAGATGTGGTCGGAAACGCTTGCGACGATAAAAATTATGGATTTTTTTATACCCTTTATCTTAAAAAAGACGGGAAAATGTTATGATGCTGGAAAAAATTAATAACAAAATAATTAAATCTTCCTTGTCAGGTGTATCCAATTAACTATATATATATATATATATATATATATATATATATATATATATATATATATATATATAATAGCTTCTAAGTTGCAGTATGCCATAATAATAATAAAAATAATAATATCCATACTTCTATGCTCTACTTGAGTATTAAGCACTTTTTAAAAGTAAATACCAAACTGTGGAATATATACCCATAGTTTAAATCACTTATACATACATATATATATATATATATATATATATATATATATATATATATATATTCACTTATAGTTCCCTTGGGAAAGTTATAAATCCAACGTTTCTTCTACCAGCTATCGGTAAACGTCAGGACAGTTCTAAGTTTTTGGGTGGTAACTGGTCATACAGATTGTAAACTCTGGAAACAAAACAAGCCTAAATAGGGCGGGCTCCGTTAAGCTATATTGCCCAAGATACACTACTTCTATTGCAGTTAGAGCCTACGTTTTTGGAGTGTCAAAGGAGTCTTGAATTTAAAATAACTAAAAATTGAAATGTGCCGATAATTTTAATTTATTCGAAATAAACCCATTCCAATATTTGATTCTATAAAGGTGACAACATGATCCTATTCAGCAGAGGCGGAAATTTTTGAAAAGCTAACTTCAGATTTGCAGGTTTCAGTCTGGAATTTGCAAGGCAAATTATTTTATAATTTATAAAACCATACTCAACGTTTGATAAAACGCTGTTAAAATCAGCTCAAATATTACTTGTTCATTTTCTTGTTGTTTTCACGCAAGGAACATAAATATGATTAATCAAAGCTTGATTGGAAAAAAATTATAACTTATGCAACTCTCAGAGGCACAAGACACACATAAACTATGCTTTTCTAGCTAAATACAATGGGAACAGGCTGGCTCAAAAGGAAGCGCAAGTTGAACATATAAGCAAAAATGACCATTAAATGTTGAAGATGATGATGATAGTCATAAGGAAGTTGAAGTTCAACTGCTGTAATACCCAATTTGAAACACCTAAGCAATCTTTATGTTTGACAAAGGTTTAATATGTTTGCGTTTTCCACCAGAAATCACCTACGTTTGCAAACATTTTAATCCAAATTTATCGCAGATAAATTTATCACTAGTTCAGCCAGAAAAACAATTAACTCATTTTTTTAACTAAATATAAACTGAATAAGACCTTTATCAAAGCAGCTGAAACTTTGATGATACAATATTATTGCAGAAAACATATATTTTCTCTTCATTTTTTCTCGATAAATTCAGTATTTAAGTACCCGGAATGGAATGTTTAAGCATTTGAATATTCAGATCCCCTCTCTTATAATATCCGCGTAATCGAGTAACGGCTGTAATCATTTAAACTGGTGCTTGGCATCAGCCCTAAATATTTCTACTTGAAAGAAATGGTTAACACGTTGCCCTATTTAAAGAGTTAAGTTCGTTTATCTTACAGCAATAATTAGAATGTTACTCTCGCCAATCTTTTTTTAGGTGTCGAACACTCACTAAAAGCCCAATTAATAGTGTTTCCTCCCGGAACTTATAAAGTCCATAACCGATGAAGCTAAAGTATAATGTCTAACATATAGACAGAAATTGTACTTTCAAGTGAAATATTGATTTTCCAAAGCCTGTTTTCTGAAAATATTAGCACATTAGCTATTAATCTGAAATGTCTTGTAGATACCTGACATGTTTTGAAGAACAGTTTAAATCATTGACTTACAGAAAGGAAAATAATAAGTTTAGCCTTAGATTGAAGTCATTATTGGTACTTGATAAACGATATAGTTTTAGGTTAAACGATCTATTAGTATTGTTGCTTCATTATTGTTCAAGCATATTTTTTAAAAATATTTTCTCTTGTTTAGGTCGACGCAGTGTTCAGCCTTCTTGATTCGTCACCGATGCGAAACGGTAAACTTCTTTAAAAAAAAAGAGACGACATGAATTTTTTTAGTAATTATCGGATTAGTCAATAGTCACAAAAACAGCTTTACTATGTTTGCATGCGATTTGACATTATATCTTCCTAGGAGGTAATGTTCATATTAACATCAACTTTGCCAAGCAAATGCAAATACATAATTCAACTGGCATGACTCGTTTGATTCATATCTATGTTGCGCTTTCAACTTACTCTTCAACGCTGTCTGACAATTAACCCAAATTTACCACAAAAATGACAATGAAGACGTTCCTTCGTGTAGATATCTTTTGCCATACAATATTATTATAAAATTTGACATTCAAATAGATGAATCTGGATTATTTTGGGTTCCAGATAACTCCTGGAAAAATTATATTATAACCACTCGTTTTAGTAAATATTCAGCATAATTTCTCCAATGACTGTATTCAGACTGCTAACGTTTATAAATACGTTACAGAGAATTCTAAAAAATGAAATTATTAAAAAATCTTTCGCTCATTATATTCTAACAAGAAACAAACTTCTTTCACACTTGATTTGTTTCTTACCTGGTTATTGTCGATCAACGAAGCATTTTCCGAATCACAATCTGGTTAGGAAAGAAATTATTAGAATTAAACTTACTGTTGCATCTAATTATTTTATCAGTAAAACGATTAAGACCGATCAGGCAATCTATTGGTACGCATAAAATCATGCGGACGAGGTATCGGGGAGGCGAACTCATTAGAATAACTACCATGAAAATTCATCTCAGAGCAGTGGGAAAGTAACTGAATACGAGATGCAGGGTTAGGACCGGTAACATTACAGACCCTTCTTTAGAGTTTGTTGAAAGTCTCTATACATAGAGAGAGAGAGAGAGAGAGAGAGAGAGAGAGAGAGAGAGAGAGAGAGAGAGAGAGAAACAGACAGACAGACAGACAGGCAGAGATAGAGAGAGAGTTTTTGTGGGTGTGTGTTTCGTGTGCTTGTGTTTCCCCAAAACAGAAAGACAACATTAAATAATGTCTTTAAAACTTATGTAGTTTCTGATAAAGATAATCTCAATGATGATAGTATATCTGTAAAATCGGAGTAAATAATGCTTTGAGGAACATTCATTTTTATGAAGTTTTGCTTTACGCATGTCGTTCATTTTATATCTCATTCTGATCTGAAGGGATTAGATAATAATTATTACAATTCTCAGAATTCTCTTGAATGGTTGAGAAAAAATAGAAAAAAGAAACAAGTTAATAATTAGGTTTCAAACAATAAAAATAAATTAAGAATGTTTTCATAGAACATCAAATCCATAAATAATAAACCTAATTTCATTAAAAACAAATTTTATCCCAACATATCCAATTCTGTCGGATAGGAAGGCATGATTAATGGGTTGTCTGAATTTTTCAGCCCTGAAAAATTAAATTCGGACTTTGTTTGCAGTAAAGATGTTTATATATAGTTACCTAAATTCTCTTAATCAGGGAATGCCATGTGGTTTATGCCTAAATCCCAAACTCGGGATTTGTTTACATTTAGTATCCGCCTGAAACGCTATTCCACTTACAGAAAGAGAGTGAAGGAAATTCTTAAACAAAGAAAACCATATGTTTATAAAACGATTTCTAAAGATTAAGGCGATCAGTGCTGGGGAGTGAGGAAATTAGATAAATTGATAAATTTTAGTGAGGACGTATATATATATATATATATATATATATATATAAACGAAATCCCATAGGCCCTAAATACAAAGAGAGTTCGGTCGAGCCAGAGAGTCGTCAGAGATTTTCACCGGGTTTCTTTGGAAACATGACACTCACATTTCCGTTAACGCAGTGCATCACAGATGACAACATAATGAAGTGCTGAGGTAACTGGCTAGACTTGTTTCCACCAAAATATAGTAATTATTACATTAATGCTTAGACATCATTCAATGGTGTAGATTTTAGTTCTGTTGTTGATAACAGAGTCATTTTATTCAGCAGTTTATATAATTAAGGAACCTGTTCGTTAGAATTATCAACAGTGTTGTTTATATTATTGAAAACGTTCTTGTTACCACCTTGATTCCCCGCCAAATGTTCTGGTCAAACACAAGAAAAAAATGTCACTGCTGCAGATGGGATTTAATCAAACTTGTTTGCAGTACATAACGTATATATTAATGTTTAATGAGGCTGTTGCTGGTGTTTGATATTTAAGTTAAAATATCAAAGGCACGAAGATCTGTCAATACATTTAACCTGTAGTGTAATTTGGAAAAAACAATCGAGGTTCGAAATATGAACATGGATTGTGATATTTCTTAACCCAAAACAGATACAAGTACGATTTAGTGAATGTTGAGCTAACAGAAATGTTTTTTTTTCATTGGTTACAAAGACTCATTTGTATTCTGACTGTTAAAAAATGATTACTGAATAAATTAATTTTTTTTGCAAGTTTACCGTCACTATTTTGCTCATAATTTATATTCGATCTAAAGCTAGTTAATGTTGATAGATTCAAGTCCATCGAAGATAAATCGAATAGTTACCCACTAATCACTTTTATGGCTATTTATTCTAAAAATTGTTTTTCGATTTCTTACTTTTTTCTCTGAATGATTCGAGTTATAGCCACGTTTAGTGGAAACAACAGTTCCTGTACAACTAGAACGAAGTTAAGCAACATTGAGCCTGGTGAGTACCTAAATGGGTAACCGCTTACTTATACCTTTTGCTGTAAGCTTGTATGTGCGAGTGGTTAATGGATAATGGCTCGGTACGATTAATCGAAGACCCGATTTCCGATTTCAGTTGGGTTCGTTACATGGACTTACGCTCTAATACTAATTGGAAAAAGTAGAAATCTAACCCTTCTTCATCCAGATATAAGTTAATTAGCAATACTTGTATCGTGATTAATTATACTATTTTCGTTAAACAAGATCACACGCCGATTAATTTGCGTCAAACGACAGCATTGGATAAACAGCGCAGATAGTAAATAAAGTAAATCTTCCAAAGTACTTGAATTAATAAAGAAAATAGGAAAGTTAATCAGAACTTACCTTTATATATATATATATATATATATATATATATATATATATATATATATATATTAATCATATCACCCCGAGTAAGGCTGTAATGCCACTGATGTGTAGGTGTTTACATAAGATTGAAGAGATTGGAAAAGAGAAAACCGGAAACCGCATCCTAAACAGGAAACAAGGGATGAGCCTCTTCACCGGTTCAATAGACGTGGTTAGTGTGTGAACCTGGCGATAGTTTAGTCTATCTACTCCAATAGGGTATTCATAATATTCGTGTGCAATTTTAAAAAGTTGATAGAAATAATTTGTAAAAATGATTAGAAGGAGTAAATCAAATTTGACACACTCATAGACAAAGACATAAGAAACGATATTCAGAAGTTTCAAGGTTGCAGTTCTTACAATAGTGCAGTAAATCGATAATATATATATATATATATATATATATATATATATATATATAAAACGCAAAATGTTTGTGTGTGTGTCTGTTTATTTGCCTGTATGTCTGTATTTTTTCAGCCCTTTTATTTTAATTTTTGCTTCGGGTTTGGCTCTAAGTAGGTATAATTGTAGTTCTTTGTCTCAGCCATGTTACCATTTACTCAGAGGACTTATTTAGCTTTCAAAATTTACATTACGACTAAAAAGACTTTTTGATATCGATACCAGGAAATCAAAATTTGACTTACATCCATTTATTCTTCTTTCAGTCTACAGTTTCGCTTTAACTGGAAATAACTATTGCGTTTTAGTCTTTCGTGCCAACGTCCAAAGAGTCTGAGCTCCAGGACCATGGATTAGTTTTAAAGCTTTCATTACACCCAAGCAACGCCGGGCTATACTGCTAGTATAATCCAAAACAATAAGATGCATAAGTGCAAATGCATATTAATGATAACTGTATAGCAATACTAATAATACTTTTCGAGCTTTCCATTAATGATGGACATTTCTTTCATAAACTTTTACTTGATGTCATTTGGTACACCAACATCTAGATTATGCCAGTATTTCATTTTTGAGTTACATATGATGTATATTTTTGTTGTTGTTGCTATTGAAAGTGATGTGATTTCTCTCATTTGTTATTTTTTTAGAAAGTCTATGACGCAAGTCCACGAGTTTTGTGGAAGGTTCTCGCTTAGGCCTAGGTGCTTCTTTCGCTCAAAGCTATTTTTAACCATTGATATTAGACTGCAGTTATATAGAGCTGACTCTTTATATATTTCTGTATGTATTAAATACCATACATGTTCATCCCTATTACAGTCTCCATTTGATGTATGATATTAATAAGATTCGCGGCCATTTTATCTTTAACTTGTGTAATAAGGCATCTCTTTTGAAGATGCTACTAATACTACTACTACTTTTTTGAGTGGTGGTCCAGTGGATATCGGCTCGGAACGAGAAATCGGAGAGCCGAGTTCGAATTCCAGTTGATATTCATTGCATTCACTTACGCGCAAATACCCTTGGAAAAGCTATTAATCCGTCTCTTCCTTCCAGTTATGGGTTAAATAACAGGACAGATTGGGTTCTCTAGCCTTGGCTGGCAACCAATCTACCGCAGAAAGCAATGGCAACCTACTGCGGGATAATCTCCTCCCCAGTCAGTCATGTCTCTTTCGAGACATGATCGCCGAAGCGTGTTTCACGTATGGCACTTAACTGATTGACTGATGTCGCTTAAGACGTTGGCCATCAGGGCCTTCCATATCTTTCTATCCCTTGTAGCTTCTAACGCCCTTTCTCTTGTTACTTCTCACAAACTTTATTTACTATCCACTTGCTCAAACCCATCAAGTATGTCACATGTTCATTTCCCCTACTTCTCTTTTCATCTGTCTGTTCTGTGAGAATTAGATTCTCCAAGCACCCCTTTTTCATTACATGCCCCGGAAACTTCAACTGTCTCTTTCCGATGATAACTAACAGTTTTCTTTTCGTTTACATTCTCTCTAATACCTCGTTGTTATTCACATGTTATGGTCTTGGTGTCTTCCAGTATGCCCAGTATTCTAAATTTTGTTGAGACTGCAAAAAGTATGCAGGGGAATTTATGCTACTAGATATCAAGAAAGGACGTAAACGGACAAAGGTCTCCAGATATTCAATTTAAAAATCGCCATTATATCATGGAAAAGATAGTGGAGTAGGACCAGCTGCCTTCTCCATACCATTGAATTCAGAGTCAGTCAGTTAAGTGCCATACGTGAAACACGCTTCGGCGATCATGTCTTTTTCGAAACATGACTGACTGGGCAGAAGATTATCCCGCAGTAGGTTGCCATTGCTTTCTGCGGTAGACTGGTTGCCGACCAAGGCTATAGAACCCAATCTGTCCTGCTATTCTAACCATGACTGGAGGGAAGAGACGATTAATACCTTTCCCAAGGGTATTTGTGCGTAAGTGAATGCAATGGATTCAGCTGGAATTCGAACGCTGTTCCCCGGTTTCTTGTTCCGAGCCGATATCCACTGTACCACAACGCACTTCCATTCAGAATTCAGAGTAGTTTTTTCTATATTAATTACCATTCAGGGATAAAACTTCCAGTTTACATTGCTACTTAATTTGTACCTGACGGCGAGAAAAGATGGATTCTTCTTTTTCCCAGTGATAGTAAACACAATAAACTAGATGGCAAATTTCTAATGGAACCAACACACGTGACGCAAATCATCAAATTGTCAATCTCAATAAATAAATGAAAATCAAAGAAAAAAGAAGATAATCCTATATCAACATTACTTAAAACAGATTTATTAAAGAATGATTTCCGTGTTTTGATCTACCAAATTTTACTGAAGAGTGTCCTGAATTAATAAGGTGAGTTTTTAAGAATTGATCCCAACTATCCACTATAAAGTTAAATGTAAAGGTTCAAATTCTGAATGAACTCAAAATAATTTCATATTCTTCATAGCCAATACAACGACTTAAAATTGATATTAAGAACCATTATCTTTTTAAAATATATTGATTCTTTTTTATTCTTAATGCAAGAGATATTTCGCGACTGGGCATAAATGTGGGCTGATTTTTGTTTTCGAAAATGCGTATTATTTTTTTTAAGTAAAACTGCACACTCTCAAATCCCGCTTTGAGCAGAATTTTCCAGAAAATTTGATTATATTTTCACTGCGTAATATACGGCATCTCTTCATCATAAAAAGGCCGTACCATGTAGTTGTTTTATTTTATTTTATCTTAGATTGCAATTTTTCGCATTTGCATTTCAATATAGTAAAGCTCAGACAAAGAGTTTGTTGATCATGTTGTAGGAAACATGTTATGGGTGGAAAGTGGGTGATCGGTTTCTGAACAGAGGAGAAACATTGACGATTATGATATTGAATATTTCTGGAAAAATAAAGGAAAGGATTTAAATAAATTTACATTTATGAAGGCATTAAATGAATAAGGCTAAGGGCAAGTCGGGCTCAAGTGTAGTGTACGAGTAAAGAAGGGTTAATGAATTTAAGTCATGAAGTTTTCATTGATGCAAATATTTTTATTTAGCTTTTATTTCAAATAATGAAATTTTAAGCACAAAGAAAATCAATCATGAATTCTGAATATCTTAACAGCGTGTTTACTGGCAAGAGAATATATATATATATATATATATAGGGAAAGAAAGAGAGAGAGAGAGAGAGATGAGGACCAGAAAGAGGGTGGGGAGGGTCATAGAAATTAATAGTCTATGACATTAACGACTCACTGGGATATGCAGATTATAACAAAAATATCCTTCTTAGATACTGAGGTATAAATTTGGCAAATGTTACAATAATAATATGCACATACATGCCAATATATATATATATATATATATATATATATATTTGTGTGTGTATGTGTATGTGTGTGTGTGTTTGTGTGTGTGTATGTGTGTGTGTTTGTGTGTGTGTATTGACGTTTTCAGAAAAAGCCATATACAGATTCAAAGATAAAAAAATATTACATTTCTCCTCAAGCAGAAATTGGTTAAAAGCCGAAGAAAATTATGTTGTACCAAATTATGTTGTACCAAATTATGTTGTCGAAAACTTAACATAACATACACATAACGAAGCTCTTTGGTTTAAAATTTGCTCCCCAGATTCAGAAGAATGACTTTAGAAATATCATATTATAAAATCAAATGTGTAATGATGCAAATTATTACGAAGGTTACATTCAAGATTTAATCAGAGCTAATTTCCAAGCAGATATCGAAAAGCAGGTACATCCAAACATTCATTAGAAAATGAGCATACATTATTAAAATACCCCTCAAATTTAATTTAAAAAATGAGTTTTAACATTCATAGAAATATATTATTGTTAAGAAGAATAATTAAAGTGTTTTTAGTAATAATTTATATTTTTACATCATTTTAGATCCTTCAGAATGTGGAGATTTTTCTTGCGTCAGTGGATGATCTTAAATTAGTATAGAAAATTAGTATAGTATGAATATGATCTTAAATTAGTATAGAAAATTAGTATAGTATGAATATGATCTTAAATTAGTATAGAAAATTAGTATAGTATGAATATGATCTTAAATTAGTATAGAAAATTAGTATAGTATGAATATGATCTTAAATTAGTATAGAAAATTAGTATAGTATGAATATGATCTTAAATTAGTATAGAAAACTTCAGTTTCTTTTTTGCGGTAACAAAATAAAAAATAACACGCATGGATTTGGAAATTATTGAAAAATTCAAATAATCGTCGGCTTTTCATAAAATGTTTAACACTTCACAAATGAATGACATAATTTTAGAAATTATTGCACCTGTTGCCTCATACTTAATAAATTTAATAAAATTTCAAGAAAATATTTTTATAGGGCTTAATGTCTGTATTACTTATAAGCACAAGTCATTATTTAATTAGAAAAGCTGTTATTTACTGATATGAATAAGATATGAAAAGTATTGTTTCAGAAAAATCAATTGCAATCATTATATACTGCTGCTGGATTTGGGAAAACAACGAGAAGCCCGTATATATAATAATATAATCTTAGATTTTTATTCTTCTTCGGTGACATTTCTGTAGAGTAGGAAGGCAGCCAAAGAAATCACGCACAAGAAATGGCCGTCGGGAGTCGTTAGATATTGTCTGTCTCTTGACGCAAAATTTTCATAATATATAAATGTATAATGCTTAATACATATATGTCTTTACACGCATTGACTTGTCTTGGTATAAAAAATTGTACCTATGTTGATCAACTTTGTGTTTTAATGGTATTTTCTTGGTAATTTGGCTTTATTAGTATCTAGAACGTTCTCTAATTAAAAACAACGTGCTCTCTCGTAGTAAGTCTCGATATCATTTTGTCATATATGTCAAATACTGTCCGCTTGTCACAACTACACCAACACAATTACACAACTTTTACCTAGTATGTCAAATATAGATCATTCTTCTGGGTGACGTTTTAGAACTGATGAAGAGATAAACTATTCAATGTATATCTTCTATATATCTATTTCTAATAGAAAATCATATCTCTCCACAACTTCCTGTCTTTTTTATTTTACTTTTTACTGTTACATTGTGTTGGTGTTCATGTACACAATTATGTTAACTGGGTTTCTTGAAAGTTCTCTTCTGATCTTCTTGTCTCCAAAATATCATCTGGGTATCAAATACTTAAAGTGTTCATTCTTCATTGTTTTCAATAAATTTAACCTGTTTCTTTCTGATGTAATTATATAAATCCTAAAAATGGATAATATATCACATATCTGTCCGTTTTATACGTATCAACCGTCAGTAAAACGACATCTGTAGTTTTGTCTTTTCTTTATCTGCGAGTTAATTGTCTAGCATTAGGAGGAAATGAAACTGATACACTACACTCACTAATTCGGGTGCATTTCAGTTTATGACGGGTTAATTTCCACTGTAGAATGTCGTGTAGGAAAATCGATTCCTCTTGTGGAAACTTGTGATACATTCTTATTAGGGGAAGAAAGAAAAGGACTAAATTTTGTAACTGTGGAATGTAATTGTATTCCAAGCGGTGTCCAAGAAGTCTGCGTTATTTGCCCAATACAAATCACCGTTGGCCTGGAATTAATGAGTGCCTCTGCTTATTTATTGCGTTGGTACAATAACTTTCTGCGACAATAATTTTACAATTCCAATCACTTTTACAGTGTTGTCTTCAAATAGTAAACTTCATCCATCAAAGCTAATTTCTGGAAAGTTTGTAAGTTATGTCCATGCGATTATATACTTTTATTTCCTTCCAATGAAAAAAGAGTCTCGCTGGGTTGAAGAAGCATTTCTTAGTCTGGTATCAAAATTAATTGATAGAAACTTATCATCGTTGACCTTACCTGCCGACTTGTGCATCGAGTCCATTAATACAACGGAAATGACTTCAGTGAATACAATGAAAATATGTACTCGTAGAAGAGACATTTTTTTTTGTATTTTGGTAAAAATAAAAATCAGCAATTATTAGAAAAAAAAATACTCAATACTCACCTACGACAATGTTAGACGTGGAATAGATAAAATAATAACGATATTTTTTATGTGTTTTGTAACTTCGTGACGTCGGTGATCATAGATCTTCTCCATTTCTAGTCACTTGCTGTTCTTAATAATCTTACACCTTCTAAATTTTGTTTATCTATCCATTTACTAAATCTTACTAGGTAGTTTATGCGTTGTCTTTTCTCTGTTTCTCTTTAAGGTATCATGTGGGTATATCATTTTCCAATCCCTCTTTCTTAATTGTACCCTACAAATTACAACTCTCATTTCCGGGTGGTACGAATAAGAGACTTTTTTTTTCGCATTTTCTCTAAAAATTTTTTTTTGCTCACATATTCGGTCCTTGTTATTTTTAGTATTGTTAGGTATAACCAGATTTCTCTTGCGTTATTTTCTTCCTCTTCGAGGCGAATGTCTTGTGTTTATTGCGATATGGGAGGAGTGATATTACGTAACTTTTCATTACCATTTTATTTGTTTCTAATAATTTTTTTCTGTTTCTTAATACTTTGCTCAGCTTCTGGAAGGCTTCTTTTGCTCTCTCAATGAACCTTTGTATTTTAGTGCCGCACTTTCTGTCTTCTGTTTAAACAGTTCAAATAGTTTAGATTTGTTTGGTTTGGATATCTCCAGTATATAATTTGCATGTTGGATTGTTCCACTTGTCACAAGCGTTTTGTCTTGTTGCAATTTGTGCTTAGTCTTCCTTCTTACTATATTCCATATAAATTCTTGTAGTCTGTGTGTCTGCTATAAACACTGAAAGGATAGGTTATGTAATTAACAATAACTAATAAACCTAGAGCAGCTGAGAGGAAATTATAATGGGTGATGTCATGTGTTAAATTAACCGGTTACTGTTAAAGGAGTTATGATGAATGAGGTGTTCTGATATGAATGAAAGAGAAACTGTCTCGAAGTGAAGATTATTTAGGATGCGGTATCTATATAACGACAGATCGCTAATTTGTAATTAATTTCCATCTTGTATATCCTCAAAATTTTCACTTTCTACCACTCTCTTCCGTACATATTACAAACTTTATTTTATCGGCATAATGAAGATCGCCTAGTATTCGCTTCTCCCTAATCTTTTGAACTGGTGTAAAGGTTTATCCTTTGTTTCCTATTTAGGATTGGGTTTCATGTTTCTTCTAAAATCTTTTTATTCTCTTTTATTTCCAGTTACGTCTTAGTGGCTTTTTTGCCTTGCTTGAAATGAAAAGCTTTCTTAAGCGTTAACATTTCTCTCGATTTCAAATAAAAAATTATAAAATAAATCACTACTAAAAATGGAATGTATAATAACAGCTACTGGATTTAAGAAACCTGTTTTACTGAAAAATTGTTTTCCAAGTAGCACTGGCTGCTCGGTTAATTAATACGGAATGTTTTCTTATAAGAACACTTTCGCTGCCTTTGACGTATTTATAATTCTTTACGATATTTATATTGTCTGCTGTCAGCTTATATTTAGGTTTTGAAGGTACAGTAAAATGTCGGCCTCTAGCTTTTGTGTTACATACTAACTAGCGTAGACATATAGTATTGTAGAATACGACCTAATGTCTGAAGTACCTTTATTATATTTTGTTATTGGTGTCAGTTAACTCCATACTACAGTATGTCATAATCTTTTGCTGATGGGGATTGTGTGGTCCAATGATTCCGAGAGCGATGCCGTTGAGAGTTCTAAACTCCTACTTGTGCCATATCTGGCGGTAAGGACGAACAAGAAAATATGAAAAATATAGATTAAAGACATTTAGAAAAAATATAGACAAATATAGAAAAATAACTTACAGACTAAAGGAAATTATTATTAACTAGCAGTATAGCTCGGCGTTGCTCCGCTGTAATGAAAGATTTAAAAGTAATCTATGGTCCTGGAGCTCAGACTCTTTGGACGTTGGCACGAAAGACTAAAAAGCAATAGTTGTTTCCAGATAAAGCGAAACCGTAGACTGAAAGAAAAATGAATAGATGTAAGTCAAAGTTTGATTTCCTGGTATTGATATCAAACCTTCTGCACTATTGTAAAACCTGCAACCTTGAAACTCATGAATATCGTTTCTTATGTCTTTGTCTATGAGTGTATCAAATTTGATTAAAATCGGATCACTCCTTCTATAACCCAATTTTATCGATTACCGATTTTCGATAATTATTGGGGGGTACCTTGACACAAAACCGAGCTAAGAATACTCGCAGACGCTTATAATACAAATTTGTAAATGTTCAAGAAAATCGGTTCAGCCGTTTCGGAGTCTATAGGTAACGGGGACACACACACACACACACACACACACAAAGTTCCATTTATAAATAAGTTTAGATTTAAAAAGCAAACTATCTTTCGAAAACCAGTTTAAGCGTTAACAATCACAATGGCAACAACGACGGAATAAGCGGAAGTTGATTTTAACATCTTTCAACAACTCAGCCAATGTATGACGGGCATGCTACAAAAAGTGCTAGTCGAAATTATGACAGAAACCGCGACAGTACGTTACTAGATTCTGCAAAATGTAGTATTCTAAGAATGTAAAAATTAGACAAATACAATAGTAATTATTCTTTAATTTCTATATAGACACATTTTTTAATTCACCCAAAGTAAGGCAGGGTGTCACTATTACCAGGGAGTTAAGAGGAGTTAAAAGTGAGAGAAAAAACTGAGTATAAGTAGGACTAAAGAAAGAGCAAAAGATGAACAGGATTCAAGAAGACAGAAGATAACGATTGAAGTTGCATTTAAATGTATGAAGATTGTAGTTACCAGTAAACGGAAGAGAATTCTACATGAGGGAAGTGCGGGGAAAGAAACTGTTGCAGTAGAAGAGGGGGTTGTATTTAATTATTTCAACAGTAAACGGGTAAGCCCTAGATGCCAATCTAGTAGCACACTTAAATTCACACAGTCGGGGCACCATGGAAAAATCTCCCCAGAGCAGTAGCCATAAAATATAGAAAAAAAGAGAACTTCGTCACGTCGGTGAGAAAGTCGAAATTCCAAGTCAAGACACTATACAAAATTCTAGGTAACTTCCCTAACGGTAATATGGCTGACATCAGCGTCTCACGTAACACATTTCTTTCCGACCTGATATTATTGTAGTTTATATTATTGTAATGTTTTAAAATACATATTTCTAACAGGTTTAACACATCTTTGTACATCCTGCTTTTTTTCCTTAAACGCGACCAAGGCTGTTAATAGAAACTCTAATCATGGCAGAAATATTGACTCTATAATGAAATGGGATTTCCAAAAGAGTCTATGTTATTTTCGTTCACAGTTTTCGACAATCAGAAGAAATAATACATGATTATGAACTTCATGAAGTTGTATAATAAAAGCAGGAATATTACAGGGTACATTAGATTTGATTGTCTTTTCAGTTTGTTTTACCTTTTTGTTTTTTGTTTTTTTTTTGCTATTGATGGTTTCAGAGATGCAAAATTTGTTAGTTCTTTCATCAAATATTTTTTAATGCTTAAATTGAAGCAAACTCGTCTTTTGACAGATGTGCGTGCCAAGTTAATTTCATGCAAAAAAATCTTATGGACAATTCGTTTATTCTGCGCCATTGCAGACGAGTTTAACAAAGAAAAGTGTTTTTGATCAAATTTTTCTATTTTTTTATTTGGTATCTGCATAATTATTATTTTGATGGTATTCTCCAAAGGCATATCCGGAGATATTCTACTTTTTCTTTCTTTAATTCACGTGATGATCCACTTTCGTCTGTTACATATGTATTTAAATCTGTTTTCCTTCTGTTTAAGATTAAATCAATATCGATAAGTGAAGATCATCTGATAAAGAAGTGAAGACATGCAAATCTTAAGAGGGTACAGGGTTGTTTGATGCTATAAATAGAATTAAGTTTTACCAAATATATATTTCGTTGCTCTGGGTTTTTTTTTAAATTGCCTATCCAAAGCAAGGAAATAAAACTACTAAGAAACAATGTTGTTAATGAATGCGAAAGAATATGAAAAAAATTATTAAAGAGAGATCATTTGAGTTTTGTTTATCGGCATATTACCCTCTGTAAGTTATTTAATGCCAAAAAGGTAGGGTTTTAAAGTATTTTTTATATTCGGTTATTGTGAGAAGATAGAGATTTAGTCAGATATTAATGAAATTTATTTATTTTAATTTAATTTTATTTAAAAAAAACTGACGATATCTTCTAGCGTTTTATTAAAAACGTATTGCTGCGGCAATATTTTTTTCCTTCAAAATGTATTATGGCAATATTTTTTTCTTTAAAAAATATGTCATGGTAATAATTTTTACATTCAATAATGTATTGCTGGTAATATTTTTTCTTCAGAAATGTATATATTTTTATAAATCTTATTTTATGTATATATTTCTAAAAAAGTCTATTTTTATACCTGCATAGTATTTTAACCCCAGTATGGGGACTAACAATTTGACCATAGCTGGTGCCCTAACAGGCTTGGCCTGGGAACAACAACAATTAAGAGGTGGTGCTATGCTCCTCACAACCTTGCTACTGGATGCAGTTTACCGTCATACCCAGGAATTAAAAACAGAAAGAAAGAGAGAGAGAGGGAGAGAGAGAGGGGGGAGAGGGAAAGAGAGAGAGAGATTAATAACAATAACAATACAATTACAGAAATTAAGAAGCAACAATATAACGATTGATATATTTGAGACACCCGGAAGAACGATGCCGACTTTTAATGCTTTCCACAGGTGTTTTTATTACTTTATCCTAAACAAGGTAATAAAGACACAAAGATTAATAAAGAATAAGAAAAAGAAAATCGTTATTAATGAGCGAGAAGAATAAATGCGTTAACGTTGTAGAGGCACTACTTATACTGAAGCCGCAGTGAAAGTGGTGTTTGTTTGGGAAAGAAAGCCTCAGAGATTCTAACCGTCTTCAGGCTGATTTGAATTTAATGTTGTTAAGGTTTTTTTTTTGTTTTATGATTAACGAATGCTTCCATGAGTTTAAAAGATTTCTTGAAATGGTTGGACAATATTGACATTTATTTAGTACAAAAAAGTCACGTGTGGTTATACAAAAAAAAAAACAAGGAGATAAATGAGACTTGGTCAGTTTTATATTAATATTTCTCAAACACACGCACACACACACATATATATATATATATATACATACATTATATATATATATATATATATATATATATATATATATATATATATATATATAGTGTATCGAAGCAGCAAATAATTTTCTAAACATATGCTGTTAAATATAAGAGACAATGAATGCCTATTATGTTTAATCGTGAGCCGTTCTAAACGTCGTATTTTGGCTTTAATTTCAGTTGGAAATAAAGAAAAAAATTCTCCAACATTTGGATAATTATTTATTAATTTGCTTCTAAGCTTTCGGCTCACATGAGCCATTTTCAGAGAGGTTATTTAGACTGAAATATAATAACATCCACCATCACCGACGAAGCAAATCAATAAATAATTATCCAAATGTTGGAGAATTTTTGTCTTTATTTTCAACTGAAATTAAAGCCAAAATATGACGTTTAGAACGGCTCATGATAAAACATAATAGACATTCATTGTCTCTTATATTTAACAGCATATGTTTAGAATATAAATATATATATATATATATATATATATATATATATATATATATATAAAATCATCCGCAGACAGTCATGTTTCTCTATATTACAGCTCATCAATACGGTTAGACACCTGATTGCTATTACCCAGGATTGAAACCAGACAGAATCGACATCATTCTACCTGTAATATATTATCATTCAAATATTTGTGCCTATTATCTGGATGTCAAAGAATCGCTTAAAATTAAAGGTTATATTTTTATTGACAACTAATTTACGTGTTCATTTCAGGCTAGAAGGAATTTTTCATAAATAATAATAATAATAATAATAATAATAATAATAATAATAATAATAATAATAATAATAATAAAATCGAAAAATCTGCCATAGGAACAAACTCCTACACAAAGAATATATCTTCAGGTCCCCACAACCAGGATAATCCTAATGATGGTCCTGAAAATTCACCAGCTAGATCTACAACCGTATATTTAAAGAAAGAAAAAATAAAATGGTCTCGTGAGGAGTACAAAGTCGTTATGACTGCATTTTATGAAGCGTTACTCAAACCTCAAAAAAACATGACTCGCCAAACATATGACATTTGGCGTGAAAAAGTTGGTCAAGCAAATAGAAAGTATATTGACGAAAATAAATTGGCCAATGTACGTAGGTACATTATTCGTAATAATCGACTGTCAGAGGCTGAGATTCACGAAATTAAAAGAATTGTAACAAGAAGAGTCGAATCAACAAAGTATGAAAAGGAACCGGAACCGGAAATAAAAAGTAATGACGTCGAACAGATCACAGGTCGTGGTGTAGAAACCGTGAAACACGCAAATCACTGCGAGGATGGTGATGTAAGTCTAGGAGTGCTGGAAGGGTGTGATCTGAGTCTGGGTCAGTTAAAAGACAAAAATAAAATGAGTTCAGAACACATCGAAGATAATTATTTGAGGGAAAATGGGAACAATATACAGGAAGCCAAGATAGAAATAAAAAAACAGCTAAGTCAAATACAGAGTGTTACAATGGAGGAACGTGAACAGCTCCCAAAATTCCAACCAACAAAACAAAACCTCCGAACTATTAAATTGTACAATGCAGCGCTGGGGTCAATACTGGATGAGGACCCGAATACAAATCTTGACGAAGTGATATATGCATCAGCAACAGCAGCAGCAAGAAAATTAAACTTCAAAATGGAAGCAGGGCAGTCGCGCAGACGTGGGGGTCCACCTTGGAAAAGAAAAATCGAAAAAGAAATCGAACAACTAAGAAGTGAACTGTCAGTACTGGATGAACTGAGTGGGGGAGTGAATGTAAGAACTGGGAGAGGAAGAAGAGCCGAAAAAAAATATAACATCGGGAACATTGTCAAATAAAGAAAAAGTAAAGCAAGAGATCCAACTGAAGGCTCAAAGAATAAGACGCTATGAAAAAAGAGCAAGATTTTACAGACGGAGCAGGATCTTTCAGACTGATACAAAGAGATTTTACGGGGAGGTGGGTAAAAGGGGGATTGGGGTGACGGTGCCCCCCGGGGTGGAGGAGGTCACGCAGTTCTGGGAAAAGATATGGACTTGCCCTGGGGGGCCTAGCGGGTAGGTGCATTGGATTGCGCAGGGGATAGAACGAATGAGAGATAGACCCGGACGGACATGGTCTGGAGTTGCGGAAGATGATGTTAAATTTGCACTGAAGAAGGCGCACGGTTGGAGAACTCCAGATATAGATAAAATTCCTAACTTTTGGCTATATTATTTAAATGCAGCACATGAAAAAATGGCCAGGGAACTCCGGGAGGTGGTTGACGATCCCACTGAGGTTCCTGCATGGATGACAAAAGGAATTACATTTCTTCTACCCAGAAATGGTGACACGGGCGGCCCGAGGGACTACAGACCAGTTGCATGTCTTCCGACAACATGTGGACTGCTAACATCTGTTTTGGCAGGGCAGGCGTGTTTGTTCTTGGAGGGAAATGACATGATGCCGCTTGGGCAGAGGGGGTGCAGGCGTGGCTGTTGTGGTTGTGGGGACCAATTGCTGATTAGCAGGGTGATCCTGGAAGACTGCTGCAGTGCAGGGAGGAATCTTAGTGCTGCCTGGATGGACTGCCGAAAGGCATTCGATGGTGTGCCACATTACTGGATTTTAAAGACTTTGGATATATACAAGATGTCGCCCGTCGTCATCGATTTCGTCAGGCGGTGCATGTCTGTGTGGAAGACGGCCCTTTGCCTCAGTCGTATAGGTGGAGCCTGTGAGTCTGATGAGGTGGACGTCAGGGGAGGTGTGTTTCAGGGTGATTCTTTGTCTCCCTTACTGTTCTGCATATCATTGGTGGCACTGGCCAGTCGACTTGGTGGGACAGAGTGTGGTTGTAGGATAGGCCAAGGGAAAATAGGCCATCTGTTTTGCATGGATGACTTGGGGTTGTATGCTGGGAATGATGGTGGGCTGGAGGGTCTTCTGCGGACTGTGGGGTGCTTCAGCGAAGACGTTGGGGTGAAATTTGATTTGAATGAATGTGCTGAGGCTGCAGTTTTGCGTGGATCGATGCAGGAGACATCCTCAGTTGGCCTAGACCCTGCTGTGACAATGGGGGAGTTGAAACCAGAAGAAGCTTGTAGATGCCTGGGTGTGGGTGGGGGCGAAGACATTCACCGTGAGGGAATGAGGGAGATAGTGCGTGGGGGGTGCTGTGGAGGGCTACGAATGGTGTTGGGGACTGAACTGGGTTCACAGAGCGGAGTTGTGGCCATTGGTGGCCTTGCGGTCCCGGTTGTCCAATGTGGCTTCGACATCTTGGGCTGGACTCTGGGCGACATCGGACGAATGGATGCTGGGACAAGAAGGCTTCTTTCTAAGCGTGGGATGCATCATCCAAAGGCTGATGTAGACCGTCTATACATGCCCCGTAAAGAAGGTGGAAGGGGTCTTATTCAGCTGGAATTGTCATGCGGGACAACAACTGTTGGCTTGCTGACATACATAGAGGCAGCAAGGGATTGGATGATACAATTGGTGGGGCAGCATGGGGAGGGAAAGAGGAAATATTCAGTGATAAAAGGGGGCAGTAAATACAAACAAGATTTACAGTTAGTAGATTCTGTAGAAAAGCAAAACAGTAGCCAAGAACCAACTATTGCGGCAA
Source organism: Ascarosepion bandense (assembly GCA_037127315.1). Lineage (NCBI taxonomy): Eukaryota > Metazoa > Mollusca > Cephalopoda > Sepiida > Sepiidae > Ascarosepion > Ascarosepion bandense. Next base: position 2,696,154 of record JBBBDQ010001439.1, on the reverse strand, counting down.
AAAATATGGGGGTGAAAGCCAAAGATGGAGCTCTTGAGGGGATGAGGCAGCGCTGGCGGGAAAGGCCTCTGCGTGGCCAATGTCCAGTGCGTGCCAATGAATCCAGTGTTGACGGGGTTAATACTCATCGATGGTTGCGTGCATCTAGATTGGGGTCTGAAGCTGAAGGATTTATACTTGCAGCACAAGACCAAAGTCTTTTCACGAGAAACTTTCAGGCAAATATTATGCATAATAATATGGATCCAAAATGCAGGTTTTGTGATAAACACCAAGAAACAATAGACCACCTAATCTCAGGCTGTTCTGTGCTTGCCCCAAACGAATGTAGAAATCGCCACGATAGAGTTGGGCAATATTTACATTGGACGGTGTGCAAACATTGTGGAAAAGCTGTAAACAGGCACTGGTATGAACATCATCCAGCACCGGTTACAGAAGTAGAGGATGTAGCCATTCTATGGGATTACACCATCTACACAGACAGAAAAATTGAAGCAAACAGGCCAGACATTATTGTTAAAAACCAGGAGAAAACTTGTCTATTAATTGATATGGCTTGTCCAGCGGATTGTAACATAGCAATCAAGGAATTTGAAAAACTGTCAAAATATAAAGACCTGGAAATTGAAATAGAAAAAATGTGGAAATTGAAAGCAGGAGTTGTGCCAGTGATAGTAGGTGCACTTGGAGTGATGGAGAGTGGAACAAAACAACACATTGAAAGAATCCCTGGAAACCCCAGCTTAAGAGACATACAAAAAATTGTCTTATTGAGTACAGCCCACACACTAAGGAAAACTTTATCTATGTAATGCTGAGGCTGATAGGGAAGATAGAAAAACATGAAATGGAGCCATAACAACACGCCACTACCTGCCTTAGGTCTCCCCGCAGACTTGGTTGGTAGTGAGACCAAAGCAGAAATCGAAATATGATGAAAAATGACATAATAATAATAATAATAATAATAATAATAATAATAATGCGCTTTCTCATAGACATGACAGTCCCTGCATATTGTAATTTATCGTAGAAAATCTTTAAAAAACGTTCAAGAGTTAAAGGGTTTGTAATAGAAGCTTAAAAATGTGACACATAGTGATATTCAATAACTTTAGTTGCATTTAGAGCCCAAGAAATTGAACTTAATTCTTGGTAGATCATGTCTTAAAGAAAAGTAAAAACTGTACTGGCAGTCATAGCTCACATATTAAGAACTTTATCTATGTAAAATATGTGTGATCTGAAGTTTATTTTTTTTACAAAACATAATGATCAGTAAAAACAAACTTATGAAACTATTTCGGAGCCGAGGTCTCTGATTGCGCGCCGGAAGAAAATCTTTATACCACAGAAATTCAATGAAACAACAACAACAACAACAACAATAATAATAATCTCAGAATGTTCTGTACTTGCACCAAATGAATATAAAAATCGTCGCGACTGAGTGGCGCAATATTTACATTGGACAATGTGAAGACACTATGGAAAATATGTAAAGAAACACTGGTATGAACATTACCCATCTCCAGTTACAGAAATAGAAGATGTCACCATTCTATGAGATTACACCATCTACACTGACAGAAAAATTGAAGCAAATAGGCCGGATATTATTGTTAAAAACCAGAAAGAAAAAAAAACTTGCCTATTAATTAATTGATATAACTAGTCCAGCGGATTGTAACATAGCAACCGAGGAATTCAAAAAACTGTCAAAATATAAAGAGCTGAAAATTGACATAGAAAAAAATGTTGAAATTGAAAACAAGAATCATGCAAGTGATAATAGGTGCAATTGGAATGATAAAAAATGAAACAAAACAACACATTGAAAAACTCCCTGGAAACTCTAGCTTAAGGGTTATACAAAAAAGAAAAATTGTGTCTGTTACTAAGAATGTTATAGAACACGAAAATATCATAATTACACGGTGCTGGAAAATCGCGTGACATACCTTTTGAAGAAACGGTTATATTGCTAATAAACATTTTCAGTGAACGAAGTTCATTGTTCAATACAAGTTGACAATGTCTAAATCGTGTAAAGAAAAAAGGAATATTATATCAGTTATATTAAAATTGTAAACAGAGAATGTGAAAAGTTTAAGTTAAGCGATCTATCACCCGACATGCTTAAGTGCTTGATCTTCGTACAAGAGTTGACAGCCAATAACAATGCGGAAATCCGTTCTAGAATTTTGACTAAGTTTGAACAAGACTTAGGATGGACTTTGCAAGCTGTTGTTGAATAGTGAAGAAGAGGATATGGCTAGAAATGAAGAAAATCGTATCTCGCATAAATACGATTTGTCCCAAAATAAAAAAAACAAAATGCACTACAAAAGCAAGTCCATGATACAGATGCACGGACTACATTTTCAGATGAACTACGACTTTATGAACAAAATATATTTGAACTGTAGAAATGTGAGACAGAAGAGTTTGTCTTTTAATTCTCAAAATTCAAGAGTATTTTAAACGCTGACAAGGGCTAAAAAAGACAATTTATAAGCGTAAAAGCAAATAGAATAAATATAAAGATTTATCTAGGCACATGTTCATGTTTGACTATCTTAAACAAAGAATTGTCGCAAATAATCAAATCAATATTAACATTACTAAATAATATTAATCAGGGCATTCTTCTTCTTGTTTGTGCCATGTCCCTTCAGGATGTAAGCGATCATGGCCCTCCACGTCTCCCTATCCCTAGTAGTTTTTAGCACGCTTTCTCTTGTTATCCTACCCAAACCCGGCTCCGCCATCCACCCGCTCAGACCCTTCAAATATGTTATCCGCTGCTTTCTTTCGTCTCTCTTTTCCTCTATCTGACCTTTCAGCATCAGATTCTCCAAACCTTCTTTCTTATCAATATCCCAAGAACTTCACCTGTCTTTTCTTGAGGCTCAGTATTAATTACGTTTTCATTACCATCATTTTAAAAAATTTTCATAATTGCTCATGTGCTCGATCCATAATATCTGCAGCATCCTTCTATAGAACCAGAATTCAGTTGCTTGAAGTTTTTCCTTCATGTTTGATTATATTGTCCATCATTCATTGTACTTCCATGCCATTTTGAAGGACAGACATCACATAACCATTTTGAAGGACAGACATCACATAACCATTTTGAAGGACAGACATCACATAACCATTTTGAAGGACAGACATCACATAACCATTTTGAAGGACAGACATCACATAACCATTTTGAAGGACAGACATCACATAGCCATTTTGAAGGACAGACATCACATAGCCATTTTGAAGGACAGACATCACATAGCAATTCAGAACTCTTCTTTTTTTTCTAGCGAAATTTTCCTGTCTCTTGCGCATTACTAGGCAGAGATTTAAACTTAAAGGTGAGTATACATCAGGTATAAAGTTTTATGCAAACCGTTGAAAGCTAAATCATTCGTGATGGAAAAAATTTATAATTTTTTCGGAACAGAGTGGATCCAACTGTTCAATTTATGGGATTTGCCCATAAACACTTTTCGTAATAAAGTGGATGACTCTTGTTCTAACTCTGATAGGCTAAATAAAGAAAAAGAAAAAGAAAAAAATGAAAAAAAAATCAATTTCCAAGTGTTTTTACTGAGGTGTTAGAAAGATGTCGCAGAACTAAGTCTAAATTCCAATTCCAGCAAAATTAAATTATTAAACGAAACAGGAATATGCCCTTTTCAGCTTTGGATACGATAAACAAGGAGGTAAATCGTTTGGAAAATATGGGAGTGATCTCCGAAGATTATTATCACGATAGATCTCACCGATCGTCTACGTGAAAGAGAAAAATAACGAAATCTGTTTCTCTACGAAGCGGAATGATTGCCCACAAGCTTGCAGTTGCCCCCCTGCGAAAACCAGAATAGATTTTCACAAAGTTAAATAGAGGAACATCTCCAAGTAAGATTTGTCAAACGCATATTCGTAAATCTAGGTTGACGAAGAATATGCAAACATCTTAATCTATACCCTCAAGAGATTATACAAGTTTAGTAGATAACCTTTCTTAATCAAGGTAGCGCCTGAAATGTTTTAGCAAGTAATGGATACAATGATGAATTATCTAAACTTAGCGATCACCAGCTTAAATGACATTTCGATAAAACGCGAAAAATGAGAGCAGGATACTCAGAAAAATAAACGGACACGGATTTAAATTGAGTGATAAAAACTGTGGATATTTCCTGACGAAAATGAATTATTCGTCCAAATTAACGAAAAAAACCATAGACAAACAGACCCAACCAGATGAAGTGTGATTAAAAAAATACACCCTCCAGCAAATATGTCATCTTTACAAGCATTTTTAGATTTCGTAAATTATCATGTCTTTATTTTGAACATGCATTTTTAGCGAGCTCCATGAAATAATTGACAAAATGTAAAAAAATATAAAAATCAGAAAAATAAAAAAAACTGGAATTGAAGAGCAAAATAACAAAAACATTTCAAAAAATTAAAACGATTCAAACGTCAGACTTGTTTCTCTCTCAGTTTGACCCCAAATTAGAAATAATCGTGGCGAGCGAAATTAGTAAATGCAATATCATTGCTGCAATTTTGCATTAGCACAAAGACGGTTCAGTAAAAGCGGTCATAAGAGTTAAGAAACTTTTATCGTCAGAGAAGAATTATAGACAGGTAGAGAAAGAGGCGTTGGGAATAATCTTTGCTATGGAAAATTTCATCCACGTTAGAAGGTTCACCGTCAAAACAGATCACCTTCTATTGTTAGGTATTTTTCTGTTGAATTCAAATTTGAATTACAATTTTAAAATGAAATTCCTGTCATCAGAAAAGCTAACTTAGGCAGAAGTTTTTTCGAAACTTCTACCCAATGTACGTAAACCATTAGAAGATACAGTAATTGCAGCGCTTAGAGCTCAGAATGAAATTAATAATATTCTCAGCAACACTGAAATTGATCTTCCAGTGACACTATAAAAGATGTTAATAAAAGTTCAGGTAGATACTTTTATTAGACAAAAAGAATTTGTTTTTTAATCGTATCACCCGAGCAAAGCGGTAACGTCACTGATGTGCAGGGTACTACATAACAGTAAAGGAATTAGATAGGAGGAGAGTAAAGAGAAAGACGAACCTGTTACAGATGGGAATATAGGTGTAATGACAGTTGTAAAGGTTGAGAGAAAGGAAAAGATATACAGGGTGGTGTAGAAAGTAACAGAGTCAAGTGGTTAAGAAATGGGTATTGACATTGTATTTAAATTCCTTGAGGTTGTAGCCGTCAGAAAAGCAAGAATATGGAAGCGATTTCCACAGGTGGGAATTGTGAGAAAAGAAGCTGAGGAGTAGAATTCTCTTTTGCATTTGGTTCATCTAACTGTGAATGGGTGGAACTCAGTTGCCAGTCTGGGGCACCAGTAACTTAAGTTCGTTGAACCAAGTAAGTTAAGAAATTGAAAGATAAAAATAAAAAGTTTAATCGCAACCTGAAGGTGACGATATTTTTTCAATGTGCTATGAGGTCTTGATTATTGGCGAAAGAGTGTTAATGCTTGCACCTTTTCAGAAATGGATGTTGAACGCATATCATATAGATCATCCAGATATCTCTAGAATGAAACCCCTCATGCGCAGCTATGTCGAGTGGCTCAATATTGCCAAAGACACACAGAGATTGGTAAAAACGTGCAGGGGTTGATCATGTTAGCAAAACCACCACCAGTTGAATTCCACCCTTGGTCAAAGACAGAAACATTGGATCGAGATTACAAATCGATTTCTCGGCACCTATATATGATGTCTACAACGTAATCATTGTCGACAGTTTTTCCAGATAGCTAGAATTTTTAAAAGTGTAACATTTATAATTTCGCTGAACTTCTTGCATTAATTATTTGCTACATACGGTATCCTGAATACCATTGCTTTAAACAACACCACTGCTAAAAAGTTTCAATGTTTTGGTAAAAACATTGGGATGCAACATATCAGAACTACCCCCTACAATTGTCGAAATATTCAAAATAGAATTTAAAAATGGTAAAACTAATGATGTTTCTACATCAGATTTTAAGTGTATATCGCGTGGCACTTAATACTAAAACGATAACAGGTACGCCCCCGGCAGGACTAATGTTCACAAGGAAAATTAGATGGCTGTTTGACAAACTGCTGCAGAATAAAAAAATATCGAATTCAAGAAAGATTCGAAACCAAGAAATACTTCAAATGTTATTGCATATGATAAAAAGGTTTACATGGCGTGCATAAAATACATCTAAATCAATGAAGGAAATGTTACCCCAACAAAGAGAGCATCCGAGTAGAGGAGCCAATGGCGGTTCTCTATTACGCTTTTCGATGTACCTCTGCTACAGATAGCTCCAGAAATTACGCACTACAGTAACAGGAAGAGACAGCCTTGAAACGTGTTTGATCTCGACTCAAAAAGGAAAAAAAAAGTATAATTTTAAACGGAAATAAATCTTAAAAGTAATGTTGTGGTAACAACCAGTTAACCTCTTTACTATCATGAATGGATTGATTCATTCATGATAACTTGTCCTCTATAATTTCTGGGGGTGGGAGATGAATACGATACTGTTGCAGTGACTTGTTTAGCTAAGTATTAAATATTACTATCACGACTGACTCTAACGACTTAAGTGTTGTGTCTTGCCAGAACCTATATAGTAACAGCATTGAATAAACTTAGAAAAAGTTGAGTTTACATCATTTGTGTATAAAGTGAAGATTGAACTCACTACTCTCGAATGTTGGTCTTTGAGACGTGCTCGTCATAAAAATCATAAATATCCTTCTTCTCGTCTTGGAAATACATAAAAAGCAGTTATTGTTCATTTTGTACAGGACCAAGATCAAATCTGGTTTGAAGGTTACAGACTAAGAAGCCCGGTTTATGTGGGGAAGAGATCGTCTACTCTGGTCTTGAACAGGTTATGGTTTTATTATTTTGGGAAGCATCCGATCAGGAGTCGGTTTCACAAAACAGCTACTCGTGGAAGGAAGCTGTTCGAGTGGAACTTACATCGCACCTCGAGATGATACAACAGGAGCACTCGACTAGAAATGGCAACTGTATTCGGTGCACGAACGAATAGTAGATTTGTACATGTGCAAGATGCATTCTAACGAGAAAATACTTTTACTTTGCAGTAGACGAAGCAATTGATTCGATAATAATCGGTCTAAGGTGCAATGATTTTTATGTCAGAAAACGTGTGTACAAATAGGCCTAGTTTTGTGGCTCTTCTGGAGTTTACTCTTAACCATGCTGATAGCAGGTAGAAAAAGGTTCTCTATGGTGATTAAATGAAAGTTTTCAAGGGGAAAAATTAAATAACCGCATTTCTAATTTAAGATCTCTGATTAAACCCAGCAAAACATAACTTTTCAAAAGAACCATCACAGGCGATTTAAAATGCATTCTTAACAAAAATCATGAAACGAAAATATCCTGGAGTAAATCCAATGAGCCCTTGTTAATCACTGCAAAACCCGGTCTTTAACTTAATTGCATGTATCTGCTGTAAAAGTAAAAGCAAAAATTATTACAGACATCTTCTCTATAATCATACATTGAATCACAAAATAACTGTTCCTATTTTCACAGATAAAAGTGTATATCGAGGAATGGTGTCTTGCATTTGCTAATCGAAAGTATGTCGTCTTTCACCAGAAAACGCATTACGATGACCTTAGATCTGTTTGCATATCCGTAGAAAGAGATAAAAGTTACCTACTGCACATTCCATACTCAACTGACTTTGTACTTCGGAGTAATATATCAATCCCTAGAATATTATTTTAACGGAAAGAATATAAATTATTGGGAAGCATGGGACGATAACATCATGACGGTACCCCAACAATGGTGAAAGGTAGGGGGACATATGCTGTCCAATAAACCTATGTGCACATATCTGAAGATAGTTCTTGAAAGTCACTAAAATCAACGCTGGGAAATTTTGTGTCGACAAAATATAATTGAATTAGCATATGTATCTTACTCGACAAGCAAAGAAAACAGAATAATTGTTTTTTTTAAATAATGTTCACTCTGTAAATAACGAAGATAAAGGGTTGCAAAATAAAAAGCAAAATTTATGGAGATATATTCAGTTAAGTGTTATACGTGATACACGCTTCGGCGATCATGTCTCGAAAAAGGCATGACTGACTGGGCAGAAGATCATCCCACAGTAGTTTGCCATGGCTTATCTGTGGTAGACTGATTGCAGACCAAGGCTATAGAATCTAATTTGTCCTGTTATTTAACACAAAACTGGAATCAATAGACGGATTAATGCCTTTCCCAATAGTATTTGCGTGTAAGTGAATGCAATGAATTCAGCTGGAATTCGAACTCGGCTACCCAATTTCTCGTTCCAAGCCGATATCCAATGCACCACAACGCACATAAGTGACTGGGAGAGCATCCATTTGGGAATCAGCTCTACATAGCAGTGGTTGCCGGGAAGAAACTGATCAAGTGAAACTTGCATCTCACCACTGTATTTCGTTCGAACTCATTTCATGAGAATAGCGATAGACAAACGAGGTGCATTGCGATTTTTCGTCAACCCAGATATATCAAACACTTTACATGTCGAATTCGTGAGACTGCATCTTGATACTGAGATTCTTGTCCATCTGAAGTACAACCAGATATGGTAAAATTAAATCAGTGGTGATAAAGCCTGTTTCAATAACAAATTGGAGCAAGACAATCACTTAATAAACAAAGTTATCAGAATGGTTCACATAAAACGTCTGAACAAACAAAATTGCAATTTAAGAAGAGAAGAAAAGAAGAAATCGATGACAACAAACCTATTTCAAGATCAAGTTAAAGCAAGGCGACCAGTTAATAGACGAAGTTATCAGAGTGATATACATATAAGGCTCAAACAAATAAATCTACAATTTAAGAAGCGTAAAATCAAAGGAAGTGAGGACGGTAAATCTTATTTCAAGACAAAGCAAGACTATCATTAATATGCAAAAGTATCTGAGTGCCTCACATGAAAGTCTTAAACAACGAAGACTGCTATATAAGTAACGTAAAAGAAATGAAACTGATTAATTAAAAAAGTCCAGTAAGCTTGGTTAATAACTTCATTTACATGCACATAAATATTTATTTGTACCCATTATCAAAACGAGATAAGGTTGATAACCAACGATAATAACAAAACTTTGCATACAAATAAATAATAGATTTATAAACACCTAAGGAAGATTCATGCTAACAATTTTCCTTGCCAAAATTTAACTTGCATATTTATTTGTCTATTGTTCATACTTGATTAGAATATTGCTGCTATTGTTAGATATTTACAGAATATTGATAAAATTTAAAGAAGTATCTGCAATACTATTTATCTTGATCTGACATCTCGGCTTCAAACATTTTCTAATTGTTGTAAAGTTATTATTTACGTCTTTTCTATTAATACATTCATGGTAATTGTCTTGAAAGAGTTTCCTCTGTGGTACCTAGACTTTATGAATTTAAGCTTCCAGTTGAATTCATTGCATACTCATACGAACAAATAGGTTACCGAAAGGTATTAATCTGCCTCTTTCTTCCAGGTATGGGTTAAATTGCATGTTTATATACAGTAAACATTTCAAAGGTTAGTGATGGAAGGGTATTACACATTGGCGGATGAGATAGTTCACAAAGACAAACATTAGAAGATGGAATTCCGCCTAGCGCCGTGAAAAGTAATAATCGTTGTTAATGAAGAGAAGACTAAAGTAGACAAACGAACATCATTTACTTCAAAATAAGGGTTTGGAAACCTAGTGCCACGGAGGAATTGTTTTCATGGCCTATGCTTCTCCGGAAGCGAAAAGGAACACTAATATTATAATAATCTGAACGCGTTGAATCAGTTAAGCCTCTCGTGGATGAGAACTTACAAGCATCAGCTACTTTCAATAACTAGTACTGTTAGTTTGAACTATTCCTCGCCAAATACAGGGCCAAGGTGTCAATCATGTTAGTTACTAAATAAAGCTGTAGTAAATGCGTATACGGATTATAAGGTGAACATTCTGAGGATATGTAAGATACATACCGATTGGAACTAGACAAGAAAGATGTTGATATTGTAATTATTGAGGAACATGCTATCTGGTGTATGCTGCATAATGGAAGAATCTGTTTGAGAGAAACTCACTCTTTACTATACTTTAATATTAAAGAAATGAGGATGAGTGAACTCGGTGTAAGGGATCTGATGTGTTCTAGGAGTGAAGGTATGGACTGTTCGTACCACAGAATATAGTAAACTCTAATATCTACCATGAGATGGATTAGCAAGTGTCAAGCACGTTTTTATCTGTGAGTAAGGGTGTAAAACGGTTAATTAGTCAGAAGGTCATTCAAATGCTTTTGAACTGTAAGGCTGGAAAGCGAGGGTTGGTAAAGCCAAAATTTGGATGTGGCTTCAGTACTCCATCTTTTTGTCTTCCACATATACAAATCAACCATCCGACCGTGCATAGAATACTGTTGTCATATTTGGTCAGCCGCCCCTGCTGTTCATCTAAGGGTTCTCGATAGGCTTCAAAGGAGAATCGGTAATATGATTGGTCCCGACCTAGCAGCTCGACTCCAGTCAATTTCTCTTCGGCAAGATGTGCATCTTCTACAAATATTTTCATGGCTTCTGTACCGACGATGTTATAATATATATGAAGAGCAAGTGTGGCCTGAGTTTTTTTAAGGAGACTTTCAAACATACCGACGGTCATAAAGAATTTATTGTTTATTTTGATTATTCTAGAATTTGAAATATTGAAATGCAAAAATAGAAACATTATATGACAAACATATATGATCAGTTTTGATGAGAAAGTTGAATAATGCAATGCACTATTGAAAAAGTTATTTTACAAAATATTCAATAAAACATGAAAAATCGATCATACATTCTCAAGGTGAGAGAGATCATGTCGATTGAGCTTATTGATTGATGACGGTTGCAATAAGGCTAAATATATTTGTTTTAATATAAAACAAACTATTCCAATACACAAACTTTCATTCAATATTAATTGGGATTGGGAAATCTTTATTTTGACACATTCAATATTGATCATAGTATTTTATCCTCTAAGTTGCGCATAAGACGTTATCCAAATTTCATTAGAAGACTTCGTCTATCTCTTCAACTACCTCTTCGAAATCTATGCTTCTAAGGTGTTTTTTAATATATTTCTTGGCAAATGGAAGAGCTAGAAAAACTTCTTCCCAATGATGTCACAAGTTTTGAAGGAAACTGTAAAAAAAGTTTACACATTCAAAAAGCCGTCGACGAATCAAGTGAATAAAAAAAAACGTTCAGTTAATTTGCATTTCTTCAAAGCAAAATCATTGATATGTTTTCCTGTTTTGTTTTTGTTTGTTTAGATTTTTTTTTTACACACGAATTTTGTATGAAAAGTCAAATCACTGTAATGGTGGCCTTTTTCTCTCGAGAGCTCATTTCATTATATGTGGCATAACGATAAAAACAAATCTCTTTGATGTCTAATAATACAAATATAGAAAGTTCTGACGAGCCATTATTTATGTATCACAAAACATTTCGAAAAGTTTGATGACAAATAAATGTGAGAATTCTGCAAGTTGCTGTTATTTGCAACAATGTTTGACCTTTAACTATACCTCTCATCCAATATCGTCTCATGTATTTACACAAACTACATAAGCCGCTCACTTTTTTAACCATGTTTCCCGTGAATGTAAATTTCTCTAGACCCTCTTTCCTTACTATATATACCCTAAAATTAACTTTTTTTTTATCCGAAGCAAACGCGTTATTTTTGTTTCCATTTTCCTTAAACTTACTCGTTGTTTCTAGGTACGCCTATCTTCTGGGGAAATATTACCCTTGCTTTCTGTCTCCTCTTCATTTACGATAAAAGAATATCCAGCATTTACAGTCTTATTAAAAGAGTGATATTACAGTTGCCAACCCGTTTAAACTTCCCCATTTGCTGTTTGAACATTTAGTTGTCCTTTTTGCAAATGACTGGACATTTTGCTTTCTTATAATCCGAAGAGAAATTATGAATTTTCAAAAATCAACAGCAATAGGTACATTGGAAAATTTTCCTAGCGATTACAAACTTTCACACAGGATCACTTTGTGAACATTTATTGTCATAAGTTCGTCGTGGTGTAATGACTAACAAGCTTATCTCCCTAAATCTAGTAATACTGAGTAATGAGTTTGATCCTCACTGGGAGCTCAAAATTTTCGTCTTTTCGAAAGATCTAAGCTACGTGGTATAATGATTAGCAAGCTTGTCTCTCTAGATATACTACAACTGAGTAACGAGTTTGCTCCTCACTGGGAGCTCAAAATTTTCGGCCCTGTACCAGATCTAAGCTACGTGGTATAATGGTTAGCAAGCTCGTCTCTCTAGATTTACTACAAATGATTAATGAGTTTGATCGTCAGTGGGCGCCCTACACATTTGGCCTTGCGCCACATCTAAACTAAGCTTAGAAAATAATTTTGCGCACCCCACCTTGGTGTGATGGTTAGCAAACTCGTTTTGCTAAATAAATTACGAATGAACTTCACTTGATGGCCCCTAATTCCGAAATTTTGCCAATTCTAAGCTACACTTAAAGAATTATAATTCTATTGCCACATATCTCCTTTTCAATCTGTGAGAATTGTTCAGCATTCACTACCATATCAGATAATTGACATTACATTGCAGTTTGGATTGTGTTTCAAGGAATTTTTCATTTTTCTTAATACAGTCTTAAGTTTGTTTGTTTTTAAATACATATTTCAGTGGCGCTTCGATTTTTAATGGCACATTGTTATTCGTCATGCTTAAATAATCTTTGGCAAGGTTAAATAATACTAATTTAGTTCTTAAAAGCCAGGAAAAATTCCAAAAGTAGAAAAACACACTCATCAGTTGTTCCAGTGGTGGTGTTGTTCAGATCTTAAAAGAGCTTCAAGTTTAATTACTTATCTTTGGCAGCCCTACTGCAGTCACTCTCTCACCGTCGTGATGTGGCTTCCCTCTGCCTCTTCTATAAATACTTTCACTGCTTCTGCTCCGATGAACATAGATCATTGGTGCCCCCTAGGTATGAATTTGCTCTTTTACAGTGAAACAGATAAAATATAACCGCAATTTCTACTCAGTTTCTTTTCTCGTACTTCCCGCCTGTGGAATTACCTTCCATATACTTGCTTACACGACAGCTACAATCTCCAGGAAATTAAAAGTAAGGTCAATAGACACCTGTTATCGCACTAACTCGCATCCATTCTCCCAACCACTCTTTCCATCTACCCTATCCTCATCCTCGGTATCCTCATCCGTCTATCACCCTCCTTCCGACATTTCCTATAAGTAACCACTCTTTCTCATCACTTTCCCCTATGTAACCCCCTGTGCAATAGTGGCAGTGGAATGCCTTGCTTGTGGTGAAATGATTAAAACAAGTATAAAAGGCAATTTGTGAGTCTGTGTGTGACTGTTCCCTATGCACGCCTACATTTTTTAAGCTACGCCATTCAAAATTTATAGGGACACATATCTACAAGGGAACCAGATCGACACAATTTTCCCTTTTGGCACTTTTTGGCCAATGTAGTCGATTGTTTACATTTGCTCTGTAAAACATCTATGATCTAAGATGTTTGCTAAATTACGTCACAGAAATCAACGTTACATTTTTGTATGGTTCTATCTCTTTTAAAGAGAAACTAAATTAAAAGGAGACTTATATTTTCTAAACTTATACAAAGGAAAATAACTTGTTTTTGTTAGCAGTGATTCGTATATATGAGTTCTAATTAAGATCTGATGCCAGCCTAAGTTCTAGTAGTTGCTCGAGGTTATTTAAAACCAAAAAAGTGGGTTTTTAAAGTATTATTTTAAATGTTCAGTTATAGTGAGAAGGTTGATTTGGTCAAAAATTGATTAAATTTTTTTTTATTTATCCCTCTCTTTCATAATATGTCTTCTTGTTTTGTATTAAAAATGTATTGTTGGTAATATTTTTTCTTTAAAAATGTATATTTTTCCATAAAAGTCTATCTTTATGTATATATTATTATAAAAGTCTATTTTTATACTTTCATAGTGTTTGAACCTAATTTGGGATTTACTATTTGCCCATAGCAAGATCCTAACAGGTGCTACAACTTTGGGTCAGGGTGGACCTCGGAACAACAGCATTTAAGAGATGGTTTATGCTCATAACAACCTTCCAATCAGAGGCTTTGCTGCCGGACTTCAAGATTAGAGAGAATGCAGGGTCATCTCAATGATGATGAAATGGTACTAGATTTTTTTTATAATCATTTCATTTCAAGCAAGGCAGTACTGCCATTGGTGCACAGAGGGTTACATAAAATGAGAGGGATGAGAGAAGAGGAACAAGTTATAGGGGGTGTCAGAAAATGGCTAAGAGAAGGATGAGAACATTGGTGTGAAAAAAGCTGATGGGAGTAGTTTGGACGGGGGAAAGAACATTGTAAAGGACTTCTAGAACAATCAGCCAGTAATCAACTAGAATGATTTTGACTGAGTAGGGCTTTGGGATGCCAGGCCACTTTGCAAAGTAATGCTGCCATTTTCAGATTTCTCATCAGGTTGATGTGGCCTACATATATCTGTGTCTGTCGCTCCAGGGGACACAGGCCAAGGACTTGGGATAGGGGTCTTAACTGTAGGTGCCTCAAGATTCCTCAGAAATCTACGGATCCGCAGGGTTATCCTACCTGATCCTGCAACTCTAATTCTATATTGGCGGTTGGACAGCGTTTTTGCCCACTTATGTCCCATCGATGGCTATTTGGATTTTGAATTGAAACTGTGCCTGCCTCACGAAGTGGGGATAAGTTATGTGCAGTACGATTGTACGTGTCAACAAGGCCTGCATTGCGTTTAGATAATGCATTTTCACGCCTTCTGGCTGCAGCTATCCACTCAGAGTGTGGCGGATATAAATGTGGGTGTGATGGTATGAAATCCCGAAGACGTCTATGAAGCAGGAGTTGTGCTGGTGACAAGCCAATGCCTTGGATATGGGTGTTTCTGTACTGCAAGATCGCTCGTGCTACCATATCATTGTCCAAGGAACCTTGATGTCCTGTGCAGTCCTTTATGAGTCTTTTTGCAGTTTTGGCTGCTAACTCTGCTCACCCATTAGACTGGGGATAGGCCACAGAAGAAATCCTTTGTTTAACTTCCCAGCTTTCTAGGAACTGTTTGAATGAGTAAGCTGAAAATGGCGGTCCAACGTCAATACTGAGTTCCTTAGGTGCACCATATGTTTGGAATACTTTCCTGCAGATGGATATTAACCTAGACGCAGCTGCTTGTCCTGGCTTGATGCGGTGAGTCTGTCTGCGCAAGCAAGATATGTGAAAGATCCAACATAAAACAAGTCCATCACTATTTGTTGAAAAGGCCACTCTGGTAAAGGTGTCATGTAAATTGGTTCACGTGGAAGACTTGGGGCATATCTTGAACAGGTAATGCAACTATTTCTATAATTTCGAATTGAGGCATTCATTCCAGGCCAGTAGACTGAGTCATTAGCACGTGCTTTCATGCCCACTACTTCTTGATGAGCCGAATGTAAACATCTTAGTATGTTTCTGCATTGGGAATTTGGTATAACTACTCTCCTGTCCAGGAGAATTAGGCCATTGTCATTGCTGAGACGGTTACGAACTTCCCAATATTCTCGGACTGTAGGCGGTGTTGCTTGATGACTGCTCGGAAAACCTTTGTCTATGGTCCTGCATAACAAGGTGTATTGTGTGTCCTTCTGACCAGCATGGCGAAGTGGTCAGGGGAAGTTATGGCAGGGTTACTCCCTAATTGAGATATGGATGTGAGGGCTGTAGATGTCATTGCTGCACAAGTCTCATCTGATTCATTGATGTCCGTAGGGGTGGGTTCTATTGGGAATGTATCCAGCAGGCTCTGTATCGTAGTGACCGGATTGCGGGAAATAGCATTAGAGGCCTATGCCATTTTCCAGGGCAGTGTTACGTGGTGAAACGATATCTCAATCTTTTCTCCTTGAGCCGGAATAGGCGTGGGTTGTGGATTTTGTTTGGATTCGAAATCCAATGGGCAATGCCATCACAGGTTCGTATCCTGTTCGCAGCGTCATGTAAAGATCTTCTAGAACAACCAGCCAGTAATCATCTAGAATGGAAGTTGGGCTTGACTGACCAAAAACGCCCACCAGGGCAAATTGGTAGGTGGTTTAAATAATAACCTGGGAGATTCCATGCTGTTACAAGCAAGTCCATTCTATAAGTATTGGTTGGCTGATAATCTCAGTGTGTATACTGAGCCCCATAAATATTGAGCACAATATCCACACTCTTGAATAGACACCTTCCTCCAGGGAGAGAAAAGGAAACAACCATGTTGAAAGGTAAGTTTTTACAAACATGAAGGAAATGATGAGAGTCAAGGAGGTAGGAGATAGCAACTAACTTTACATTTAAATTCTTGGAGATTGTAAGCAAGTATACGGAAAGGAATTTCACAGGCAAGCAAAGAAGTTGATAGGGTAGATGTTGCGATTACATTTTATTGGTTTCACTGTAAAAGGTTAGTACCTACTTCCTAGTTTAGTAGCTCGAATAAATTCATGCAGACGGGATCCCAGGAAGCTAAGCTTGATTTTAAATATGTATATACTTTCAGCACGGAGAACTAATGCTTATCAGATGTGCTTTTACTTTGTGCGAATTGACATAACTTAGGCGAAATATTGTAGTATGACTACTTGTTGTATATTATCTGAGCTAGTGCATAATTTCGCAAAGAATGTAGTTTTATGAAACAGAAAATTATACAAATTTGCTAGAAAAAGAAAATAGACATTGTTTTGATAAATATTTGATTGTTATCAAAGTTATGAATGCGGGCAGAATACCCCGTGTCTGGAAATATTTGATTGTTTTAAAACTAGCTTAGCCAATGTCAGATAATGTAGGCCTTGAAATGGGGTAAACAATGTGCTAAAAGATGATGAAGTCACTTATAAAAAAGTCAGATTAGTAGCAGAGAATAAAGAGTCAGACAGTGAGCATTTGAGATAGGAACCCAGACCGTGAAAGACAGGGAAAACCGTGGGCAAGCACGGCCTATGTTTGACTCGAAGCGTGTATGCTGACACTTCTGACATTACCTTCTAGTCCACAACTACGTCACCTGAAGAGCGAATAAAAGATATGTTGTCTACATTTGTTTATATATACGTGGTATGGGCGTGGTTATATTAAGTGAGAATATCGTCATTTTATCTGCGTGAAAAGGGAAGTGATTTTATATGAGAGAAGATAACAACTTTTGTGTTCCCGTCCTTGAATTAATCGCCATTTCATCGAAGAGTATACAACACTTTAATTCCCTTCTCTACAGTTTGTAATTTTCCTTCTCTTTGGTGCCATGGTGGGTAAGATAATCTTGCTATTGAAACTAAATCTCGTAGGGAGAAAAATCGGGTCGTCATTTTTCTCAAGGACATCTGTGGGAAATTAATGCAATAGACGAGGCTGGTATTTGAACTCGAATAGCCAATTTCAGTATCGATAGCCGCTACGATAATCGCACATTGTTAATGATCTTTTATATATTACCGGAAAATACTTGCACCATCCGGAAGTACAGGGCCGATTCCGTGGATTTATTATCACTTTACCAGAGGTAAGGCAGTAAAGACACTAAGACTCAGGGCTTTCCAAGTGTTAAAGAATGAGAAAAAGAACAGCATTTTTAAGGAACGAGAAGTATGGAAGAGTGATGAAGAAAATAGACGATAGCGACTGACATTCCATTGAGGTTTTTGATGATCGATGGTGAATCGAAAGCAAATAGAAAGAGAGTTACACAAGCAGAAAGTGTGATAAGATGTTAGCTAGTAGTTGATTCACTAATCAAATTTATCAGCCGTTTTTTATTTAGAGCAAGACACATATGGGTAAAATTTCAATACTTAGAGAATACTGAAATAAAGTTTGACTTGCTGAGTGAGTTCAGGGAGAATAAATACTGTGCCAACCTGGTGCTGTTTTTAGTTACGTTCGAGTAATTTGTGAGGGGTAGGAGCAGATTGCGAGGATTGCACAGGTTGGTAACTATTTTGAGATATTTGCTCAAAATGTTGGATGCTACGAATTTGGCAGTAGGTAAAAATTAAGAACATCAATAATTTCAACAAGTTTATGCCGATTACAACAGCAATTACAAACAATTTTTATAGTATTATACACAAATACTTGACAATGTCTAACAATTCAGGAGTTTGGAATCAATGACTGCTTGGATGAGTTTGGCTTTCAGGTTCAGAAAAGAAAACACTTGAAATCATAAATGAAAAACATAAAAAGTTAAAAATACCTTGTCAGGCTTTTGCAACGATACATGTATGGAGGGAAGGTTACAATTCAAATGAAAAATGCTCTCTCTCTCTTAGTATATATATATATATATATATATATATATATATATATATATATATATAATTATTTGTTTGAGCATAATTTTTGATCGATACTCGTATTTAAGTACCTATTTTGTTTATAATCAAACAGTATATATATAGATTTTCTAACAGCCTGATTATTTACGATAAATTTTTGTTACAAAAATGTGTGTCATTCGGCAGGATTCGAAGCTGCGACCCCTATTCACAAAAGGGGAGCCACCAATTAACGCGTCTTAGACCTCTCGACCACGAATGACCAAATTGATTTCAATTTGTTTAGACTGTAGAACATTCGTGGTCGAGAGGTCTAAGACGCGCCATATATATATATATATATATATATATATATATATATATATATAGCCAAGAGATTTTGTGACAGATTTATGTCAAACAGAGTAGTATTCTTATGAAATTTTAATTCCCGGAAAACAAGTAATATTTGAGCATTTTTCATATTTCTTAATTTTTTTTTCTTTTATATTTTACATCGATTGGTGTTCTTATAGAATTCTCACTTGTTTAATTATACAGTTAAGGAACTATATCCACCTATATGACCTCCATGAAAGCAAATTTTTCGGTTGCTTTTTCTGCTGACACGAAGTGTAGCAATTAGATTGAATCAACTGCTATGTCTGTTGCTAAAAAGGTCGGTTGACTGTGTCGTATCAGAAAATGCATTTCGTCTGAATCCATCTTGCCATGTATAAATCTACTTTTTGTCCATGCTGGGAATATTGCTATCATATCTGGTAGGTTATATATGTCAAGATCCTGAAAACCTTAATGAAATGGGCATGGAATGTTATATAGCCTGGCTTAACGTCTCGACTGTTGTCATTTCTCCACCTCTCTCTGTGACATGGCTTCCCCTTTGTCTTCTCCATTCCTATTTTCATGGCCGTTGTTCTAATGAGCACATCTATTTGATATCTCGACAACGTTAATTTAATCGTACTTATAATTTCTCTAGCTGGTATCATTGTTTTACCGTTGAAATAGCAGAATATTATCATCAGTTCTATTCTAATAGATTCAATTCACTTCATTTTCCCTGCAATTCTATTCCGATTTCTTTATTCCCATCCCATTATAGGAATCGTGCATTTCCATTTATTCTGTAATATATATATATATATATATATATATATATATATATATATATATGTATGTATGTATTATTCAATATAACAGAAAATGTATATTTATTATGTTAAATCATGTTCCGTTCTAAACATTATATTTTAGCATTGATTTTTAGTTTAAATAAAGGCAAACCTTATTCAGCATTGGATATTTTTATTACGCTGGTACTTGATTTAAGTTTTCGACTCACATAAGCCATCTTCAGTGTGGTTTTATAAACATTAACACAAAGATAATTCTCATCAAAGTTGATATTGTATTATGTTGGCATGGTAAAATTGCTATGTGACGATAAAGGTCACAGATTAACAAGCACAGGTTGTACATTCGTGATGCGGTTCTTTGACATCATAGCACGAAAAAGAACAAAATATTAACAACAAAACCATTTCTTTGAGTACAATGTAATGTTTTGCGACAAACTTGAAATATTTTTTGAGTATTGGTTGCTTTGTTTTAATTTAGATGGCCTCCAATATCTGAAGCTTTTTTTATCTACGTGTGAGTAACTTTGTGTTATCGACTAATATCTGTCTAATATTACGTACATCTCTAACATAACGCATTGTCTGTTATACTAAACAATATATGTTGAAATAATTATCTCCTGCCTCAATACACTATATATATATATATATATATATATATATATATATATATATATATATATATGCTCTCATACCCTGATTGAGCACTCTGGAAGAATGGTAGACTTTGAAAAACAGTAGCTACTCTCGCATGCACGCATCGCTCATTCACTAATGAATTAGAGCACCCTGGCTATTGGGCGTGTATAATGACAATATACATGCTAAAAAAAAGTCTGTCTTCTTCTACCGAACGACTATAGCCCAGAGGTAGAATCACCGACTGACGCTAATTCGGCATGGTTTCTATCCTGGGTTAAAAGCAATCGGAGTCTAACCGTACTGATGAGCTGTGATACAGCGAAACAGATCTGTCTGCGGATGACTATATATATATATATATATATATATATATATATATATATATATATATATATGTTAACCATTTCATATATAAAGTGTATCGAAAAGACTTTTACAATATTCGGCCGCGGATTCCTCACAGAAAAACAAGGTCAAAAAACATAGACAAAAGTCTATAAAAATATGAACGTATGTGTGTGTGTATGTTGAGGCCAATATTTTTAAGCAATAAAGCAATTATAAAGAACAAAGAAGGCAAAAAATAATGTAAATATTATTCAGCATAGACTGTCCGTTGCAGACTTGTTCTTTCTATTGCTTGCGTGCAAAATCACGATGAAAGATCTTTATTTAACTTCGTTTTTTCAATGACTTTATTTCTCAAAATGGTGTCTCATTCATATGATAATAAACGTCATAGTCTGACATTGGATAGAAGTATTAATTCAATTTCAATAGTCAAAAGTACGCGATTGAAACAACAAGATATAACCAGAAATTTGGAAATGGTATAAAATTCACATTTTTTATTCTAATGGCATCAGATAAACTCAAAATAACTAATTTCCAATTTTGACCAATAAGAGGTCTTGAAAATGAACACAACATTTACTGACAATATTGTTTAGAAAACGTGAATGCTAAAGTTACTACAAATCTTTTTTCACTTTATGAATTGTTCAGTAAACATATATCGAAATATATTTGTTATCCAACGGTAAGTTAGAATCACTCATTTTTTCGGTTTAGTTTAGAGGCTACTTTTTTCTTTCCATTTCTATACATTTCACAACTTTACCATTTTCACAATTGTTCAACTCTCAGTGGTTCCTGTAAAGATCTTTTATTCTATTGTCCTCATTTTTTTAAATATTTGCAGTTTATATTAACATCGGCTGAATATAACTGCTGTCGCATTACGGTTGTTACTGTTATTACTACTGTTATATAAACATATTCCCGCTCGACATAAATATAAATCTACGTATTAAAAATTGACAAATACAAAGGAAGAAAAAATACACGCTCACACTTCTGGGAACACCATTGCTCACATCTAAATGCAAAACTATTTGACATTTAGATCGTCAAAAATAACTGACGTTATTTTTACATCTTTTTGTTATAGTTTTATCAATACCACTATTTAAATTATGAATAAATTAGTTAAATTTGTACAAATCTTTATCAACAGTTTAGTTCCATAGTGGGTTATCCATTCTTTTCCAGTTTATATGGGTAGTCTGTTCTAGTGAGGGGTAGGAGTATGTTGTTGCAGATTAACGGAATTTGGCCTCGTTGCAGATAACCCACTATAAGTCATAAAGATTATCAATCAAGAATTTCAAAGTGAGTTCAAAAATAACATTTTATAAATACACATAGCAATTCTGGTTTTTACAATTAAAGTAATCCTTTGAATATGAGTCCAACGGGCGTTAACATGTTCATGGCAATAAAATACTGAAAAGAGAATTAATACTTAGGCATGTAGGAGCGTTGTAAGTAAGAAATGTCTTTGATGTATCCGCTCCTTGGTCCAGTAAGTAGTTTTGAGACAGGGAAGAATGAAAGGAGAGGTGAAGGCAACGTGCAAAGTAAACCACTTGACTTGGTCAAGGGAGATACTAATTACTCTCGTCTGTCTCGAGTCAGTCTGTGTGTGTCTGTCTGGCGATGCTTTTTGTATCGGCTTTTTATATCTTCTTTTTGGATCGCAGCAGACCATTTGCGAATTCACACTTGTATTTGATTCTGGGCTTCCCATTCGCCGATAAATAAAATTCGCGTAGGCTCGCGAACTGGAATTTAAAATTTAATTAATTTTTAGCGTTTCAGCCGGAACATCTGCGCGAATCAGAATGCGCACCGACGAGTTTTGGTCATTTGCTTTCTGGTCATTAGAGTGCAAACATCCGGTCATTTGCTTTTGCTCGGTCGGTATCACCACAGTTCCATCTATAAAAATGGTAATGGTCTACGTGGTTCTATCGAAATACATTTCCCGCAATTTTAGACACAAACAGCTAAGTTGTATCCTTATGGTTGAGTGCATTTAAAATTTATATTTTAATTTTAAACAAGCACTGAATTAGGGTTCTTGAGAAGGATCTTCATTTGAGCAAGGTCCCCTCTTTATTCCTGAAAATCACTAGTGTTGATGCATTTGCAACATAATTAAAGTAAGGAATTCGATTTGACTATCACGCTCAGAGCAAAGAAATATTACGAAGGTTTTCGAGTGCAGTTTCAACTATTTGTGTGAATAACCATGCATTCGCGCTTTTGAGAAAGGGAAGGAATAAAGGTAACAGTTTGAATAAATACATATTAAAGGGTTATTTAATTTTGTTGAGTAAGATTCATAACGCAACGTTTAATCATCTTATGATAATTCTGGTTGCAGCTCTCTTAATTAGCACATTTATTACGCCCTGCCTGTACCTCATATATAATAGATTATTTTGTTTTGCTCGCATGAAAAAACGGGGAAGACATATCAGAAATTCTACCTGGTTTTAGTGACAAAATTAATTAAATAAATAAGTAAATAAAGAAAGAACTAAATAAAGACAGAAAGAAAGAAAGAAAGAAAGAAAGAAAGAAAGAAAGAAAGAAAGAAGAGATCTGGAAATGTTTAACGTATTCTTCAGTGAAATGAAAAGTTGTTAATTTGAAATATTTTAATTTTTACCTCTTACTTCTTAAAATATTGACCAGCATTAATATTTATATTTGTTATTGCAATATTTTGTTAAAAGTTTATATGCCCAAATATTTAACAGCAGATAGGGAATGTCTACGGATATTTTATCAACATAAATCTCACCATGAGCTTATTCAGTTATCAACTGGTGAATTAGGACGAATTAGAAAATTAAACCGAGAAAATTCGTGAAATTTTCGTAACGATTTCAGAACTATGTGATTTTGGAGATAAATCATGTGAAATTGTTAGGACTTTGAATAGATTCTCACTGTTTTCTAACAGATGGTATCCCCAGAACTGTGTGCATATGTTTTTAGATGGTAATGTATCTATAAGGAAGTACTATAAGCAAGCTTGAAACTCAGTGCATGGCATTTCGACGACGTGTAAACAACATGTTTTTCATAACGTTAAACCTGTCGGACTTCGTAGCAACGAAAGTTTATTTCTGTGGAATTTTTCTACACAACTTTATTCAAAAGAAGTCGACAGCTGAAGTACACAGAATTTCTGTTGAGACTTACACCGACCTGTCGGAAACAATATGAGAAGTTTGATTTAGATACTTTAAAAGTAAGGATTTAGACGTTGAATAGAAGGAACGCTCTGGTGCATGGGAAATGTTTGACACAAATAGTTGGAGGCATTACTTCATGGAGATTGATGACAGGAGCAAGCTGTACTTGAAGAATCATTAGAAGCTGATCACACAAATTTCAAAACATTTGAAAGAATTAAAAATGATTAGAAAGCAAAGAGATTGGGTGCTGTAAGAGTGAGTTGAAGCCGAGAGACTTTGAACGAGTGTGCAGCTGCTTCCACGGCAGAAAAGGGAATATTGTTTGCATCGTTTCGTGACCCGTGCGGAAAAGGGAGTACACTACAATAACCCTATGCGTAGAAGCCCGTAGGGTAAGCTCGGTCATGCAATAACATCGGTTGCAAAGCTGAATATCTATGGTCGAATCTTCCGCTTTGCATTTAGTGTGAGCTGTTCAAACTGACCGAAACCATCACAGAAGATCGCTATTGATTGCAATTGCTGCGTTTAGATCCAGCATTAAAGGAAAAAATGGCTGCTACACGAGCAGAGATCCGACAAAGTGATTTTGCAACATGAGAACGCTAGACTTTTTTTTAAAAAAAAGGGTGAAAACTTGCTTGGAAACGTGTAAATGAGGAATCCTACTTCATACGCCGTATTTACTCGGCATTACCACGTCCGGTTATCAGTTGTTCTGATTGATGGCACATGACTTTGCTGAGCAGCATATTCATAAGAAGATGCCAACATTTGCGTCGACTCGTGGTTAGCCCTAAAAACGTGTCGTTTTTTTCAATGTGGAATTTATTTGCTACCAGAAAGATGGCAAGATTAGTCGCTAGCAATAGACAATAATTTCAGTGACATTTTTCTTACTAATGTTTCTAAATAAAACATTACTTGTCATGATAAAACAGAACCTAGTCAAGGTCCTAATAAATGCCAATGTCTCTTTCTTGTTTTACTTGAATAAGGCAAACATCATCTAACGTGTTAGCTTATTTCAATTTGTCTCTGCTCATCACCACAACACACTCTCTCACACTGGGTTTTAGAAATTCCAAGTTGGATGTGAATCACCTTAGAGATAACATATTTTTGAATTTGTTTTTCTAATTATTCTTAACGATTTCTCAACCACAAAACGAAAAAATGATGCAGTTATCTTCGTAATTAATTCTCATAAATTATGATCTTGAAAAGCCACAATTACTGTTCTGTTTTCAAACGAAAGCTTTTTTCTATTCGCAGAATAAGTAAAAGATTATCCGATATGTGTAGCATTGATAGCTGAGCATTAATTAGACAAAACATAACATCTTATCGCTCATGATTAATTGAAATGATTATTTATTGATTAATCACTTAATTAAACGATTCAAATGCCGACACCGCGTATAGCAGCGAACTTTCATCGCTCGATTAACTGAATTGTTAAATATACAGGTTTTTGCGCCTCAAGTTGATGAGATGCATCTATGTTTTCTGTAGTGACAAACTAAAGCTAATGGAAAAGGATCCTGGATATTTTAGATGCGTTCGTTATTCTGAGAACATGTCAAACTGATTTCATTTCATAATAATTGTCAGTTCTTAAAAAAACCACCAATTAAAATCCTGAAAAAATTATCACTCGATTGGCGGGAGAAATAAGATGTAGTCATCGACAACACTTGACATATTTTGCGTCAAAAAAGGCGACCGCCATATTAGATACACGTAAAAGGGCAGCCCAAAATGCCAAATACAGGTCGGGGATAGTATAATCAAGCAGGTACAAAAATTTAAATATCTGGGAAGCGTTATGACAGAAGACGGAAAGTGCGACACAAAGATTCGACGGTTAATTGCCATGGCGAAGAAAGCATTCCAGAAGTTGAAAA
Organism: Ascarosepion bandense; assembly: GCA_037127315.1. NCBI lineage: Eukaryota > Metazoa > Mollusca > Cephalopoda > Sepiida > Sepiidae > Ascarosepion > Ascarosepion bandense. The sequence continues at coordinate 2,670,395 of JBBBDQ010001439.1, read as the reverse complement.
ACAGGACAATTTCACTATAAATTAGGAAGAGAGTAATGGAATTCTACGTGATGTCCGTCTTTCAATATGGCAGTGAATGCTGAACGATACCACCAAAAATGAAGATAAAACTTGAATCAACTGAAATGTGGTTCTACAGAAGGATACTGCGGATAGCATGGATCGAGCATGTGAGCAATGGAAATAATGGAAACGAAAAGGAAATTAATACTGATCATCAGGAAGAGACAGCGGAAGTTCCTGGGACACCCAATGAAGAAGGAGGGCCTGGAGAACCTGATGCTAACAGGCCAGATAGAGCTAAAAGAGACAGGGGAAAGCAACGGATAACATATTTGAAGGACCTAATCAGGTGGATGACAGAACGAAGATTGCGCGGTTTAACAGGAGAAGGCGTGCTCAGAGCTACCACGGATAGGGAAACGGGGAAAGCCATGATCGCCTACGTCCTGAAGGGACAGGTCACACAGAAGAAGAAGAATATTTCTACACAGGGTATTATGGGGAAATAATTTAGTCTAGTTAAACATGTAATGTTTAGAGTAATCTGTTACTACATAACAGCGATTAGGTGTAATGGTTAGCAAGCTTGTCTCGCTAAAATCTAATACAATTGAGTAGAGAGTTTGATCCTCACTTTGTACTCTATGTTATTGGCTTTAAGTGGCACATAAACAATCAGCATAACATCTACTGGTTGGGCACTTCGGCGTCGTGTAATGGTTAGTTAACCTTCTATCGCTAGAATCATTACAATTGAGCGGTGTGTTTGATCCTCGATCATCCCATAATTTTGGCTTGGTTCCACATCTAAGCTGCATTTAAAAAATCAAAATGACATTCATATATCTAGTAATAGTTAAAACAATTAACTTAATTTCCCTTCCAAAATCTCAACCGTAATTTGTTAAGTTCTTTATCGATTAGTGGGCTTGTTTTGCTATGAGCTGACTTTTTCTTGGTGACTGGATTTTGGCGTTGGTAGTAGGGCAGCACTCAGACTGCAATACAACACGCTTTTGAATGATCTCGACTTGCAGAAAATATATATTGACACTGTGAGAAACAAATACGAAGAACAAATGGGAAATGGAAATTCGAAATGGGACACACTTAAAGAAGCGCTAGTGACATTAGCAAACGACATTGTCCCAGAGGAAATCAGACGAAGAAGAAATAGCGAGTGGATGACTCAAGAGATTTTTGACATGATTCAAAGGAGACAGAAATCTATGCCAGGACATGGGATTGAATACAAGAAATTACAAAAGAAAATAAGGACAAAGCGCAAAGAGGCTAAAATAAAATAAAAAAGGATCGACAAACAATGTGTCGAATTAGAGAGATTGAACGGAGAAATGCATAAAGAAATAAGGCAACTGACAGAACAAAGAACATGCTCGTCAACAGGATGAAACGATCATATTGGAGAAAGAAGCAATACACTGGTGATGCGAAGAATATATAAGAGATCTCTTCAACGACAAGAGAAAACAACTGATACTAAACAAAGAGACTGAAAGACCAGAAGTAATAAAATCTGAAGTGAATGCTGCAATGGCCAAAATGAATGCGAGCAAAGCAGCTAGACCAAATGGTATTGTAATAGAGATGTTGACAGCCTTTGAAAACTTTGGCATAGAGAAAATTATCGAAATAATAAATGAAATCTACAACAGTGGTGTAATGCCAGATGATCTAAGCAAATCAATTTTCATAGCCCTGCCTAAAAACCCAGGCGCAATCGAATGCGAACACCACTGAAAAACCAGTTTGATGAGCCACATGACCAAACTCATTGTCCGAATCCTGATTAATAGAGCACGAAGCAGAATAAAACCAAAAATATAAAATGAACAATCTGTCTGTTTTAAAGACACTGGAAAAGAAGAGCGATATTTATGCTTAGGATGCTATCAGAAAGGGCGATACACATGAAAGAGGAAGTTTACCTGTGTTTTGTAGACTACGCCAAGGCGTTCGACAAAGTACGCCACAAGGAATTAATAGAAACGCTCAGAAACCTCGACATATTCGGGAAAGACATCAGAACCTCTATTGGCAGCAAATTGCTTACAAACGGACAAGAAACGAACTCATTAGATATACAAAGATAGAAAGGGGCGTAAGACAAGGATGTGTCTTATCACCAGGCTAATTCAACTTGTACAGCGAGACTATTCTAATGATTATAGAAGTTATGTCAGGATTCGTCATTAGCGGTCACAATCTGAACAGTATGAGATACGCAGGGGATACAAAACTGACACGGATAGAAAACTGCAAGACCTCCTAAAAAGGGTAGATGAAGAAACTCACAAGAAAGGACTACAAATAAATTATAAGAAAACCGAATGTTTAGTCATCATCAAACGGAGGAACCTAAAAGACCAATTACAGGTTGCGAATACTACAGTCAAGCAAGTCAAAAAATGTAAGTATTTGGGAAGTGTTCTAACGTAAGTCGGGAAGTGTGACACTGAGATCCGAAGGCGAATTAGAATGGCCAAGGACGCATTCCAGAAGCTGAACAGAGTATTAAGAGACTGGAAAAATTTTCCTAGAAGCAAAGAAAAGGGTTTTGGATTGCTATGCGATGTCTGTCCTTTAATATGTCAGTGATTGCTGGACAATATCTGAAGCAACTGAAATGTGGTTCTAGAGAAGGGTGATGCAAATATCATGGATCAAGCATGTGAACAATTATGAGGTTTTAAAAAGAATAGAAACGAAAAGGAAATTAATACTGAGCATCAGTAAGAAACAGCTGAAGTTCTTGGGACATGTGATGAGGAATGAAGGCTTAGAGAATCTGATACTCATAGGGAAATGGAGACCAAAAAAGCAGCAGATAACAAATTTGAAAGGCCTGAACAGGTGGATGAAAGAGCGGGGTTTTGGGTGGGGTAATAAGAGAAAACGTGCTAGAGCTACTAGGTGAACGTGGCAAGCCACGAGATACCAGGGGGACGTGGCAAGCCACGATCACCTACGTCCTAAAGGGACATGTCACATTGAAGAAGAAAAAGTATGTTCTTTATTCTTATTGAACAGAGAATGAGAGTGTGAAAGAGATAAAGTTTAATAATGAAATAATGATAGGGTGAATAAGTGGTTGAAAGAGTGGTAGATAGAGAGTGAAAGAGTGGGAGGGCGGGCGAGAGAGTGTGAATGGATGAGTGAAAGAGTCTGAGAGACAAGTGTGAATGAATAAGTGAAATAATGAAACAGAGTGAAAGTTAGCGAGAGAGAGAGTGAATTGATGAGTGAAAGAGAGAGAGTGAAAGAGCGTGTAAAACAGTGAGAGAAAATAAACCAGTGAGAGAGAGAGAGAGAGAGTAAATGAGTGAGTGAAAGAGTGAGAGAAGAATATAGTGAGAAAGCGATGAAAAAGTTAGTGGAATTGAAAGAGTAAGAGAGGGGTAGAAAGTGAATGAGTGACTTAAAGTGAGAGAGAGAGAATGAAATTAGTGGAATGTATTTTAAAAGAATGAAAGACAGAGGAAGAGTCAGAGATTGAAAGGGTGAATTTTGGATACGAAAGTTTAAAGAACTTCCACCCACATATCACCTACCCCAGCGTCGATTTGAGATATGCAGACGTCATTACAAAATACGAAGAAAATTCTAGTTTCGATTTGACCTGGCAAATATACTCTACACACGAGATTTTTTTGGGTTATTTTAATTTATTTTGTATTAAATATTTAACTTAAATCCGAAAAGGTATTAGTAGGGCCCAAGCCATATTTTCCTGGGACCCGGATGTTTCACTCAGTCTTATTACTCAAGTTTAATGTGGTAATATAAATCTGAAAAGTTATTAGTAGGGCCCAAGCCATATTTTCCTGGGACCCGGATGTTTCACTCAGTCTTATTACTCAAGTTTAATGTGGTAATATAAATCTGAAAAGGTATTAGTAGGGCTCAAGCCATATTTTCCTGGGACCCGGATGTTTCACTCAGTCTTATTAGACATTCTTCTTAGAGTTGATATTTCAATAAAACCGTCCAGATTTCTCTGCTGTGATCAATGTAAAAGTAGGTACGTTCAACTAGCATCCGACCTGAACTCTTTTTATGCCTCTTAGACAGGAGTAGAGGATTATTTTTGATCTCTGATTAAGACATGGTCTGAGAGTTGTTTCTTCTTACATGGCTATTAGGTTGTCCCAAAAGTTCGTAAACACTTGCGAAATGGGTCTATCTGATGCAACACAAAGGAGACAAGCGATGGGCAAGAGATACCGTCGGTTCCAAAACAAGATTGATTCGGCAAGAAAGTCATGTTGTGCGTTTGGTGGAACTTTGAAGGAATCGTGCATTTTGAATTGGTTCCGAATGGTCGTGCCATCAGTGCCGAACTTTACTGTCAGCAACATGAGCGGGTCTACGAAAAGTTGAAGCAAAAGTACCCGGCTCTGATCAACCGAAAGCGCGCTTTAATGTAGCAGGACAATGCCAAGCCACACACCGCCAGGAAGACCAAAGACTAGTTTAAAGATCTGGACGGCGTTTAGGTTCTGCCACATCCTGACTGTGCTCCATCAGATTACGACCTTTTCCGCTCAATGCAACACTTTCTGATTCGACTCGTTTGATGAAGTCGAGGAAGCGTGTCATGAATTCTTTGATTCGAAGTCGGATGAATGTTACTTTGACCAGATCCGAAAACTTGCAGGTCGATGGCAGAAAGTCTTGGAAAATGATGGACTTTATTTTGAGCATTAATTTTTGTTGTTTTTGCCAATAAAATCTCAATTTTTTGCAAGTGTTTAAGAACTTTTGGGACAACCTAATATAATGATTTAACTGTCTTAACATTTGGTTATCAGATTAATCAGTGTCTGTGACTTTCTGTTATAAGGGTAGCGGATCGGCAGTTGGCTGGCCAGTGTATCTGTTAGTATGGATCCAGAAATCATTGGTAGCGCATAGTATTTGTAGTGCATAGATTAGTGATTATGCATGTATTTCCCTTGGGTAAACCTGATGCCGCATTATATTATGGACTCAAACAAAACCAGTCACGTTTGTATTGCCGTAACGACAGTCATAATTATATCAACCTTTTTACTTTTTTTTAGCCTCCCCAAATTTTGTCATGTTTAATACAACAAAAAGAAATACAAGAAACCAGTTAACACTTAAAAGTCTCTCAATGTTTCTTTTCCCAATGCTCTTGATATCCGTTCCAATTTCTGAATTTTAGATTCGTTTGTCTTGGAACGGTAACTAGATAACTTGTGATTTTCTGGAACCAATTGCTACCAATGAATTATTTATTCCAGTCTATCTTCCTCATTGCTAAAAAGATTCCAGCATTCACGGAATGATCTTCATATATTAGTAACAGTGGTATATGCACCGACAACACAAAGTACAGAAGAAATAAAATATTTCTACTCCTTGCTAGATTATACCATGGCATAGTGCAAATTACACAAAATCAGAATTAACATGGGAGATCTGAATGCCAACGTTGGCCGCAAAAGAGGAAGTGAGACGGGCTGCAATTTCGGACTATGACACCACAATGGCCGTGGTGAGAAATGGGTCTAATAGCGTACAGCAAATGACCAGATAATAACTAACACCTGGCTCCAAGAAAACCCAAAACGATTATGAACAGAAGGTTGTTGGTTGTTTTATGTTTTTATGGCATATCAACCTCGGCGGGTCATTTATTGCCAACGAAATTTTATTTATTTATTGCTGGTAATACCTTTTTCATTCAATAATTTATTGTTGTTTTTACATAAGCTTTGTGTCTAGTAATACTTTTTTTCTTTTCGAGTATCAAATTTCATCGGGATTTGTTTTTAAGAGCAGGGTCCCCAAGTCCTACCCTTGTTATTTAACCCATAACTGGAGAAAAGGAACGAATTAATACCTTTCCCAAGGGTACCAGCGCTTAAGTGAATGCAGGGTATTCAACTGGAATTAGAACTCAGCTCACCGATTTCTCTTTCTAAGCCGCTATCCACTGCACCACAACGAACATCCGTCACTAAATGCTTACATCACCTGGTATTCCCAAGCGTTCACCCATCTAAGTACTAACCAGGCTCAATGTTGCTTAACTTCGGTGATCGAGCGAGAACCGGTGTATTCAACGTGATATGGCCGTAAGCCTAAATCCAGAAGGAGAAATTAAGAAGCAATTTGATTATATAACTCTCAGCAACAGATTCAGAAAAGCATTTCTTCAATGTAAAGCCTAAGCCAAGTGCTGATGAGGAAGCGACCGCCTACCAGTTGTATGCAAAATAAGAACAAAACAAAAAATATTAAAGAAACTTAACACAGCTCTAAGACTGCAATATAATACACTCGTGTAAAACCCAAACCTGCAGAAAATGTATATGGAGAGCGTCTAAACGAAATATATATGACATTAAAAATAGAAGCTCAAAATGGACGGCACTAATAGCACCTCTAGCGACATCAGTGAACGACATCATTTTAAATAAAAAAGCATGTCGGAAGATAAACGAATGGGTCACCAAAGAGATTATTTAATAATGCAAAAAAGGCAGAAAACGATGCCAAGATATGGAACGGAATACAGGAAACTACACGAGGAAATGTTATATATCCATAAATAACAAACACGGGTGTATATAAAAATATATGAGTGATATTTTTATTAATGAACGATGGACCGTGTGGCCTAGTGAACAGAGAGTTGAGGGAGCGCGCCTCTAAGGGTTGACAGGGTGACGGGGGGGTGTCGTCGTATCTGTTCTCCTCTATGTCTCTCTGCCTAGACTGCCTGTCGAGACTGACTGACTGACTCTGATTCGTCTGTCGAGACTGACTGCCTCACTGACTCTGACTGACTGCCGTGAAATCCGTGCCTGAGGTCTTTTATCTCCAACCGGTACTTCCAATTTTTGCCTCGCCTACGCACGCCCACGTAATTCTCAGGGACACCTGTTCTGCTTGCCTCTTGTAGCCATTTCCGCTACTGCCGGAAATAAGGTCAAACAAACATCCGTTCCTTTCAATGGCCGGAAAACGCCCCCGCTTGCATCAGCTTCCTTCTTCGGGTGGGGCCAGATTATTATATTACAGAAACAAGGAGCAAACGCAAACAGGCTAAAAAAGATGATTCAAAGACAAATGTGTAGAATTAGAGAGACTGATGGTGATATGCATAAAAATAAGAGAATAGGACAAAAGACGTGCTCAGCAACAGGATAAAAAAAGAAAAATACTTCAGAGATGAGATGAGTATAATAGTGATTGCGTCTACGACCAAAGGGATCAACCAACAATACACAAAAATACGGATATACCAGAAATATTCAAAACCGAATTGGAATCGGTAATAGCCAATTGGTACAAGAGCAAAGCAGCAGGATTTTAATAGAGATGCTGACGTTCGTAGACCGCTTCTGCGTAGACAGGATAAGATAAATAGTAAATGAAATCTACAAAAGCGGCAATATACCGGGGGATCTAAGCAGATCAATTTTCATAGCACTACATAAGAAGCCAGGTTAAAAAAAATGAGAACTCCAATCAGCTTAATGAGTGACGGAACAAAACTCATCTTCGGATTCTGATGAAGAAAGCGGGCAGCAGGACCGACCCAGAGGAAAGACAATAAAAATGTGGCTTCGTTATAAATACCGAAATGAGGAATGTAAATGCAGGAAAAAAGGTTTATCTGTGCTTCATAGATTACACAAAGCCGTTTGACAAAATACGCCACAAAGACTTGATAGAGATTCTTGACAATTTTGACATTTTCATTAAAGTTAGGGAAATCAAGAAACTATATTAGCTTTCGTGATAGGAAGTGAATTCAGCAGGCATACAAAATAGAAAAGAGTGTAAAACGAAGATGTATTTTCTCATCGGATTTATTCTACTTATACAGTGAAAGAAATCTGAAAGAAATAAAATCTTTGTCATTTGCGGCCACAATCTCAATAATGTAAGATATGCGGATGACACGGTACTGATAGCATAAATGGAAAGGAAAATGCAGGACGTTCTACAGAAGGTAGCAAAAGAAAGCGAGAAAAAAGAACTGAGTATGAACTTCAAGAAAACTGAATGTATGATCATCAGCAAACGAAGAACCCCAAAATGCCAACTACAGGCCGGAGAGATTAAAATGAAACAAATAAAGAAATTTGAATGCCTGCGAAGCGTTCTGACAGAGGATGGAAAGTGTGACGTTGAAATCCGAAGTTGGCCGAGGACGCATTTGAAAAGCTAACCAGAGTACTGAGACAAGAATGTCTCATTGGAAACAAGGAAATAATTGCTGGATTTCTATGTGATATCAGTTCTTCTGTACAGAAGGGAATGTTAGACAATCTCATCAACAAAAGGTGGTTTCACAGAAAGAGACCGAGGATAACATACACTGAGCACGTGAGCAACGATGAAGTGTTGGAGAGAATGCAAACGAGAATAAATCTCAGACTTAACATCAGGAAGAGACAGATTAGGTGCCCGGGACACGTAATGGGAGAGGAGGGCCTGAAGAATTTAATACACACGGGATGGATAGAGAGAAAGAGAGACAAGGGAAAACAGCGTGAGATATACTTGATAGCCCTGGGCAAATGGATGGCGGAGTGGGGTTGGGAAAAATACCAAAACGAAAATAGTGAGAGCAACAAGAGACAGAGTCATATGGAAGTCCATGATTACCTACGGCCTAAAGGGACACGGCACATGAAGATAATACACATAGTAAATATATACTACATGAATTATATACATTTATGTACATCTGAATAAAAGCATATAAATATACTTTAAATATAAATATACACATGGAATATTAAACAAAGTGCTCGTGTAAACAAGTAACATTCACATATCGGCATATACAAATATTTATGTATATAAATCCGTGTTTGCGCAGATATACATAGGTACATATAATTATTTTATTACAATTTTCAATACATATTAACATGCATATTATTACATAGATATAAAAATACAAATATTCGCACATATATAAATATATATATAAAGTTATATCCTTACACATTTATTCCTTGTATATATATATATATATATATATGATATCGCCATCATTAAGGAATGACATCTTAACATCAAGAAACTGATTAGAAAACTAGAAAGGATCAGTAATTAAGTAGATTTATGTAATTAAGCAGATTATGTCTGTATTGTTCGATAAAACTTATATACATACATATATATATATATATATATATATATATATATATATTGTTGTTGTTATATGTTTACTTTCTATGTTTATATATTCTAAAAATATTATACCATTGTATATCTATTAAAACTATTTCATTTGATGGAAAGATGGGAAATGCGACTATGATTTTGCTTTATTTTTTTTAATTTTATTTATATTGATTTTGTTATTAATATCAAGAATTCTTTGCGTGGAAAGTGCACATAATTCCCTCGCATAAGTGAAGCGTCACGAAAAAAAAAAATTCAAACTCTAAGGATAATCTATGTTATGATACGCCTCGCAAAGTTTATAACATATCTGTCAGCTTCATTTTGATTTAAAGCTTGTTTGGGGCATAGGTATTACGATATTTGAATTTTTCACAAGGCTTTTTTTATTTCTTTATGAAGAACGAAAGATTTATGAAAAAATATAATGATATTAAAAATAACTAATAAAAACAAAACGAGAACGTTGCTAAAGCTGTGAAGGAAATATCTACAAAATATTTCTTTTCATACTAAAACAATAAAATGCAAAGAAGGATAATATATTCTGTAATTGAAACCTTACTGTTTATGGTCGTGGAAAATGGCGCGGAAGAAAGTTGCATAAACTTGATTAAATGCGATGCATAATAAATACAAGCCAAAAAGAGAAAAACAATTTTATGGGTGCAAAAAGACATACAGTAATATTTCCAGATGACTACCTACAAGTTCTGTTCGCGTGGATCTTTCTCGTGTACTGAGTTCAATTCCGCATACTCGACTTACAATTAAATGATGCCGTATTTAGTAAATATCTAACCAAATATTGGAAGCTGATCGCTTAATCTATTCATTCTAAACAGGTCACCTTCGTAATCTATTGTGACGAGTTGAATACTCAATAAATTTAAACTTTTAAGAGATGAAACAATACACTTAAAAAATCAATTAATCTGAAAATAACATATTGGAAAAAATTCTGGAATACCCAATGAGAATAGAAAACATAACATATTTAACACTTACATGACTAATCGGAGTTAAATAGAAAAAAGAAACAGTGTTGGTTTAAATGGATGGCAGAAGAGGATTAGTAAAAAGATCAGTCAGTTAGGTAATTTCCATACGTGATACATGTTTGGACGATCATGTCTCTTTGAGACATGACTGACTAGGCAAAAGACTTTTCCGCAGTAGGTTCCTATTTCTTTCTTCAGCAGACCAGTTACTAACCAAGGTTATAGAACCCAATCTTTACTGCTGTTTAACTAATATCTGGAGGGGGAAGAGATGAATTAATACCTTTCTTAAGGGTATTTCTGCGTAAGTGAACGCAACGAATTCGCCTGGAATTCGAACTCGGATCTCCGGTTACTTATTCCGAGCCGAAATCCATTACACCACTATGATACATACCGCTAAAAGCAACAAAAAATAGAAATTTGGTGAGAGCATTGAACTTGTATTTATTGAAGGAACATGGTACCTAGAAAACGAAGAATAATAATGCGAGAAAATATAAAAATGAAACAAGTCCAGGCCGTTGGCAGCCGTCATGTAGTATTGTCCTTCGAAAGTGTAAAACCTTTAATGAACACAATTTTGGATGAACAAAAAGGGTAGATTCACTTTCCAAAAGGTCTTGGGTATGACGGTAAACTGCATCCAGCAGCATGGCACCTGATTATGAGCTTGTGAGGAGCATGAGACCACCTCTTAAATGCTGTTGTCCCTAGGTTTACCATGACCCGGAGCGGTAGCACCTGTTAGGGGCCCATCTAAATAGTTAGCCCTCAAAACTGGGATGGAAACACTATGAAAGTATAAAAATAAACTTTTATAGAAATATATACGTAAAATAAACTTTCATCAAAAATTATACATGAAAAAATGGTATCATCTATGACAGTGTTTCTTAACGAAAAAATACGCTTATAGAGCGTATCCTCGTGTTTCATGTAACATTACTAGGGTCTACACACACATAAAGACACAAACACACACTAACAAACAAAATAGCAAATTGGTTCATGGTAATATTTTAGTAGTCAGTAAAACAATTTCAGTTCGAAATAGTTATTAGAAATGACAATTATAAATTTTACAGTAATCTACTCCACATTCAGTCAGTAAAGTGGCATGTGATAAACGCTTGGATGATCATGTCTCGAAAAAAACAATACTGACTGGGTAAAAGATTTTCCTACAGTAATTTGACATTACTTTCTACAATTTGCCAACCAAGTCTATAGCACCAATCTGTTCTGTTACTTAACCCATAGCTGGAGGAAAGATACTGATTAATACAAGATCTTAATGGTATGTACACGTAAGCGAATGCAACGAAATCAATAGGTATCAATAGGTATCAATAGATATCTACTGCACATTTGCCATATTAAAATATTAAAACTTCTAAAACAGAAAACAATGTAAGTGTCCTTTTTATTCTACCAGATGCTTTGAGTGTAAAAGTTGAATAAAAACTGAGGATATATAAAGGAAGGATATATATATATATATATATATGTATATATATATATAAGAAAAAATGTGTGAGAAGTCGTGAACGTTTTGTTGAAAATGTAGATTTATTATTATTATTATTATTAATATTATTATTTGCTTTTTGTATGATATATTAAGCGTTTATAATTGTATTTGTGTCGCTATACGTGTTTCGAATCCAAAGTTGACTCACTTCAGGCGAATAGACTTGTGACTTTACATATCACGTATTTACCTTTGTTTTCTGATGGCCGAAAGTGGGCGGTAAGCAGATCAGAAAATTCATATGCGTGCGTGTTTGTTGGTTTTTTTTTACACTTGCACGCTAAATTTCTTCCGCTGTAGGAGTCAGTACTTTTATTTGGCAAAAAAAAAAAAAAAAAATTTCACTGACTTGCGAAATTTTATTTCGTCTATATACTTCAAAATTATTTTCAGCAATTTTGATTCAATTCTACTCTACAGGCCATTTAGATTTTTTTGTTTTTTTCTGAAATACTATTTTTTGCAATGATTCGCGAATTTATTTTTTTTAGCGCGTTTGAATTTAATGTTTCTGTTTGCGTGCCTTAGGTTTTCATCTTATTTTGTTGAGCGGAGGCTTGTAATTTTTAATAAATATATCTTCCTGCATCATGATCGTGACATATTCGGCATTTTCGTAGATAAGAATTACTCTGAATTTATCTCCACTACATTCGTGTAAACGTTGGGAAACGTACAATTTCCAGCTTTTGGCTATTTTAATGTTACTTCTGTGCAGGGATACTCCTTTATTCAGAACTTCTGTCACTTCATGCATATATTTTCGCATTCGTCGCAGTTCAGAACATGAATTACATTTTTATAATTTCAACAGAAATTTGTTTTTATTCCGAATGTAGATGTGTTTTCGAACTTGAACTGATTTACTTCTGATATTATGTTGCATACCCCACATGTTTTTGTTACATTTTGTGACGCCCTGTGTTATGTGTTGCTCAAATTTCGTTGAAGTTCGTATGTTTTTTTTAATTTTGGGTTTGGCGTTTGGTTTTAATTATTTTAGTTCTCGTTAGTATTTTCTTTATTTATCAGTTTTTATTGAGCAGTTCTATATTGCTATATATATATATATATATATATATATATATATATGTGTGTGTGTGTGTGTGTGTGTGTGTGTGTGTGTATGTACAATATACATATATATTCATCCACAGACAGATCTTTTTCGCTGTATCAAAGCTCATCAGTACGGTTAGATATCCGATTACTTTTAACTTTTGTAGCTTAAATTTTTGGGAGGAGGCGGGGCGAACTCAAGCAGCATCTTCATTTATCATACTATATATATATATATATATATATATATATATATATATATATATTCCAGTTGAATCAATTGTATTCACTTACGCGCAAATACCCTTGGGAAAGGTATTAATCCGTCTCTTCCTTCCAGTTATGGGTTAAATAGCAGGATAGATTGGGTTCTATAGCCTTGGTCGGCAACTAATCTATCGCAGAAAGAAATGGCAACCTACTTCGGGATAATCTTCTGCCCAGTCAGTCATGCCGCTTTCGAGACATGATCGCCCAAGTTTTATTCTGTTTTTTTTATCATCGAATGGTGAAGCTGATCAGTCAAAAAATTAAGAAAGGCCATGGGTAAAATGTTGAGAACCGTTGTGCATTCAAATTAAGTATATGTTAAAATAATGTTAGTAAGATTTGTACTGTTAATTCTCTTTAAGAAAAAAAACATCTAACTTTTAGGTGTTCATAGATTAGATCTTCTATATGCCGCATTCTTTCACGATATGAACGATCACGGCCCTTCTCGACTTTCTATTCCTTAGCTCTTCACAACGATTTGTTCTCTTTTCATACATTTGATATCTTAAAGTTTGTAGAAAATACTTCATATGCGTATTAAATAATAATACTATTAATAACAATAATATCCTAATAATAAGAAACCAAGCCCTGTGAAGGCACGGTGGAGTAATGGATTGAAGAATCGGAGGGCCGAGTTCGAATTTCATTCGAATTCTTTTCACATACTTACTTGGTAATACACTTGAGAATAATTTAATCTTTTCTCCCTCCTCCAATTTATTGGAAAATAGCAGGATATATTGGGTTGGCAACTGGTCTAGGAGAAGGAAATTCTGAATTCAAAACCAAATGGATAATATCAAATACAAAGACAGATGAGTTATATAGCTTCGTTTGGCAACCAGTCTACCGCAGAAATAATTAGCAAGCTACTGCAGGAAAAAGACTCCAAGCACTTTCAACATGCCTTGAGCCAGCATGGAAGACTAGGCTCAGAGAATCAACATGAGCATAATACCTTAGGTTCATGTGCAATCAGCAACAGTGGGAAATAAGCAACTGATGATGATGACGATGATGATGATAGGAGTGATATCGTTTCATGATACCATTATATTTGAATCATTTATCATTTATGATAATAGCATATTTGAATTTAAATTGTAATATTCCCAAAAAATATCAAGAACCATTTCCACTGTATCGACAACATACAATTCTTGATAATAACTGAGGTAGTTGGAATACTCTATTAAAAACAATAAAAGAATAATAAATAGAGCTTTTAGCTCTCTGTATGTAAAACAACATATTCGCAAGTTAAAAAAACACACAGAGTAAAATATTAAGCAGAGGCTTAAAGTCGATTGAATTTAGCAAAACTTGCGGAAATTAACTTGTGCTGCCTAATTATACTTTATTAAATTAACCGTCAATGTGTATAAAACTTTTTCTTGTATTTTTCATTTTCGTATAAGTTGGTGCACATCACCATCAACACTTTGATTTGCTATCCAAAGTCATATCTAGTTTCGGTTTTTGTGAGAATGCTCTCAAACATCTGATTTATTACCAGGAAATACATTTTGTCAGTTTCAGCTTATTCTGATATATTTTGGAAGGTTATTTTCAAATTTTGATAAATATGAAATATAACCTTCCAAAATATACGCGTACAAGTGACATGCGAACTATAGTTTTCAACGAGTTTGACAACACGGGAAACAAATATATAGCTGTTTTATCCATGGTTTAAATATTTTATATGCATTTGAAATATTTTATGCGCATTTTCAAATGCTAACTCCTGTGGTTAAAGATATTTTATTTAATTTGTTTAATATATATATATATATATATATATATATATCCGACCCATGAACATCCTTCAAATCACGAAGGATATTAATTTAAAAGAAGATATTTAAATATATACATTTTTTACGCACGGAATACCATGTTTATACAAGAAATGAGAAAAGACAGAAAAGAATATGATATAAATGAACGCCATTAAATGTCATCAAATGATCTATATAGTTAGGCTCGGCGTGTTCTTACTTTGATTCATATGCGACTTCGGTTAGAATTGCACACTTTTCAGATTTTTCCTCCAAACTATCGTATTACCTTTACATTTTTGTTGTTTTTTGTTTCGTATTTAGAACAGGTAATTCTTGCAAAACCAGCCAAAACTATTCGCGTGCTTATTGCAATTAACACTTTTTCAGTATCACTGAATTTTTTCCAAATATTTCATATTTGGTGGTATTTCTGGGTGTCGCTTTCATGCTGCTGCAGCATGAAGAAACAGATAAATTTTAGATTTCTGATCTAAAAATATATAAAATCATTATGTGAATTTCGTCTCTAGTTTGAAGCCTCCAAATCGATTACGAACAAAATTGTATACGAAAGTGAATTTAACGGAATGAATTTCATTGTAAAAAATTAAAAAAGAATGTCAAGTATCTGGGCTAAATTGAAGCATGCATGAATCTTTAGAGTATCATAGATTCACCAAAATCTCACAAGAGGCAGATAGACATACAGAAATATTTAAATAAAGTAGTTTTCCACATAAATGTTTTAAAAGAAAATAAATTTTTTTGAGTAGAAAAATTCTTTTAAAACGAGACCGACTACTAGAAATTCTTAACTAATAAACACAAACAACAATAAATAAATAAAAAATAAATGTAACATTTTAACTGAAAAAATGATGATCAAAATTATTTGGTAATTTTCAGAGTCCAATATTGATGTCCAATTTGTTGTCAACTTTTGACGTGAAACATTTTAATTGCTGGATGAATATAAACAATAGAATGTTTAAGGTATTTATTAAAGTAATTGTTTTATTAGTACAGATCATGACTAGTTTTTGTTTTGTTTTTTTTTTAATTATTTTATTCCGTAAATAATAACAGTTTTATAATGAGGGGGTGCTGAAATGTTTGCTTATTTTTACTTAAATCATAAAATGTAAATTTATGGTTATAAGAAAATATTCCAAAATCATTTTAAAGCACTATTGAAATTTATTAAATTTCAATTTTTCTTTGTCCACCCAAATAATTGAAAATTAGTTTGTGTATGTTGATTTATATGTAGAGTGTAATTAAAAACAGAATTAAAAAGGTTTATTTATTTGTAGAGTGGAATTATAAACAGAATTGAGAAAGTGTATTTATAAAACAAACAAAACTATAAAGTTTTAAAAATATTTACAATTTAAACTCTCCTTAAATGTTTTCTTGTGACAAAATGGCTCCTAGTTAGACAGTTTAGGACCCTAACAAAGTTAATTTGAATGTAAGCAATTTAAGCAGTTTTATGACAATAAAATCTAAGTGTGTGGTCTTCAAAACTTCCACACCCTATTCCTCTTGCCTCTTGTTGCCTTATCGCTATTTTCATGGCATATGTCAGGACGCACTACAAGCCTTTGTTCCATCAATCCAGACCTACACGACTATGACACATCCTTTAACGTACACTGAGTCGAGTCCTCCGCATTTAATACATATCACGCTGGTAAGGAGAAAGTTCAACTACCTTTTCAACATAACTTTTGCATTATTGAACGAACTCCCGAGAGGATGTTTCCACATTAATTGCAAGCTGAACATATTTAAATCGAGGATCATTCATTATCTATACAACGTATCCACATAATATGACGTTCTTGAGTAGCTCTAGAGTAGGTTATCCGTTATAATGAAGTGTATGTGTGTTGAAACAGATTAGTTTGATTTAGCCTTGTTAGTTAGATAACCAACTATAAGAAGGGTTATAAAACAAGAAAACCACTGTCCTCAGACCTCAAATGGAAGCACTATATTGAATCCATAGCAAAATCTACTGCTAAGAAGATTGGGTCACTATGTCGATACAGGATGTTTTTTCCACCTGAATCCATCCTGCATACATACAAGTCAACCATCCGTCCGTGCATGGAGTACTGCTGCCATTTATGGTCAGGTGCCCCTGCCGTTCTCCTCAGTGTTCTTGACAAGCTCCAAAGGAGAGTCTGTAATTTGATAGGTACTGATCTGGCGACTCGTCTGCAGCCACTTTCCCATCGTCGAAATGTGGCCTCCCTCTGTCTCTTCTATAAATACTTTCATGGCTTCTGCTCGGATGAGCTTAACTCACTGATGCCTCCTCAACAGGTGTTTACCCGTGCAACCAGACTGGCAACTGGTTCCCACCCATTCACAGTCAGGTTAGCCAAATGCAGACGACAATTCTACTCCTGCAGCTTCCTCTCTCGCACTTCCCGCCTGTGGAACTCACTCCCGTATTCTTGCTTTCCTGACGGCTACGACCTCCAGAAATTTAAAAGCAAAGTTAATACTCACCTACTAACCACATGACTCTAGCTCTCTCCCCTCCCCTGTATAATCTTCACTTTCTCTCCGCCCATGTATCTGTCATTGCACCTGCTTTCTCAGCTTTCTATTGTTCCTTTCTAACTAGCTTGTACTCCTCACTCTTTTCTAATTAATCTTTCTACACTTATGTAACCCCCTGCACATCAGTGGCGTTTCTGCCTTGCTCGGGGTGAAATGATTAAAAAAAAAATAATAACAAATTTGTATATATGTAATCAGTTAAGGTTTGTACAAATATAATTGATGTATTTTGGTTGATAAAAAATCGTCGTTAAAGTCGTTTAAGTCGTTAAAATGTTCGTAGTAGTTCTTGCAAGAATGAGTTTATGTGTACGCAGGCAGGAACGTTTGTGTATGTATGCGTGCTTAATGTTGTTAGTAGGAATGTCTTTGAAGTATTCGCTCAATCTTAAAGGGATCCGTCTTGTTATCAAGTATAAAAAAGGCAGACGGGTCAACTGTGAGAATAAAGAGGTGATTGAAAAAGATACAGATGACAAGAACAATCGCTTGACGTTTGTCGATGGACGTATTAATTACTTTCGTCTTCTTTCTCTCAGGACACGGTCGAGATTGCGCTGTCTTTTATTTCGTTTGTCAGGGGTCGAAAAGGTAAGTTGGGAATTCACTCCCAGATTTGATTCTGGACTTTCCATTGGACAACAAACAAACTTAGGGTCGGCTATCGAAAAGGGTACGTTAAAAGAATTTGTTACTGATAATTAAAGATTATTTGTAAAAATTTTTTAGATGTTTCCCAATCTTCTACTGACCGAAAAACATTTTGTATCAAGGTGTGAAATTTCACGAGTTTTGTTTTGGATTTACTTTTGCATGTGTGCTAAGCAAGGTGATTTAATAAATATGTGTTGTAATGAATATGCATACATCTTGGTTCCCACTCACTGTAATATGACTGGCTAGTGTCAGTCATAAATACAGAATAAGGAGAGGACGAATAGAAGTCTACGGCTAGGGGTCTACGTCTATTGACTAACCTATTGCATAAGCCTACGTCTCACCATATATCCTACGACTACGTCGAGTACCGTCCATTACGGCTACTTGCTAGATTGTCCTATCCGGCCACATTTGCCAAAACCGCTTAGCTAATTTGAATATATATATATATATATATATATATATATATATATATATACCTTTCCAGGATATATGACAAGGTTTTGTAAATTCGAGTAAATTTGTATATTTCTAAAAAAATCAATGAATCAGAGTTTAGCATTTGAATTTTAAATGTACATCTTGTTTTGTTCACTACAGCCCTTAGGCCGTGTATTCGGTGAGCAATTATAAAAAATGTAATAAAACAATTGAATAAAACTTTTCGGGATCAAGTTCCACATGGCTTGTTGGTATGAAATTTCAGTCGTAGGCATATACAGTTAAACTCATTCTAGGAACTCCAGAATACAGATGACAAACTGACCATCGTTATTTAAAAATGGGTAAAGCATTAATAGAAGATTAGTCGGATATTATCATTAGGTTTTTATACAGTGGTGAGTGAAGGCAGCAGTCAATGTGAATATCCCAATTAAGATTTTATTAGTAGGTGGTCTACAAACCGTCCCTCGTGATATAAAGATGGCCAAGCGGATGGAAGATGAAAATGAACATCCATAAGCGAGTCAGGTCTCGAGACAGCCGTGCTCAGGGATTGGCAGAGAGGTAGTCGAAAATATCCTTGGCTGAAATGAAGAACTGGGTCGTTAGACCGTAGTAAGAGAACAAAAAGTAAATATCTAGAGTGCCAGGTGAGTACTTGAATATAGAAATCAACAGATTGAAAACAGGATTGTGCTTTTCTCGTTGTGCTAATAATTTATTTTCATTCCATTGGCATCGTAAACCGAGACTTGAGAATCGAATCATCCCGTTAGGAACGGGGGTAAATCTGACTAGTCGATAAAACTAAATCGGAGGCAGTGGTTGTAAGTTTACAACGCGGCATTGCACGATATTTTTATCATTTCATCTCAATCAAAACACTAACACAATAACTTCAAATATCTGATAAACCCGGAGCGTCGATTGAAACATATGTATACACGAAAAATTGACATTGGAACTTATAAAAAATATCGGATTAAAAATAAAACAATTAATCATGAGAAATGCATTTGTTTCAGTTAAAGGAATCGGGCAAATATGGGTTTTCTGAAAGAACGGATGTGCATACCTTAAAGAGGAAAATAGAAGCTTTTTCGCCTGTGATACACTCTATGGCAGGGCTGTCACAATCTTGACACGCCAGGTGTGTTTTATTTTTCTACAACCGGTTTTTAAGCGTGTTTGATAGCAGATTTTTCTTTATTTTTTTTCCTTTATGTGATGTCAGTTCTTCAATATGGCAATGAATGCGGAAAAATATCATCCAAGCTGAAGGAAAAATTGAAACAACTGAAATGTGGTTCTACAGAAGGATGTTGTGGATGTCATGGACCGAGAATGTGAGCAATGATGAGGTTTTAGAAAAACTGGAAACGAAAAGGAAATTAATATTGAGCATCAGGAAGAGACTACTAAAGTTCCTGGGACATGCAGTGAGGAAAGAGAGCTTGGAGAATGTGGATAGAGGGAAAAAAGATAGAGGAAAGCAGCGGATAACATATTTGAAGGTCCTGTGCAAGTGGATGACAGAACGGAGATTGCCTGATGTTACAGGATAAGGCAACAGGGATAGGGAGACGTGGAGGGCCATGATCGCCTACGTCCTGAAAGGTCAAGACACATAGAAGAATAAGAGAGGCTTAAACTGAAAAACATAATACTTACTATTTAAAAACTACGGGGCATTGATTTAAACACGAATATTCACTAAAAAGTAAAATTAAATAAAACATTTAAAGTATATTTATGATTTCTAAATAAATATTCTTAAGGATTTCAGCTGAAGTTATATATATATATATATATATATATATATATATATATATATATATATATATTAGAAGTAATACAAACTAATGAGTTGGCAGTCCACTGTTTGTAGTGATTTACTTTATTAAGAGTGTTTGATACTTAGTAGAGCATTATATATGGCAATATCTTTATTAGTAGTTTATAATAAAAACATAGATTATTGCAACACAAGCTCCATTGTGTTTCAGTACTATGTTGTTAATACCTCGTCATTCAGTGAAATATGTTTTATAAATCATTATATACAGAGGTTAAAAAACAAAATAATTTTTACCAGATCAATAAAGATAAATTAAATGATATATATATATATAGCATTTAGCAAGTCTGAAAATTTATCGTGTGTCATCGTGAAACTGTTACATAATTTTTTTAACTTATTATTCAACTAAAATTGTGAACAAGTAACGAAGACCGGAAATCATATTCTTTTCTTTTTAAATAAACTAATTTAAGCCATACCTTAAAAAAAATCCTGTAACCGTTTCACGATGACACGCGATAACGTTTCAGATTTGCTAAATGCTATGTATGTATCATTCAATTTATTTCATCACTGGCATAGAAAATGTCTGGGTCCCAAGTCATTTCAAGTCTCTATCTCCATTTACAGTTACAATCAAATTTCTTCTATTCATCATGACCTGACTTTCTATTGGTTCAATGAGACAAACTCTCCGAAAGTCGACTCATTGTAACTGTCTGAATTTGGTCAAAATTGTTTTATGTTAAATCTTCTATATTTAAGGAATCTTAACAAAAAAATATTTCACTGACTGACGAAGTGCTAATAAGATAGTACCGAAACACAACGGTGTTTTTACTGAATTCTGTAGTGTTAGTTTCTTTTTTGGCGTAATATGTAATTTAAAATTGTGTATTTGGGAATCGATCCCTATTTTATGCAAGAAAAGAATCACAAGCAATAAAAAGTTTAATTTGTCAATTAAATTTTGACATAAACCATTGGGTTGTTATACCGTAAAACATATCCATATATAGTCATCGATATACAAGTCTGTATTGCTGTATCACTGGTCATTAGTGTGGTTAAACACCCGCTTGCTTGTATGGCAGATGTTTATTTATTTATTCCAGCACCTTATGTCCGTTTTGTTGAAGGAAGGGAAAAGGGAAATGTTCCATGATTTTAATTCTTTCAAGTGCTTTCGCCACATCTCTCTCTCTCTCTCTCTCTCTCTCTCTCTCTCTCTCTCTCTCTCTCTCTCTCTCTAATAAAGTAGAAAAAATACAGTGAGTAATCATCAAATTTTACTGTTTTAAAAGATACATATCTCAGCACAGAAATTGTATTATACTGCGCATTAAAAATCAGAAAGAAAGTGGTGGTTACGACTCAGTAAAATAATGTAAATTTTACTGATTTTAAAGGTACGTGTCTCAGCACGCAAATTGTTTTATACTATGCATTAAAAATCAGAAAGATGGTGATTGTTATGACTCCGTAAAGAATATAAAGTTTGTTGTTTTTAAAGGATACATGTGTGAATGTCTTGTCATCCTAATTGTATTTTACTATGCATAGAATATCAGAAAGACAGTCATTGTTAGTAGTCAGTGATGAAATGGATATTTTTCTTTTCTAATATTCTGTTAGTATTATTTCTTAATAATTCTAATAATTTCACCTTTAAGCATTTCCCACATTTGTACACAGACACACATAAAAACTTATAGACAAATAGTAAAACCAATGATTAATATAAAATAGATGCAAAAAAATACTCGTTTTTATCGATTTCGATTCACTTGCTGTCACTAAATTAAAGAAAATATCCAGCATAAAAATGTCATTTTGGAAAATAGGGTTTGCTTTCTCGTATTATATATTAATTACGTATTGACCAATAAGAGCAACGTGAATTACAGTTGTTTAGTATTTGTAATAAAGGTTTTTAGGTCAAATATATCTCTCTCTCGGTTTATGTTGTTGATTCCGCCAGCTTTTCTAAAATCAACCTCAACACTGAAAAAAAATGAATTTTATGAATCAGATATTTCTTTATAATTATCAATCACGCGTACTAAAACAACTATTTTTATGAAAATTAAAATTGTACTAAAATTTATACTAACTTAATTTTAGTATAAAATTTCAGTTAGTCAGTTAATTGCCATGCGTGATACACGCTCTCGAAAGAGACATGACGGACCGAGTCGAAGATTATTCCGCAGTAGGTTACCATTACTTTCTGCGGTTGACTGGTTACCACTCAAGGCTATAGAACATAATCTGTAAAATTATTTTTTATTCAAAATTATTATTGAACTAAATATAAGTACTCTATACCAAGTGTTCTAGAAAGTCGAACACAGGCTAATCCTTTCCAAAACAGAAACTATTATCTTATAGGGGAGTCATTCGTGTGAAAATGTTTATCAAATTTGACCTTGTCCGAAACATAGCCGATCACCCCACAATTTATAGATCAGAATGTGCAGAGTGTTTAAAAGGTATCAAAGAAATACAAAGATCTCTCTCTTTTATGATAAAAATAAGATTTATTAATCATCAATTTATTTTATATATAATGATTATAATTAAGAGTTTAAAGTTCATTGGAATTTTATGTAGAAAAATCTTATAGATATTTGTTTTTATATGCGTGCACGAATGTAGTAAGCTTCTGTATAATGAGTTTGTTCCTTTCTTTCGAAGAACGGTATAGGTAAAAAAAGAACGTGGGATAATTGTCCTTTGCTGTTTAAATGTCTAGACAAATCTAGTTGTTATTTCACTTCATGAGGAAGAAGGGGAGATAAAGAAGGCATATATTGATTACGTTGAAATAATTCAGGATGCGAAACTAGTAAAAACTGAACACTTCAAATAATTCGTTGAATAGATCAGATACCACAAATTTCGCATAAAATATAACGACATTGAACATAGAATAGGGTGCATTAGAAGTAGTTTCGTCAAACATTGTCAATTGCTATAAAATCGAAACGTTTGCCTGAAAACACGAATATGTTACGTTCTTAAACAGCTTTGTCAGATCGAGACTGTCAAATGGATGTCATGCATGGCATCAGAGCCTTTCAGAAATATCTAAACTCTCAACGGTATTCAGCTGATTTCTAACATCAATGTTTCAAAACAGCTTTGAGCATATGGAACTGGCACTGCATAATCGCAAACAAAGAACTGTGCAAAATAAAAGAAACAATATCACTCGAAATCTTTCAAAAGTAGCAAACATGTAAGGAAATATGTGTAAGTCGAAGAGAAAATAATAGTATAATCAGGATATTAGCTTTCCATATTACTTCAAATAAAAGGTTAGTAAGGAAACACATATCAGTATTAGAAAAAGCGATTAAAGCAAAACCTATTTTCTTAAAAAATATTTTTTAAGACAAGGTTTTATAAACTTGAGCCTTAAGTAATACTGGCTGTTCAGTCACTTAACGCCAATTTTTACCTTATAATGAAACAGTTAATATTACCATTGATGAAAGATTTACAAAAATAGACAGTGATGGATTTAGATTGATTTTCTCAAATTTTTAAATCGTAGTTTAAGGAAGCCGTCTTTGCCACTTTTTTGGGATCGCCATCAACTTCTATTTCGCTTTCTTCATCTTGTCAACAAGGATGTTTAAATGGCGTGTTTAGGTTTGGAAAAGCCATTAAAAATAAATAGCTTAATATATGGAATTACAAGTGAACTTGATGCTATTTTTTCATGTTCTTACTTTGTTGTTTTGAGATTTCAAAATATTTCAGCTTGAAGTTTTCCAGGCTATTTCCAAGAAGGTTTGAAGGTGATGTCTGTATAATATATTTTATTCTAAGCTAACTTATGCCGTTTCCTATGAGATAATTCGCTGTTCTGAGTGACATTTGTTCTATAATGAAAGGATTAGCTAACTATGATTATCATTATCGCCTTTGTATAAGAGTTGTGATAATTTCCGGTGATAAATTTCTTTGATGAGTAGACTCAAAAATTAATGTCCTCTTTTCGATCGACACTACTTACTACAAAACCGTTTTCGACCAATCGCAGAGCTGTGATCGAAAGAGACACAAATTCATACAATACCCCAATCTCTACTGGAAAGTGCAATAACAGCTACTGTTATTACCAAACGTAGTAGAAGCAGATGAATGCAATTTATGCGTTTGTGTGTTTTCCTATCTTTCCCTTCCGATAGCACTTCCCTTTCAGTTGAATTTCCGGAAACGGTGGATATAGATTAAAGAAATCAGCAAGTTAGTAATGAATATATCGTTAATTATATATATATATATATATATATATATATATACCTTAAGGAGAAAGGGAGGGAGGGAGGGAGGGAGAGAGAGAGAGAGAGAGAGAGAGAATTTATCCTTACCGAATCATAAGGTTTATCATTTCTTCTTGTACCTTTTTATTTCTTCCTCTGCGCTATATATTAAAAAAAATATCTATGTATTATTAAATAGTCGCTTAATTACTGTTAGTTGGGTTCCATTAATGGAAAAGTAAATGTTAATATACTTAATATAATAGAGTTATTATTATGAATGGTGTATAAGGTAACGTTTGTCGGTTAATTTTGTTTAATGTCATATCAACCTCTATAAATTATATAATGTCGAAATCTAAATATTTTGAACGCAATTGTATGACTTCAACTACGGATAAAATATATTGTTTGTCATTCTATTATAAGATGTCTTGCTGGTTCTTCTTCTTCTTCTATGTGCCCTGTCCCTTCAGGACGTAGACAATCATGGCTTTCCACGTATCCCTATCCCTGGTGGCACTTAGCACACCTTCTCCACTTACACCATGCAACCCTCGTTCCATCATCCACCTGATTAGCTACTTATTTTATATAAAAATGTATTGTTAGTAATTTTACTAAAAAATATATTTTTATGCTTTCACAGTGTTTTGTTTTTGGGTGGGTAGTTGCTCAGGCCTAGACTACTACAGGCAAATATGGACCTTTGAATAACAGCAATTCATAGTTGGTTTGATGCAACTTAAAACTTCCAATCTACTGATCAGTGGCTCTGCTACTAGATGTAGTTTACCGTAATACCCAGGACTAATAAAATATATTCCTGGGTATGACAGTAAACTGCATCCGGTAATAAGGCCTCTGATTAGGAAGTTGTGAGGAGCATGGAACCACCTCTTAATTGGTGTTGTTCCTGGTCTGCCATGACCCGGAGTGGTAGCACTTGTTAGTGTCCCAGCTATGGGTAAATAGTTAACCCCCAAACTTGGGTCAAAACAATATGAAAGTATAAAAATATACTTTTATGGAAATATATAAACAAGAATAGACATGGAAAAGTATACATACTTGAAGGAAAAATATTACAAACAATATATATATATATATATATATATATATATATATATATATATATATATAATACACTTTTGAAGGAAAAAATTATTACCAACAATACATTTTTGAATACAAAACTAGAAGACATCCTCAGTTTTCTAAAAAAAAAATAAAAAAATAAAATCTTCATCAAAATCTGACTAAATCAACCTTCTCCCTATTACCGAATATTAAAAATAATTTAAAACCCCATATTTTTGGCATTAAATAACCGACAGAAGTAAATATGCCATTAAATAAAATTCTAACTCAGACACGTAAAATAATGTATTTTGTATCTTTTTCTTCAGTTTAATGCTTTTTTTTAATTTTACGGGATTTTTTTAATTGATTTGCATCAACTACACTGACGTCAAATTATTTCAGATTTATTTAAATTGGATAACAGTTGCTTGCAAACGACTTTGTTAAAATATGTCGTCTGAAACTTAAGCCATCACTACTTTGAAAGGCTAAGGAATAGGAATAACAATTTCTGGTCAATTCAGTTTTTTTGATGGTCAAATTTTGTAATATTTCTAAATAATCTCAACACGTATGCTCAATATAATTGACCCGCATGTTATCAACTCTTCACATATAGAAGATGGACGATGAATCACTTCGTTTCAGTGAAAATGCGTAGTGAGTTGCTCTCTAGTAGGACAGCATCAGCCATGCTGCTGGGAGGCAAAGGATGTTTTTAAGATGTTTAATACAGAGCACTTTAGTAGTTAGATTGGACGCTCTGAACTCAGGAGGCAACCAGTCTATGAGAAGGAAAACTCAAAAATCCAAAGTGTAAGAAGAACAAACAAAAAGCATTCAGATATCTTTCTAAAGAAGCTATGGAAATACACAGAGGAAGAAAATGTGGAGATACATTATCACTTAGGTTTTAAAGGAATATTGTATTATAATAATTTTTATTCGCTGAAAATGAATTATTTGAAAGAGTTATGATTTTCGGATATTTCATTAAATAGATTAACATTTTTTAGTGAATCTTTGTCACTGTTTCGTATTATATTAAACATAAGTTTATAATCTTTTTATTTGCATCTCTGGTAAAGAGTCAATTATCCAACAAATCGTTCTAGTAAACGCAACGATGCGTAATAACTTTATAAATGTCACCGATTCATATAAAAATAACGTGCTTAACAATAAAAAAAATGCTGTCCCTCAGGGCAATACGTCGTGATTAAGAATTTGGAATCTGTGACTGGCGGCTTTGATATTTTATCGAAGAAACGTAGTTAATGTAACATGTTATTACATCCTGAAGCTTTAAGTGAAACTGATTTTAAATCGAAGAATTAAACCTTAATGTTAAACTGCTATTTGATTACAAGTTAACTGCACATTATCCAGGGGCCACCTAATCAAGAAAAACTATAGAAATTTTCAAGATGTTCTCAAAAATACAATATAATCATTTAAAAGTCTGTAGTACTGGAACAAATTGCAAAACAAAAACTCTTTTGAAAAAATATTGGAAACAGAATAACATTTTCCTAAGAAACGATGATTTTTTAAAAAACCCATCGATTTCATGTAGTTTAATGTTCCGTTTTTCAACAAAAGAAAAGCACTCTCCAAATATCTTTGAAAATGCCTGCGTCTTATTAAAAAAAATATTTATATACCAGTTGAAGGCCAAAGTGTACATAAATTACATAATGACTTGATAAATATAAATTTAAAATAATTTCTGATTATCACATTTAAATATTTGATATCCAAAGCCGAGCATTGTATGATATATATCACTTACAATATTTACATATGAGATTATAATTTAATTTTTTAAAACATTTCTTTATGTTTTTCAAAAAGTTATTAGATGGTTTTCTATTATTATTTCTGGATATAGTATTTGATTCACGTTCTTGTTACTAGTAACTCCCCCACCAAATAAATGTTCTTCTTTAATCCTATCAAGTAACCTTTTTTATTTCCATCAGTATGGCTAATGCTAATCTCCAGGAAACTCATTGAGGTTTCTATATCTAACTTTTTTCACTGACATGAAGTGGAATGATTATTTTAAACCATTTACTAGTTTTTATTTTAGGAAAATTGGTTCAGTGTATTGTGTTAGATGATTCTTCAATTTATAAGTCTACCATTCGTCTTTTCTTCGAATATTTCTGCCACATTGGCAGCTCGGCTGCAGTCCCACCATTTTAGGTGAAACCAATAAAATGTAACCGCCATTTCTACTCTAACAGCTTTTTTCTTGCGCTTTCCGCTGTGGAATTCCCTTCCATATACTTGCTTCCCCGATATCTACGATATCCAAGAATTTAAATGTAAGGTCAATAGTCATCCCCTATCTTACTAACTCGTATCCTCTCTCAACTTCTATTCTTCATCCACTTTACCCTCATCACACCAGTATTCTCATCCTTTTATTACCCTCTTCCTGGCGTCCCCTATAACCTACCTCTCTTTCTCATTACTTCCTCCTATGTAACCCCCTGCGCAACAGTGGCAGTAAAAATAACTTGCTTGGGGTGAAATAATTAAAACAAATATGGCCTTGGATCTTTCGCTACATATACTTTGTATATAATCTGTAAAATTCTATATCGTGGCCTGGCATATATTCAATCTCATTACAGCTATTCTATCATTGGTTTTCTCTGTCTTTTCTACATGTATTTTGTGGTAATTGTATACTGACTTTCTAAAATGAAACACAGTACTAGATTGGCAGTTGGGTCTCATCATTTAACTGTTGAAATTGATGAGTATAAGAATAAGTCTGACGCTAATGGTTTCTTGTCTAGTATTTCTCTGTTGTAGAAAAATTTTAGGCTTCTCGCTTTCTACTTAACTCTAAAATTTAAAACTATTTTATTCAGCGTCAATCGTCATTTTATTTATTCCTAGGTTTTTATGTCTTTTTTACCTCAAATCTTTTCTACTTTCTTTCGTTCTAGGTAATCTCTTACGTCCTAGTGATTTTATCACCTAAATTCGGTGAAAGTATTAAAGAAAATGGCATATTCTAAAGAATTTTATACTCGATCGAGGACTTTTTATCTAAGAAGAATAGTAACGATAGTATATTCTTTATAAAGTAAGTTTTCTACTTGGTGTTGTCTCACAGCGTCAAAAGACAGAGATGCATTGAAAATTAATCTAAAAGATAACCTCAGAGTTAGCCAGTATTTCATCAGACCTCAAATGATGTCGCTCAATGCACCAATACACACAAGGAATGATATAAAACCTGCTTCACCTGCATAACTTATGATAGTAAGTTTATATAGGTCAGCAATAAATCCTGATAGGACTTGTAGTTTATTCAGAACAGCTTGCCGCGCATTAATTAAATATAAAATGGCGTTAGCTTTTCTCTGAAGACGCAAGCAGATCACGGCCGTATAACACAACAGATTTCTGACGTTGTTTTTATTACATCTTGATGAAAAGCCAAAAGTTTTGTTTGTACTTCATGCAGACTAAAATCTTTTTCAGGTATGCCAAGAAAGCGACCACATTTATTCACATGTGTACCGGCATGTATCTTGCCAACACTTATAAATATTTATCTAGTTACTGACAAAAGCTAATTATCTACCGGCAAGTTTATTTCGTAGGAGTTTCAAGGTTGTTTGAAATAAAATAAAAATAAGATAAAACAAATACAGAAAAAAAAAAGATAGACATTTTTCAATAAGAAGCGCGTCAATATCCTCCAATGACAGATTTATAGCGGCCGCGCTTCCTGGAAAGTTGGGCGCCGAAGCCTTGTAAACAATTTTGTCTGCTGATTTTCATCAATTTTGCCAGGTCGATTTAATTGCCAACTCATTCATGTAGCTCAACGTTATTGAAATGCTTAACATATAAGCATAAACGCAGAGAACATACAACCAGGAAGAAATAAGAATAAATCGAGGGGAAAGTTTCTTAGAGAGAAAGAAAACGGATATTGGTCGAGGAAGCGGAGTAAAGAGATCAGGACAAGAGCAAATAATTACTACTACTACAACTACTACTACTATTACTACTGCAGATAACATCGTTAGTTCCATAAATGTTATTTTAAATTATATTCTTGTAAAAAATTACTGAAAACAACAACGTACTACACTTGAATAATATGTTAGTAGATGACAGTTGTTCCAGACGTTAGCGGAGCACTTTGACAGATTTCTCTGAAAGAACAATATTCAGGGAACATTCGAGGTAGATTTTGTATTATCTAAAGGACGATAATGAATATAGCTAGCATACAAAAAAAAAAAAGAAAAGAAAAGAAATTGCTGGAATATTGAACTTACCTATCTAAAACAAGTTTTTTAGTTATTTCACCAGATACATGGCTCAAGATCTAAAAATGGCGGATGATTATTGAATAGATATAGAAAGCTGATGTAAGTGAAGCTTATGAGGATAAGAAGAATGCAAAAATGATGACCCTAGACTTGATGGGGTTAAGACTGCATTGTTCGGAGAAGCATCCATATATTTTCATAGGAATAGGTTTACTGGGTTGAAAATCTACAGGAAAGTGGGGTGATTCAATCCTGTGGCTGTAACAAAGCAAATATTGGGTGTAAATAACTGAGAATTTGTTACGAAAAAATAGATTTCGTCTGAACATTTGGCATGGAGGTGGCAACAGAATAGCTATATGGTAGCGAACAAGTGTCTGTAGAGTGGATATTAATTTAACACCCACAAGTCAACGATTTGCCAATCTGTCAAGGCTGGAAACAATTTTTGGCGAGAACATACAACGAGCGAATAATAATAATAATAATAATAATAATAATAATAATAATAATAAGAGTGAAGGCTTTATTCTTGCAGCGCAAGACCAAAGTCTTTTCACTAGAAACTTTCAGGCAAATATCATACATGGATACAAAATGCAGGTTTTGTGATAAACACCAAGAAACAATAGACCATCTAATCTCAGGCTGTTCTGTACTTGCCCCAAATGAATATAAAAATCGCCACGATAGAGTGGGGCAATATTTACATTGGACAATGTGCAAACACTATGGAAAATCTGTAAACATCACTCAGCACTGGTTACAGAAATCGAAAATGTCACCATTCTATGGGATTACACCATCTACACAGACAGAAAAATTGAAGTAAATAAGCCGGACAGAAAGAGAAAACTTGTCTATTAATTGATATGACTTGTCCGGCGGATTGTAACATAGCAACGAAGGAATTTAAAAAAATGTCAAAATATAAAAACCTGGGAATTGAAATAGTAAAATGTAGAAATTGAAGACAGGAGTTGTGCCAGTGATAGTAGGGACACTTGGAATGATAAAAAATGGAACAAAACAACACATTGAAATTCTGGTGAAGCCTTAGCCTCTTCTACCACCCCGTAGAACCGCCAGTGCGTACAGAGCAAGAGTAAGGAGAATAGAAAATAAAAAACGTTCATGTAAATAATTTAAAATCCACAAAAGAAAATGAAAAGGACAGACGACGAATATTTATGACTGGGGATGTAATTAGAATTAAATGACATTTTATGAGTTTTTTCATATTCGTAAAGTTACTTTAAACAAATTTATAAGTTCAACCACTTGTCTCATATAGTTGGGCGTACTCTTTTAATCAATCCCTCTCTATGTTGATTTTTTACTCTCACTCTCTTTCTTATAAATCTTTATTCCTCTCCCCTTTTCTTTCTTCATGTTTCTTTCTTGCGCTTCATTTTTTATATCTTTCTTCTTTTTTCATCTTTCTTATACATGATATATAGAGGAAAGTAAAAAAGGAAGTAACGAATAGAGGGAAAAAACATGTATAAGATAGAAAGAAAAAATATAATAATTTATATATATATATATATATGTATATATATTCTTACATTTTTTCTATCTTATATATTTATAAGAATACATCTAAATATAAAGAATATATGTTTTCTTTATTTTATGTTTTATTTATATCCAATATAATTTTCTTCCCTCGATTTTTTTTTCTTTCTTTGCTTTCTCATATACATTTATTTCTTCCCTTTCTTTGTTTCGTAAATATCTGTCCTTCCTCCTTCTTTTCTGTCATATATATATATATATATATATATATATATATATATATATATATATATATATATATATGATGTATGTATGAAGATATATACATATACTAGCCTTATAGCCCAGCGTTGCTCGAGTGTAATGAAAGCTTTAAGACTAATCCATTATCCTGGAGCTCAGACTCTTTGGACGTTGGAACGAAAGACTAAAAAACAATAGTTGTTTCTAGTTAAAGTGAAACCGTAGACTGAAAGAAAAATGAATAGATGAAAGTCAAATTTGATTTCCTGGTATCGATATCAAATAAGTTTTTTTCATCGTAAACTGAATTTTGAAGGCTAAATAAGTTCTCTGAGTAAATGGTATCATGGTTGAGACTAAGAAATGCAATTATACCTACTTTGAGCTAAACCCGAAGCAAAAACTAAAATAAAAGGGCTGAAAAAAATACAGATATATAAGCAGATAAACAGACACACACACACAAACATCTTGCCTTTTATATATATATATATATATATATATATATGTTATGGATCTTCTGCATGATTGTAAGAACTGAAACATTGAAACTTCTGAATATCGGTTCCTATGTCTTTGTCTACGAGTGTATCAACTTTGATTTAAAACGGACCACTCCTTCTATGAGCCGATTTTTCGATTATCGATATTTATCGGAGGTACCTCGACGCAAAACCTAGCTAAGAACACACGCAGACGCTTATAGTACAACTGTGTAAATTTTCAAGAAAATTGGTTCAGCCGTTTTGGAGTCTATAGGTAACGGACACTCACAGAGACAAAGTTCAATTTATAAATAAGTTTGATATTTATATATATATAAATGAAAAAATAAATGAAATATATATATATATATATATATATATATATATATATATATATATTTCATTTATTTTTTCATTTATATGAAATATATGATGGAAGGGATATATATATATATATATATATATATATCCCTTCCATCATATATTTCTTTCTTATTTATCTTTTCATTCGATATTATGTATCTTCTTTCTTTCTTTTTATCTTTCTTATACATCTTTTTATTCTCTCATATATCTTCGTTTTTCTTTTCAAATATATATCCTTATCTTTCTTATTTTCCTTTCGTTCTTTTTGATATATCTTCTTTTCATTCCTTCTTATTTATATTTTTTTCACTTTTTCCTTATCCATTTTCCTACTTTGATATCTTCTTTTTTTCTTTCCTATATTTTCACTGTTTTTCTTTCTTCCTTTCTTTCTCTAAGATATTCATTAAAACGACTTAAATTGTAAATACATTTTACAAAAAGCTCTTTAACAAGCATTGCTTTGTCTGGTACAGGGTCACAAAATGGAAATCTTATATATCTTCTTTTATTGTTTTATTTCTTTTCTTTCTTTCTTATATATTTCTTTTTTTTTATGTATCTTTTATCTTTCTTTATTATATAACTTCTTTTCTTTCTTTCTTTCTTTCTTTCTTTCTTTCTTTAAGATATTAGAACAATTTATGCCGTAAATACATTTTATAAAACGTTCTTTACCAATCATAGCGTAGTTTGTTACAGGGTAGCAACATAGAATTCTTATAAATCTTCTTAAATTCTATTATATATATCTTCTTTTCTTCGTTTCTTTTTTACTTAAATATTTTCTTTTTCCTCTTTCTTATATATCTTCTTACATATCTTCTTTTCTTTCTTTCTTATAAAGTTTATCTTTCTTTCTTCCTTTTTCTTTCTATTTCTTCCTTTCTTTCTTTTTTCTTTCTTTCTTTCCTTCTTTCTTTCTGTCTTTCTTTCTTTCTTTCTCCAAGATATTTATAAGAACAACTTTTACTGTAGATATCTTTTGTAAAAGTTCTTCAGCAAGAGTAGCTTATCAGGTACAGCGTCACAAAATGAAATCGCTTTCAGTAAAATAAATAACTCGAGCATACCTTGCTATTTACAGTATCCTGGAAATACACCATATTGACTTTTATATTTTACTAATCATATCATAGCCTGGTAAATCCATCAACAGTTGGTTTCCTGCAATTATATCCTTGTGCCAAATTTTCTTGTAGTACGAATCAATATCACAACCATAACACTCTCGCTAAGTTTCAGAATTCAAACTTGATTGTCCTTGTAGATTTCATGGACATTTTGGTTTTGTTCAAAATATTTTTTTTTATGGAGCTGAATTTTTTATTTTGTAGTTTGTAAATTTCAATTTTGTTGTTCAATTCTTTTGACTTGTTGTTCCGATTGTTCTGCTAGCGTTGATAGGTGAACAACGAGTATTACTTAATAATTGTCGTCTAAGATGTTGAGACAAATATATTGGTCTACTACTGCTTAATCTACCGAGTATTCATTACACTGGCCTGTAAGTGCCAGATTTTGAAGGTAGTAATACAAGTCACTACGCCTTTTTCATGTTCATGGATTTTGGATCGAAGTTGGCAACTTTCATACGTGAAGTTTCTTTTGCTTTCATTAAGTGTAATTTGTCCAACGCTTTGTAAATTTCCGTTAGTTGTAACCCACCCGGAAGAAACGCTCTTTGTTGTTTCGTTTCTCTTATATTCATTGCCATTCCGATTGTTATTATCCTCTCCTCTAAAATCTTTTGGTGGTTAGTTGCTGTGGAATCCAGAAGGCGCTGTTGCAATATCATGCATCGTCGCCATTTTGTGTTTCTTTCTCTTCACCTCACAAGAGTAGATAACTTCTTTTTCATTCTCTAGCATAACGACTTGTGGCAATGAAGGAAAAAAAAGTCTTCCTTCGGAAAAGAATTCGTGTTTTCTGCGCAAACGAAAACCAGAATCAAGATCGCTTCGACTTTAAAAAGATTCAAAATATGGTAATCGCAACCTTTCCTACTCCCAATAAATGAAGGTTAATTTAGACGACAGAGAAGAGATTTTAATTTTCTGTGAGTCCGGCAACGTTTTTTGTTTGGTGGGTAGGGGGCATTATATATATATATATATATATATATATATATATATATATATATATATATATATCTTTCTTCGGATAGAGCGCAGAACATTCCAATCATGCGTCAGCACCTCCTTAATTGCACTAAAGGTGGAGGGTCGATGGAATATCGTCGCCACTGTGACGTTAGCTTCGAGTCCTGACAAATTTGAGCTTTGGCACAGGTGTCTGGGTTTGGACATCACACTTCCAACCAGCTTTGCGTTATATCCCGTCACCGAGATTGGGGCGAGTTTATAACGCCATTCTTATTTTTTCGTGGTTGAAGAATGTAACTGTCCGTTGCGTGTTGTGAATACTGGCTTTTTACCCCTTTTTATTTACATCTCCCTGTTCCGACAATTTCTCATGTTGAGCTAGCGACATTAATTTAGGATATTTAGAATTACTAAATGATTCCCTAATTTCTATTTTTCCACATATCTACATTCCGTTTATTCACTCATTCGACGAGATATCCATCATCCCTTGATACAAATTATACACCCAATATTCACAAGGCTGTTGAAGATACTTTTTTCAATGACTATTTATTTTTATGGGTAACCAGGCATGTATCCCACCATACACTCCTGATAAAAAATTTAAGACCACTTAAAAATCATGAAAAAGAATTTTTTTTTTACATATAGATTTTAAACTCCTACCACTTAAGGTTACCAATACTACAATCTAAAAGGTTATGGAAACAAAAAGCTATATTCCAAACATTTTATTTAGAAATTTACATTTTTATAAAATGAGGAGATTTACGCATGATCAAAATGATAAGACCAGGGGTATAAATTGTTAGATCTATGATAATTCCAATGTTTTTAGTTCAGTTAGAGATTAGCAATTACTGCGTAAACGTGTTACCATGCCTAAAGCAAGCAAAATTACCAACGTTGAGCATTCTCGAATTCTAGAATTCCATAAGCAAGGTTTGTCACAGCGGGCGATCGCAGCTAAGGTTAATCGCAGTAAAACTGCGATTTGCAACTTTCTAAAGAACAGTGAGAATTATGGAAAAGCAAAATCCTCTGGTAGGCCCCCCCAAAAAAATTTCTCCTGCATTGAGTAAGAGAATAAGACGGGTTGTTATGAAAGAAGCGGGACTTTTTTCTAGCCAAATTAAGGCAGTCCCAGATGCTGATTGCAGTCCCGTAACCATCAGACGGCACTTGTGACAAAAAGGCTTGGAAAATAAAAAACGTAAACAAATTCCTCAGCTGCTTCCACGTCACAAGGTGGACTACTTAAAGTTTGGTTGTGAATACCAAACATGGGATGTTGAGAAGTGGAAGAAAGTCCTGTTTTCTTATGAGAAAAAATTCAATCTAGATAGTCCTGATGGCTTCCAACGATATTGGCATAAAAAACATGCCTCCTGAAATTTTCTCCACACGTCATAGTGGTAGAGAGTCCCTAATGGTATGGGGTGCTTTTCTTACAGAGGGACGATGGAGCTCCAGGTGGTGCAGGGTGGTCATCAGCGGCTGGTTATGTTAGCATGCTACAAAAAGCATCATTGATGATGGAGGGCCATCGTTTGTGTGTGGATAGATGGTTATTCCAACAGAATAATGCTGCAATCCACGCAGCAAGACGGACCTTGACCTTTCTACAAGAAAATGGGGTCCATCTCTTGGGACATCCTGCATGCTCACCAGACTTGAACCCAATTGAAAATGTTTGAGAATGGATGACAAGAGATGTTTATCGAAATGGCAAACAATATTCAACAAAAAATGAACTTCATGAAGCCAGCTTCAGAAGCTGGAGCAACATCCCCTGCACCTTAATGGAAACGCTTATTTCTAGCATGCCCGACAAAATTTTTGAAGTCATCAAAAGCAGTGGAGGTAGAACTCATTATTAAATTTAATTGTTTAATAATTTCATACACTTTTTGTACAATTTCGTAGAATTTTTGTCTCTGGTCTTAAAATTTTGATCATGTATAAATCGCCTCAATTTATAAAAATATAAATTTCTAAATAAAATGTTTGGAATATAGCTTTTTGTTTGTAGTATTGGTAACCTTAAGTGGGAGGAGTTTAAAATCTATGTGTAAAAAAATATTTCTTTTTAAAGATTTTTAAGTGGTCTTAAAATTTTGATCAGGAGTGTATAATCTAAAAGATAGAAATAAAATATTCAGAAAGCTTTTGTTTCCCATGAACCATTAGTTTTTGCTACACATGTGCTTCTTTGAATTAGACCTTAGTATCTTCAAGCCAATGGTCAATCATTATTTATCTTCCTTACTGTCATAATCGCCCCTTTTTACCGCCTTATTTTTCTAATCATATCTCACAGCTCATTGTAATCCTGTACCTCGAGTGGTTCTCAAAGCTTATGTTGGACGTTATTTAGTTTTTGTATGAGTTTTGTTTAACGGCATATCAACCTCTGTGGGTCATTTATTGCCAAAATGGTAGGATTTTAAGGTATTTCTTTAATGTTTGGTTATAGGGAGAAGGTTGAATTAATCAAATTTCGTGAAAAACTTTTAAAATATTCTTATTTCCTTTTAGAATATTGAAAATATCTTCTACTTTTGTATTCCAAGATATAAGGCTGGTAATACTTTTTTCGTTCAAAAATATATTTTTGGTAATATTTTTCCCTCTAAAATATATATTTTTTATAAAATTCTTTTTTATGTATATATTTCTATAAAAGTCTATTTTTATAGCTTCGTAGTTTTTTTCCTCCAGTTTGGGTGTTATCTATTTGCCCATAGCTGGGACACTAGCAGGTGCTACCATTCCGGGTCAGGGTGGACGTAGGACAAACAGCAATTAAGCGGTGCTTCCATGCTTCTCACAACCTCCCAATCAGAGACCTTGATGCCGGATGCAGTTTACCGTCATACCCGGGACCCGCTATTTAGTAAAAAAAAAAAAGAAAAAAAAAGAAAGAAATGACAAAAGCAAGGATAAATATAGTCAATTTTTGTTCCTTTTTTATTTCTTCTTCAGTTAGAGTTTCTGCAATTTATGTAACTGGCATTTCTGATAGCTCACACTTCGGATGAATGAAATACTTGTTAGTGGCTGATAAGTTTTCTCTCTTCTACAACACAAGGGGTATGACATTTTAAGAATAATGTTTTTATCTTTGGAAATGCTCTGGTTTGATTTTTTTATTATAATAATTTGGTCATTATGAAATCTTTATTTCTGCCCGTAACTTAAGGTATTTAAAATGAAATATTTTACACAGGTTCAGCTGTTTGTATGCCTCAGAAGCAGACACTCGTAATTGTTACGAGACAATAATGATCACTCATATATGGATAGTTATAACATGTGTGTATATATATATTCAAAAAAATAATATTTTTCATGTATTTCTTTCAGTTTCTTTTTAAATCAATCTGCAAATTCAAGTTGATAAGTCAAGTTAATCAGTGTTTTAAAACCGGTTGTATGCTTGTTACACCTGGAGCCAAGGCTGAAGTACAGCTTAAAATATAACGACGGACAACGTGTGTACAAAACATATATCCAGTTTATTTTCTCATCAGGTGACGTTTTATAAATTTATGGTATGGTTAAAGATGACAGCACATACGCATCGAGGGGTCAGATGCCGCGTTTGTTCGCAGTTCTCCCTGATATTTCTCGGTCTTAGTTCAAATTCTGATCCTCGACCGACTGCTTAATACTACTAATTTCTGTTTCTTATGTCATCGATTACGTCATATACTGACACATTGTTTACATAATCCCGATTTTGACATGCCTCAAATGCATGTATATCTTATTGTTTCCGACAACCAAAACATGCTTTTCGTCGGCTCTAAAATATAATTCATTGTTTATAACCTAAAATAATTTAATGTAAATTACATTCACTTGTGACCTTGCTATGCAGTTTTCAAAACAATCAAATATTTTCATGACATGGAGAATTTTGCTCACCTTCTTAATTTTGACAACAATCAAATATTTATCAAAACAATGCCTACTTCTCTTTTGATAAAGCGCATATTTTTACTGATTCATAAAAAATACACTTCTTCAGGAAATTAATCACCAGCTCATATAACCTATAACAATAATAGATAAATATATAAACTGATATTTATATCTGAATTTCAGGACATCAATTTTCTTTGTTCCAAAAATAAATGTCACCCGAAGTAAAACATTCATATTTAAGATAAGAAAGTATTTCATTCCCTAGCGTGTTTTGTCAATAAAGCAGCTGTTTAATTAAACTTCGAAAATAATATATGTGTCTGAGAGCTGCACAAACCGGACACCGACCATCCTATTTTGGCATTATCTGATTCTGTGAGGTTTTCAATCAACACGTTTGTTTGGGGAAAATGGAAGGAGATGCGACTGTAATTTCCGTATTCACGGAAAGATGAAACATGATTTCTGTATTTAACATGAATCACATTTCTTTTAGCCTAGAGCTTTGAATAATCATACTTATAATCGCGTGTCGGCAGATATTTATATTTCTAGAGATCAGTGCTTTCCAATTAGCCATTCGCCATGGTTTGTTATCCCAAACTTCATTTATTTAAATTTAGTTCTATTTATTTTTTATAATTTAATTTTTTCCTTTTATTCTAGTTTCCGTTTAACTTTAGGGGAAGTGAACACACACACACACACACACACACACACACACACACACACACACACACATATATATATATATATATATATTGTGTATTTGGGCAAGTCTCTTTTTTATGCAGGTTTCATTGAAAATAACAAAAAATGTATGGTTATTTAGTTTTCGATATAATTACTCATGTGTTCTAGGCATTTTAAATTTTACCCCAATACAGTGTAGTTTTACAGTGTATATCTTCTCCGAATTTCATATCAGTCGCATTCTTTTACCTATATATATATATATATATATATATTCTCTGTTTCCTTTTAAGAAAAACTTTAAACACCGGTCATATTTCCGTAATAAATTTATTTCAGTCAATAATTGTTGTTGCCAACAATCACCGACTTCATCAGACGGAAGGCCCTATTCGACTTGTTTCATGTCGTATTACTACGGAATGAAAGTTCAGTCAAGGCCAGGCGGAGGGGGAGGCAACATAGGATAGCCCACTATAATAAGTATTTCCGTTTTCGTTTGCCGGGATATAGTGGGAGGAGAAGTTTAATACAAACAAAATTAACACGTGACTAATGTCACCAGCAAATTTATACATCAAATCATAATTCAAATTCCTACGCCAAAATTTTTATTTTTATTTTCCTAGATCTGTGATAAGTTAAGCCTAAAATTACGTTTAATTAGATTAAGTTAAGGCTATTATTTCTTTTCTTTATTCAATTGTTGATAAGATAATTCCATTCTATTTGTTGCAAGACTAGATTATATCCATGTTATATCTAAATTCCTTGAACTTCCATTCCGATAGGTGTCGTTGGTTACCAGCAGTCCTATCTTATTTCCTACTACCACTCCTGCTAACTTTCCTGTTTTATTAATATTTATTTACTCCCCCGTTCTTCCCATCTTATCCCACTAGTATGCTAATTTTCGCACCTCCTCTTATCTGTCTTCACTAGAGACCATTTTTCAGACTTGGTGTCTACTTCTATCCACTCCCTTCCCCTTTCGATTTTCTTTCCTTCGCCCATTTAGGTAGTTTCCACCTCTCCTTCTAAACCTACATATTCTCAATCTTTCTTTATATATATATTCTAAGTGTGGTTTATGCTGTATCTATGTTTAGTGGGAGAAGAGAGCGCATACTATAGCGTAATGAATAGTTTTAACAAGACCAGTTCAATAAAATCTTACTAAAAAAGCTTGGATCTGCCCTTCACATGCCTTTCAGTTATGTTTCAAAATTACCACCGGCAACATCAAATAAATTCCATTCTAAAATTTGACGACTTCCGATTTCATATTTGAATCCGAGTTTTATCGTCGGAAATCAGAAGTTAATAATGCTTCACACACACACACACTTACATATATATATATAATACACTACGCCTCCTCGGCCTTACCCTCTCCTCAGACCTCAAATGGAACCACTATATTGAATCCATAGCTAAATCTACTGCTAAGAAGGTTGGGTCACTATGTCGATCCAGGATGTTTTTTCCGCCTAAATCCATCCTGCGTATATGCAAGTCAACCATCCGTCCGTGCATGGAGTACTGCTGCCATTTATGGTCAAGCGCCCCTGCCGTTCTCCTCAGTGTTCTCGACAGGCTCCAAAGGAGAGTCTGTAATGTGATGGTACTGATCTGGCGGCTCGACTGCAGCCACTTCCCCACTGTCGAAATGTGGCCTCCCGTTGTCTGTTCTATGAATATTTTCATGGTTTCTGCTCCAACGAACTTAAGTCACTGGTGCCTTTTCAACAGGTGTTTACTCGTGCAACCAGACTGGCAACTGGGTCCCACCCATTCACATTCAGGTTAGCCAAATGCAGACGACAATTCCACTCCTTCAGCTTCTTCTCTCGCACTTCCCGCCTGTGGAACTCGCTCCCATATTCTTGCTTTCTTAACGGCTATAACTTCCAGAAATCTAAATGCAATGTCAACACTCATCTATTAACCACTGGACTCTAGCTCTCTCCCCACCCCCGTATATCCTTCCCTTTCTCTCCACCTATGTATCTGTCATCGCACCTGCATTCTCAGCTTTCTATTGCTGCTTTCTAACTAGTTTGTACTCCTCACTCTTTTATAATTAATCTTTTTACAGTTATGTAGACCCCCGCTCATCAGTGGCATTTCTGCCTTGCTCGGAGTGAAATGATTAAAATATATATATATATATATATATATATATATATATATATATATATTCATTGTACATTATATAAATATGTAAAGTTGTATGTTTATCATTACAGACATAAATTAATTTTACGTAATTTTCTTTTTTGATACTCAGTGAAATTTAGTTCTACCAATTGGCTAAATGAATACATGCAAAATAATGTTATATACGCTAAAACTATATCATAATTTCCTGAGTGAGTT
This sequence comes from Ascarosepion bandense, assembly GCA_037127315.1. Taxonomy (NCBI): domain Eukaryota; kingdom Metazoa; phylum Mollusca; class Cephalopoda; order Sepiida; family Sepiidae; genus Ascarosepion; species Ascarosepion bandense. The sequence continues at coordinate 2,628,675 of JBBBDQ010001439.1, read as the reverse complement.
AGATCATAACCTATGCTCAGCCAATTATCTCAGATACATCATAGACTATGCGGTTCTTATCGAGAGGAAAAACGGAAAAGAAATATCACGAACCAGTTTGTTTTCAATTAAAAAGAAGATACAGGAAATAATAATGCTCACGTCATTTGTGTCTGCTTCAGTGAAATGGAAAAAAATTGTCAGTTTTAAATCTTTTCATTTTTACTTTTTTACTTCATTAAATAATCCCCTGCTTTCAACAGTATGATTGTTATTGAAATATTTGGATAAAGGTTTAAGCACGAAAATTTAACGATAACAGAATATTCACGTGCATTTGTAGTTTTGGAACTATTAATTAGCTTATTTTGCATTAATTCTTATTATAAATTATAAATTTGAAATAAAACAATCACGTACTACTATTTTCTTGTAATTTTATATTTGCACTAACTTTATTTTAATCTAAAAAACACATCCTTCAACAAAAATAGAAAGAAATCAATTCAATATCGGACGGGATTGACGCTATTCAATCAGATATTGTATCTAAAACCCAGTATTGTTAGCCATGGAAGTAATTGTAGATTGCGTATAATTCATCCGAGTATATGACGCAACAAGAGTGTGCGATCAGATCTTAAATGTTAGGTGTCAAGTTAGTCTGTTCATAATTCGATTTATGTCCAGCCCTCAAAAGAAATCGATTTTCTGTGCCTATTGACTGATTACTAATAACAGTAACTGTAATATAACGGTGGCAATTATGTACCAACCATTCACATAATATAGACAAAATATCGTTGGTTTTGGAGCGGATTGGAACTACATTCTGTCTTCTTTCAACATTTAAAAACTTGTAAGCATTGATTCAAAATCATGCGCTTTTCTATGACGTGCAAACTCACTAACATTCCGTAAATGTATAAATATTTTTCAGACGATCATATTATTTTATATTTTATTAACATCTAGTTTGAAAACTGCAGTCTGCAAGGATATTTAAGCTAGCTCTAGTAGAGTACTCATTGGATTTTCGACCCATGTTAAAGGGATCTATGGTTTAGAATTAGAAAACAGCGATGATAATTTCGAAGAAATAACTTTGAATATCTCAGTTCACTCTACAGATCTTCATACTCTCACTTTAACACTGATTTGGGCTCTAAGTCTAATTCCGGCTAAAGTCTGATATGGGTTGAAACTCCGATGTGGGCCAAAATTGTTCAAATCACAAAACCTGTGGTATTTCAATTGTGTTAAGTTCTTTATATTACAAACACTACAAAGCATCAAAACTTGACGTAAAGAAATATCTTACTTTAACTCTGAATCCTTGACATTTTGAAGAAATAAAATTGATATATTTTTTTAACCGTTTTGCCCAAAGCGAGGGGGCACTGCTACTGGTGCGCAGAGAATACATAAAAGAAGAGTGAAAAACAAAAGAGCGAAGACAAAGATGAACCGGTTACCAGGGTTGTCAGAGAAAGGGCAAGAGAAGGATGGGAATACCGGTCTGAAGACTGTTGCAATAGTAGAGTGAGAAAGGAAAAGATCAAGATACACGGGGTGATGGGGAAAGGACGAGGGAAAGACTGGAGTCAAGTAGATAAGAGCTGACAACTGATAGTGCATTGAATTTTGGATAATTTTAGCCATCAGGGAAGCAAGTCTACGGAAGAGAGTTCCACCGGCAGGAAATGCGAGAAAAGAAGTTAATGGAGTAGAAGAGGCGACTGAATATTTTAAATAAAATTTTAAAAGGGTGGGACATTGTTGCCAGTTCAGTTCTTCTTCTTTTATGTGCTTTGTCCCTTCAGGACGTAGGCGATCATGGCTTTCCACGTTTCCCTATCCCTGGTGGCTCTGAGCACGCCTTCTCCTGTTACACCGTGCAATCCTCGTTCTGTCATCCACCTGATTAGGTCCTTCAAATATGTAATCCGTTGCTTTCCCCGGTCTCTTTTTCCCTCTATCTGGCTTGTTAGTATCAGATTCTCCGATCTCTCCTTCCTCATTGCTCGTCCCGGGAACTTTAGCTGTCGCTCCCTGATGCTCAGTATTAATTTCCTTCTAGTTTCCATCCATTCCAGAACCTCAACATAGCTCACATGCTCGATCCATAATATCCGCAGCATGCTTCTGTAGAACCACACTTCAGCTGCTTCAAGTTCTTCATTCATCTTTGATGATATGGTCCTGCATTCACTGCCATAATAAAGAACTGACATCACATAGCAACCCAGTACACCTTTTTACCTGTCTTTTAATCTCTACTCAACGTATGTTGCCATGCCGATTTGCCTTCGGATCTCTCTGTGGCACTTTCCGTCTTTTGTTATAACACTTCCCAGGTAATAGATTTTTGTACCTGCTTTATTTTAGTATCCCCCAACTTGTATTTGGCATATTGGGCTGTCATTTTTACTGATGACCATGAATTCGGTTTTCTTGCAGTTTATTTGTAGTCCTTTCTTGTCACTCTCTTCAGCTACCTTCTGTAGGAGGTCTTGTAGTTTCCTTTCCATGTCTGCAATCAGCACTGTATCATCTGCGTACATTATGTTGTTCAAGTTGTTGCCTCAAATGGCAAATCCTGGCATAACATCTACAGTCCTCAGAATAGTCTCGCTGTAAAAGTTGAATATAAGCGGTGGACCAATTCTAGGGCTATTATCACGTTTCTGTGATATTATGAATCACAAACATAAACAAGATAATCTGTTTATTTGTTCGATTTTTATCTTCTTTTTTCAGTAGTCATATTCTTTGCTCTAAAATTAGGTACGTGTTATTCATGGAAATAACCTTTTTGTCTGGAATTTCTTTACTTTTTTAAATGCATATTCTAAAATCTAGTTATCTATACAAAATGATTACGGTAATCAATTAAAAATGCAATACATATATAAAATAATAAAATAGTTTACAATGAATAAATTACATTTTCTGTACATTTGTATAAGAATAAATAATTTTTAATAATATTTACGGTAATAGTCTTAAATGCGTTTAGATGAATGTAGTATGATCTTTTGTACAGAAATGTGTCTGATGTTCATTGAAAATCCATAATATTGAATATTAAAATAATAAAATGAATTAGATATATAAGAAATAAGTTTATTCAAACTAAACAATATATGATCGACACTTTTGAGTATTTTTGATGTTTCTATTTTCATAAGGTTTCAACTAAAATGTCAATAAACTTTATTTGTTAGTAAGTACACGATTTTGCGTTGCTACCCTTGTTATTATTTTCTTAAAAAGTAAAATTAATAATTAATAACAGCCGACCTTGACGAAGAAGGCCAATTAAACAGAAATCGAACCAGTAAACTCTTTTCTGTCAGAGAAACTGCTTCTATAGAAATAACGAATACTTTATTTCAAATGGAATTCAATATTTCTATTATATATCGCTTTTATAGAAATAAAGAATTTATTTTAAGTGGGGACATTTTAAATAAATTTTAGTTTAATAACAAAATTCCGATAATGATACATTTAAAAAAATACATACAGCGTGTGATGAGTAAATTGTATGTCCCAGAAACTTCAGCTGTCTCATCCTGATGCTCAGTATTAATTTCCTTTTTGTTTCCATCATTTCCAAGACCTCATCATTGCTCGTATGCTCGATCCATGAGATTCGCAGCATCCTTCTGTAGAACCACATTTCAGTTGCTTCAAGTTTTTCATTCATTTTTGATGGTATGGTCAAGCATTCACCGCCATATTGAAGGACGGACATCACGTAGCAATCCAGTACTCTCTTCCTAGTTTCTAGTGAAATTGTCCTGTTTCTTAATATCTTACTCAATTTCTGGAATGCTTCCTTTGACATGCCGATTCGCCTTCAGATCTCTGTGTCGCACTTTCCGTCTTCTGTTATAACGCTTCCCAGGTATTAAAATTTTTGTACCTGCTTCATTCTGGTATTCCCGACCTGCATTTGGCATTTTGGGCTGCCCTTTTTACTGATGACCATGCATTCAGTTTTCGGGCAGTTTATTTCTAGTCCTTTTTTGTTACTTTCTTCTGCTACCTTCTGTAAGAGGTCTTGTAGTTTTCTTTCTGTGTCTGCTATCAGCATTGTATCATCTGCGTACCTTAGTAGCTTGACTATATTCTTGTGGATGGGCACCAGTGAGCTAAACTCGTCGGAGCAAAAGCATTTGTAAAAGAGACAGAGGAAAGCCACATCCCCTCGGCGAGGAAGTGACTGGATCGAGCTGCCAGGTCGGGACGAATCACATTACAAATTATACTTTGGAACTTGTCGACGACCCCTAGATGAACAACACGGGCGGCCGACCAGATATAACAAGAGTATTCAATACAAGGTCTGCTGGGTTTATTTGTATATGTGCAAGATGGACTCAGGTGGGAAAAACTGGCCTGAAATAGTGACTCACGTTTCTTAGAAGTGGATTAATTCAATGTAATTGTTCCAATTGAGGTCGAAAAAGAGAGTGAGACGAAGGAGGCGCAGTGTATTGCTTTCAGGGAGACTCACTTGGACCATGCTTATGGGAGGTAGGAAGGATTGTCTGTGGTGGTTGACATTTTAGAAGTATTAAAATTAACAGCCATTTCTTACCCCAGTCTACCAGTGGAGGTCCTTTTCAAGATCAGCAGCGAGGTCATTTTTGTCCGCCTCTGCAGATTTCGTACTGAGGCGGGAGTAAATGGTGGTGTCGTTTTCAATTCACAAAGTTTTGGAGATATTTTAAACTGAATTTAAAGAAAGAAAACTGTGTGTTATTTAAAACTCATTATATATTAAAAACTTTAAAATCACTCTTTTTTAGTTATTTTTATAATAAAAACTTTTAACTTTTACCTCATCACACGGATACAAATCCCAATGCTGGATCTTTAAGCACGAGGCAGATTTTCAATTCCAAGATCATCCTGTTAAAAAAAACTGTATAATATGTCTGTGTAGGCCAAGTTTGGCCCGAGTTAGAGAGGTTTTAGACACGCAAACAGACAGGATTTAGATTTAGATTAAATAATGTGTTCAGTCAATGCACAAAACTAAAATGGTGTATGAGAAAAGAATATGTCTTCTTGCCAGATTTATTCAACTTTTACAGTGAAGTAATTCTGAAACCAGTAGAAGTTTTGCTAGGATGAACTATTGACAGCCACAATTTAACTGCATTAGATATGCAGAAGAACCCCGAAAAGACAAGTTACTTAGACTTCTCCTCTGTTACATTGAAATTAATCATTTCTGTATGTGCGTTGTGGCGCAGTGGATATCGGCTAGGAACAAGAAATCGGGGAACCGAGTTCGAATTCCAGGTGAATTCATTGCCTTCACTTACGCGCAAATACCCTTGGGAAAGGTATTAATCCGTCTGTTTCCTCCAGTTTTGGGTTAAATAATAGGACAGATTGGGTTCTATAGCCTTGGTCGGCAACCAGTCTACCGCAGAAAGCAATGTCAACCTACTGCGGGATAATCTTCTGCTCATTCAGTCATGTCTTTTTCGAGACATGATCACCCAAGCGTGTATCGCGCATGGCACTTAACTGACTGAAGGAAGACCACAGAGTTTGAAAGCGTATACGCGAAAAGACGTAAGTAATATCACTCGTTTCTAACAGGATAATCATTTCAGCATAACTACACATCCCAAGTTACATGGGTATCTTCGAATGAAATATAATAATATAATATTATTAATAATCATAAATTAAGTCTCCAGCTAGCAGATAATAAATAAAAAGTAAACTGGGCATTTTAGAGCGTTAAGAAAGGTATCATAATAATCTATAATATATACTGGCCACAAACCACCTGCATTTGAATAGAAAAAACGCGTTCGGTAAATATACAGAAAGAATAAGAGGTGTAAAACAAGGATGAGTGTTACTCAATTTTTACAGTGAGGGGATTCTGAGGTCATTAGGATTCAGAATTGAGTCAGGATTCATCATTGTGGCTAACAATCTTAACAGATGCACATGATACGTTTTTGATAGCTAACACAGAAAGGATACTACAGAAAGGAGTAAAGTATAACAAGAAGAAAGGGATAAACATGAATTGTGAGAAGACAAAATTTATACTTGTTAGCGGAAAGAAAGTCCCAACACGCGTATTGCATATTGGAGGTGGCAGAATAAAAAAATGTAAAAATCTAGAAACTGTTTTATCAGAAGACAGAAAATGCAACACTGAAATGAAAAAGCATATTGGGATATGGACAGTTGGCTTCCAAAATCTACATAAAGAAACAGAAAAAATTCTTTACAACTAAAAAAGTAAGTTTTAAAATGTTATGCAACATTATCTCGCATTTACTGTCATATAGAAGAATCAATCTCTTCACAGACAAGAAGAAACTTATGGCAACAGAAATGTGGATGCCGAGAATACTATGGACTGAATAATCGATAAATAACAGTTTTAGAGAAAATAGAGGTAAAACGGACACTCACAATTAACGCTAGAAAGACAGTTGAGATTTCTAGTGAATATAATGAGGAAAAAAGGCTTACAAAATTAGTTACTAACAGGACATATTAAAAGCAAGTGAGACAGGAAAGCGGCAAATACCTTATCTAAAAAGATAGTGTAAATGGTCTGCAGAACAAGCATTATGAACAATTGTAAAAAGGCACAATTTCTTCAGAGTTACAAAGAACAAGAAATTGCAGTGAACCATGTTACTGACGTTCTGAATGGACACGAGACATAGCCGAATAATAATATAGGCAGAAGATTTCGTAATATTTGAGATAGAGCTATGCAATGACAGGAATCTTCGTCATCCGCAATTAATCGATTAATTCTGCTGATAAAGATTTTCATCATCATTGGGCAAACATGGTAAAAATATCTTTAAAAAGACAAAGGCATTCTAATTTGGATGCACAAATGCCTGAAAAATAATTATTAGTTGAGCATTGAAATTAACTAAACAAAACATTTTTAATGGTGGAACTGTGATATTTAGCAACGGAATATACATTTATTTAATCAAGAATTTTACCAGATATCTTATTGCGATGTATCCATTTTTTTTCAAATTCAGGATGCACATAACTAGTCAACATGCCTGATGTAATCATTTCTCATATTGATATTTATACTGATGATGCAACTATTTCTTCCAATAGTCAGCTGATCACAAAAATGATCTACAATCTTTTCTTAAATGAAGCAAGAGGTGGCTGGTTAATTTTTGCGTCTCAAAAGCGAAACTGCTACTTTTAATCAACAGAGAAAATACTTTTTAATTTTCATCAATATGACTGATGATAAGCAAAAGCAGTGTGAACCATTGCGCCAGCTCGGACTGAGGTGTTTAGCTGATATAAAGTGGAAAGAATATTTTAATACATACATGTATTTATACATGCATACCTACATATATATATATATATATATATATATATATATATATATATATATATATATATATATACACTACTGTCCGTAATTATTATGCCACACCAGTTTTAAAAAAGTGATGTATTTCATAATATTTTTAGTATTTATTGCTAAGTGGATAATTCTATATGAAAATAGAATGGTTCTTTTGTTATTATTACTTTGCAAAATTTTACAAGGCAGCCAGAAAACCTTTCCTTCGGCCAGCCAATAAGAAGAAGAGATTAGAACGGGAAAGAGATCACAAAAACTGGACACCAGAACAATTACTTTGATGCACATATTATTGTGCAGTATTAAAAAAGAGACATTCTATTTTAATTTAGAATTATCCACTTAGCAATAAGTACTAAAAGTTTTATGAAGTACATAATTTCTTAAAAAAAAAACCCCAAAAACTGGGTTTGCCTAATAATTATGGCTGGTAGTATATATATATATATATATATATATATATATATATATATATATATATTTGTGTGTGTGCGTGTGTGTCTGTGTGTTTGTGTTGTGACCAATGAATGGTTTATAAATTAACAAAATATGTGTTATAGAAATATTGTATATTTCACAGTAAATACCACAGAAGCGTATTACACAACTACTGCGTGTGTCGGTTGTCCAGCGTTCAATAAATTTGATTATTCCCCCAAAGCACCCTCTCCTACTAATCTTATAGTAGTCAGAAGACTTCAACATAGACTCTTTAGAGGGAGGACACCACAACAATATGCATGATCGCATTGGAACTTCTTCTTATATCTTCTTCGCATAAGAATGCATGAATCCAGGAGAAGATTTGGTAAATAATCCCAACGGATCCAAGTAATATTAGATTAAATATTAAAACTGACCCAACAAATAGCTTGTATGTATTAATCTGATTTATGCGATTTGAGTTGAAAATAAAATAAAATAAAGTAATTACTTTAATCCTTTGTGTATAAGACGCCGATTTTAAATTGAATCTATAAGGAGATGGTTAATGTTTATTAATTCGGCCTTGTGTCATACATGAGAGAACTCCCTACAACTTATAGATTTTTCGTAATGATCAGAAGGTTGTCAGCAGGTTGGAATATGTGGATTTCTGGAAGAATAAAAATATACATTTTCCATGTTAAAATATCAGTTTATTGATAGAAAGGATAATCTAAATTGTGGAAGTTAATGTTCAATAAGAAAGTCAAGTGTATCAAGAGTTGTAGAAATGTTCGTTGTAGTAACTTGTTGGAAAGAGTTTATGTGTACGTATGCAGAGACGTATATGTGTATGTATGTATGAGCGTTTGTTCGGTAGGAGTGTCTTTAAAGTATTCGCTCAGTCTTAAAATGTCCGTTTGTTATTAAGTATAAGATGAGGCATACGGGACTGTCGAGAATGGAAATGAAGTAAAATGAATCAGCACACGAGAAAGAAGGAGTAAGAGAATGAGTACCGACGCGACCTTATGTCCGGGTCGACCTGCAGTTTCTCCCGTTACATTTTAGTGTGTCGTCTCTTTCGTTGCCCCCATTTGACTGACAGGCTGACACTGACCCGAGCCTTTATAGCCATTTAGTTTGTTTTTTTTTTGCACTGGATCGCTAACTCTTTTCAGTCTTGCAAATTGCTTCCATTGGCCAGACAATTAATTTAACATCTACTCGCGAAATCCAGTTACGATTTTTCTTTAAGCTCTTTGTCAATCCTTTTCTATTCGGCAAAACCAGGATTTCACACGTCATTGTGAATTTTTGGAAAAGTGAAGAAGAAAGTTGCTTTTAATTCTTAATTTCCTATCCACCACAAAATTCAAAATCGTGTTTGCCGCGTGTTATAATTAGGTTTGAAACTCAATTTCATATTTCCAGGGCTCCGAGCGGATAAAACTGGATCAAATTGAATTTATTCGTTTATCAGATAGATAATATTTTATGCAACAAGGGGAAACAAATCTTTCGTATTTAAAACTGAAACAAATAAACATGTTAATATTCCATTTTTTCTATTTACTTTCTCAATGTTTACTTATTATAACGTTCTCTTACTTCTTTCGATTCTCTTTTGCCCTCCTACGAAACCGTAATCTTACATGTATGAGACGGAGGTTTTTAGTTCAAAACCGTGTACAAACGTCTGCTGCGTCAGATACTTTAGTCTAGAATTCAATCTCATTTCTCTAGAACTCAAAACGGACAAAATCGTGTCATACTGAATTTATTTGTTTACCGGAGAGATGGTGTCTGTCTGATGGCGTTTTTTTTTTTTAATCGTTTCATCCCAAACTAAGCAGTACTACAAGTGGTGTGCAGGGGGCTACATAAGAGAGCTTAAGCTTTAGATAGGAAGAGAATAAGGAGAAAGACGAACCAGTTACAGGGGAGTCAGAGAAAGGACAAGAGAAGGATATAAAAACAGGAGTGAAGACAGTTGCGAAGGTAGAGAGAAAAGAAAAAAACAAGATACATAGGATGATGTGGAAAGGGCTGGAGTTAAGTGGATAAGAGATGGGAATTAACATTGGATTTAAATTCATCGATGTTGTGGCCGTTAGAAAAGCAAGTATATGGAAGGGAGTTCCACCGGCGAGATGTGCGAAAAAAGAAGCAATAATGTTTCATAATGTTTCTCCAAGTCCCTGACGCGTCCGTCATTTTTCTGGATTTCGTTAAGACACATAAACAAGTCTGGAAATCATTCAAAAGTAAAACTATTTTTTCTATGTACCCTGCCGTTTAATGACGTAGGCGATCATGGCCATCAACGTCTCCCTACACCTGGTGGCTCTTAGCACGCTTTCTCCTGTAACACCACGCAACCCTCATTCTGTCATAAAACTGATCAGGGCCTTCAAATCCGCTGCTTTCCCCTGTCTCCTTTTCTCTCTATATGGCCTCTTAGTATCAGATTCTCCGATCTCTCCTTCCTCATTGCTTGTCTCGGGAACTTTAGCTGTCGCTCCCTGATGCTCAGTATTAATTTCCTTCTAGTTTCCATCCATTCCAGAACCTCAACATAGCTCACATGCTCGATCCATAATATCCGCAGCATACTTCTGTAGAACCACACTTCAGCTGCTTCAAGTTCTTCATTCATCTTTGATGATATGGTCCTGCATTCACTGCCATAATAAAGAACTGACATCACATAGCAACCCAGTACACCTTTTTACCTGTCTTTTAATCTCTACTCAACGTATGTTGCCATGCCGATTTGCCTTCGGATCTCTCTGTGGCACTTTCCGTCTTTTGTTATAACACTTCCCAGGTAATAGATTTTTGTACCTGCTTTATTTTAGTATCCCCCAACTTGTATTTGGCATATTGGGCTGTCATTTTTACTGATGACCATGAATTCGGTTTTCTTGCAGTTTATTTGTAGTCCTTTCTTGTCACTCTCTTCAGCTACCTTCTGTAGGAGGTCTTGTAGTTTCCTTTCCATGTCTGCAATCAGCACTGTATCATCTGCGTACATTATGTTGTTCAAGTTGTTGCCTCAAATGGCAAATCCTGGCATAACATCTACAGTCCTCAGAATAGTCTCGCTGTAAAAGTTGAATATAAGCGGTGGACCAATTCTAAGGCTATTATCACGTTTCTGTGATATTATGAATCACAAACATAAACAAGATATTCTGTTTATTTGTTCGATTTTTATCTTCTTTTTTCAGTAGTCATTCTTTGCTCTAAAATTAGGTACCTGTTATTCATGGAAATAACCTTTTTGTTTGGAATTTCTTTACTTTTTTAAATGCATATTCTAAAATCTAGTTATCTATACAAAATGATTACGGTAATTAATTAAAAATGCAATACATATATAAAATAATAAAATAGTTTACAATGAACAAATTACATTTTCTGTACATTTGTATAAGAATAAATAATTTTTAATAATATTTACGGTAATAGTCTTAAATGCGTTTAGGTGACTGTAGTATGATCTTTTGTACAGAAATGTGTCTGATGTTCATTGAAAATCCATAATATTGAATATTAAAATAATAAAATGAATTAGATATATAAGAAATAAGTTTATTCAAACTAAACAATATATGATCGACACTTTTGAGTATTTTTGATGTTTCTATTTTCATAAGGTTTCAACTAAAATGTCAATAAATTTTATTTTTAGTAAGTACACGATTTTGCGTTGCTACCCTTGTTATTATTTTCTTAAAAAGTAAAATTAATAATTAATAACAGCCGACCTTGACGAAGAAGGCCAATTAAATAGAAATCGAACCAGTAAACTCTTTTCTGTCAGAGAAACTGCTTCTATAGAAATAACGAATACTTTATTTCAAATGGAATTCAATATTTCTATTATATATCGCTTTTATAGAAATAAAGAATTTATTTTAAGTGGGGACATTTTAAATAAATTTTAGTTTAATAACAAAATTCCGATAAGGATACATTTAAAAAAATACATACAGCGTGTGATGAGTAAATTGTCGCCATTTTATATTTATAATTTCGTGCCTGCTCGTTGATTGATTTTTATTTTATTATGTCGACTGCACAGTATATTAAGACAAATGGTGCACCGTCTGTGAGAAAAAGATCACCATGACGCAACATTTGGGAGCGGCATAATCTACTGCTTGGAATCCAATCCTGAATATCGAATGCTACCATTGGTGTATGGGTGTCAATCTGAGAAAAAGTTGGAGGTGTATAAGCATGGACGTATCTGACTACCGGGCACACCGGGCACGGGTCCGGGCCGATCCGTGCAATCATAGTGAAAATACGGGCAAGGAAATATGTATTCATCAAAAATCAAACTAAACAATTCACGAAGAAAGAAAACAAATGAACGCAGTAAAAATCTGTTTTGGTTATTTATTAATTTTAGGAGAAAGACTGGTTATACTCAGAATGTCTAAACCCGATGTCCTGCTTTCGTTTACATTCTGTGTCTAATTTCTATTGGAATAACCGAAAAAATCCGCAAAAATCATATTTTCTGGAAACGGATGACACTGATGACGTTATCATATTGTCAACTAATAAATCCGGGCGATTTTCTCTGTGGCCGGTGTTACTTTAACATCAGCTACGGCCCTGAGTATAAGGGTGATTACTTATGGTGACGCCGCTATGCCACCATTCATCTTACACAGATTCAGAATCAACACGGAGGCCTACATCGAGTACTTTGAGGAGTTAAAGCTGCCCTGGGTCAAAAGGGTGGCTGCTGGAAGACCGACAAACAAGCGGAAGTAATCAGTCATTGTTGTCAGACAATTTCTGTACACACAACAACTCCTTAGACTTGGCTTTCTCACTCACTACACTGAAATTCCAATTATTATTTTGTATGGGTCGCAGTTGAAAGAGAAACACAAATAATTCATTTAACACCAAATATGTATTGACGGCAAGGATTAAGCAGCATTCACCAACTTAAACAAAAGAGTAGATGGAGATTCCGAAGTCGTCTGGAGGATGTGCTTGAAGCAAATGGTAATTTTATTAAATAAACGTATACTTTCGTATTTTAAGATATTGTGCAAATTTAAATATTACAAGAAACATATATTACTTCAAATAACCGTAACCATATCAACCTTTGATATCGTAAGCAGATGCATTTTAGCTATAAACGAGATAAAAAAAAGCATAAATAAATTAATTGGTAATTATATATCCCCCTTAGATACCAGTAAAAAAAGTAAGACTAGTGATTTTCAGTTTTCTTTTTCTATGTACCGTGTCTCTTCAGAATGTAGGCGATCTACAAGGTATATACTTAGATAGATAGATAGATAGATAGATAGATAGATAGATAGAAAAATCATAGATATATAGATAGATATTAACTATACTGGTTAAGAGATAGGCTGGTATATATATATATATATATATATATATATATATATATATATATATACTATTTACGCTCTCACTCCCTGTTTGAGTATTCTGGAAGAATGGTAGACTTTGAAAAACAGTAGCTACTCAAGCATCTACTCATCGCTCATTCAATAATGAACTAGAGCACTCTAGCCACTGGCGTATGATACATCATACGCTAAAATGTATGCCTCTTTCTACCGGGTAAAAATCAATGGGATGTCTAATACCGTACTGATGAGCTGTGATACAGCGAAACAGATCTGTCTGCGGATGACTATATATATATATATATATATATATATATATATATATATATATATATATATTATATCATATATCGAGCACTGTTTTAAATAAATGTTTTGGACGGGAAAAAATGTTCTTTCCTCGTTCTGTACTCACTTGGATATATATATATATATATATATATATATATATATATATATAGATAGATAGATAGATAGATAGATAGATAGATAGATATATAGATAGATAGATAGATAAAGACACAGGGATACAAAAGTATCTATAGATAGGTCATTTAAGTGCCATGAGGCATAAATGACATGTCTGACGAGGCAGACGTTTTTCTCGCAGGAGAAAAAGGTACGAAACGTCGTACAAATGGCAAACAAGGTGAGGACAATAGTCCGAATAATGTAAATAGTTTAAATACTTATCTTAGAAATTTGGAAAAATACAGATAGACAAATATAAATAGACAAATAGAGAGATAGATATACAGATATATATGTAGAAATGTATACAAATAGAGAGAGAGAAAGAATGAGAGGTAGTTAATATTGAGAGCTAGATAGGTAGTAGATAGACGGGTAAATCGCTAGATAATTAGTCAACTAGATAGGTAGAATTATAGATATAGATAGATTGAAAGGTAAGAAGATAGATAGACAGATAGATATTAATTATGTTGCATTTTGTTTGTTTTAACATTATTATTTTTTAATGGCTAAAATGTTCAAAATTCAATAAAATAATCAAAATATATCGGCTAATGGCAGTTTCATAAATTTCCGTAAATTTCGTAATATATATATATATATATATATATATATATATATATATGTATCTATATATTTTTTTTCGGATAAATTTCACAGTATCCGTCTGTTAAATCATTTATTTTATTTTTTACAATTTCCCTCATCAATGGTTTTTTTTATTAATTATTAATAAAACGTCTATCGTTTATTTTTTGTTACATTTGAGAATCTGCATTAGTTGTAGTCGTCAAAAATTTTGAGATAACATTTTAATGAAAATATGTATATCTAAATTCTGAATTTTTTAACTTAGGAAGATGCAGTTTGAAAATGATGGTGTTGTCTTCAGGGATCAAACGGAGAAGCATGAATCGAATATTTGTATTTGTAGATACTGCAATATACGATCTCCTATTGATAAAGAAATTTTATTTAATGTTGTTTGTATCTTTTGCTATAATTATTAAATGTTTCTTTGCAATAAGTTCTACATGACATTTTGTTATATATTAATATCGTTGTGGTACAGTGGATATCGGCTCGGAACGAGAAACCGGGGAGCCGAGTTCGAATTCCAGTTGAATCCATTGTATTCACTTACGCGCAAATACCCTTGGGAAAGGTATTAATCCGTCTCTTCCTTCCAGTTATGGGTTAAATAGCAGGACAGATTGGGTTCTCTAGCCTTGGTCGGCAACCAGTCTACCGCAGAAAGCAATGGCAACCTGCTGTGGGATAATCTTCTGCCCAGTCAGTCATGTCACTTTCGAGACATGATCGCCCAAGCGTGTATCACGTATGGCAGTTTAACTGAATGACTGTAGTGCTGGTGTAGCTAATACAAGAATCTGTTGTTCGTTTACCGTAGATTGTAAAATAGAAATTCAGTAGTAATAGATTAACGGTGTTCTTTATTAAAAAATGCTAGTATATATATATATGCGTGTGTGTGTGTGTGTGTGTGTGTGTGTGTGTGTATGACTGTATTAGGCTTTCAAAAATTACCCACTTAAAAAAAGATAATTTTAAATCGGAATCAATAATTTAATCGATGTTATTCCCAATACGTTCGTACAAATGCATCTCAACCTTTCGTTGGAAAGTGAATAATCATATTTCCTTTACTCTCTAATATATTTTCTTGTGTATCTCGAAATGAGACAGCGGAAATTCGTTTGATTTTCAAAAACCGCTTTTCTATTCAGAAATTAAATTTGCGTGACTTCTATGTAATTTGTGCAAAAATTAACTGGGGTCTGCCCGCTTGCTGAATGTCTTTCTCCAGAGCATCTTAATTACACTAACCTAGGTTGCCCTGCAGAAAGGTAAACAATATGCATTTCTCTGCTTGTTGTCGGCTTTTTAAAATACACACTTAGAAAGCTACATATAAAGGCTAGTGGAGTTTTCAAATGGAATATACTGGCATAAACACTGAAAATAGGGATTATGACAAAGCGAACAGTGTCTCTCCTCTTTTTCAATTAAAACCAATTGGAAAGAGGAACTCTAGTCAGAAAGCAGAAATTAACATCGTTTACCGAAATCACTGGGAATATTCTATTCAGCAAGATCCGCACAGAGAAACTGCAGTCTTTTGTTTATATATATATATATATATATATATATATATATATATATATAGATAGATAGATAGATATATAGATAGATTTGAGTATTCAAGCAGAAAAGTTTTTATTAGACATTGCAAAAATTGTGTCTGCATGTTTTTAATAAAATCTGTTCACACTCGCGGATAATCTTTCGCGTATTATAATTGAACGATGGAAGAAATGAGCTGTAACGCTGACAGATGATTTTATTATTCATTTCTTGATGTTCCCAAGTACTTTCAATCTCCTTCCAAGATCATCTTCAGGGCTGTGAGTTGTGGTAACAAAAATAACCGCAAAACTGTGTTGCTAAAA